>RYFJ01000382.1:0-315812 GCA_003991445.1 Oryza meyeriana var. granulata
GGCATGATCATGGCACTAAATGCCCGCTAGGTGGCTACAACCAGACTGACTAGCTAGTCGCCCGCCTGGCTACAACCGCGGGGCTCGAACACTGCTGCCCGGCACAACCCGGAGCCTGTTCATGGCACTAAATGCCCGCTAGGCTGGCTACAACCAGCTAGCTTAATCGGCTTCCCTGGCTACAACCCAGGGAGCCTGATCAATCTGCTGCCCTGGCTAAACGCCGGGAGCATGATCAACCGTCTTCTGGCTACCAACCCGAAGACATCTGTACAACTGCCGCCCTGCTACCAACCGGGGCAGATCTTCATCCTGTTATTTTCATACACTTGTTATGGTGCTTAACACCCGGACCACACAGATCCGTTCTGGCCACACAGCCTCCGTTTGCTTCTCGGCAAACTCAAGGTCCGGTTCCTTTCCATCCAACACTTTTTCACATCACTCGGAAACATCTACCCATGGGAATCGGTCCTTAATATATACCACAGCCAAGTCCACACAGGCACTGTCTCTGTATATCAAGGTTTCACAACTTTATTTGTCTCACAAACACGCGATACACGGAAGTACCGGTGTTTTTCAATCAGTTGGTAAAACCCAATGTTTTTCCCAACGACAAACAAACGTTGCCATGAGCTAAGCCATTCTTACTCGGCAATCGTATCCTCGATAAGATGCTAGCGTGCCATTTGTGGGCTCTCCAAGGAGGAAATATAACAACATCCTCAATAAGTGCTACTACTTGGTGGTCCATCGGTTGACGCTTGCAAAACCAGAGGCCAACAGTTTAAAAAGGTGTAAATAGATGCATATATTTTCCAAGCAAACATATTTTGCATATATGGGAAACAATATGATCAAAGAGGCTGCCTTGGTCAAGGAGGTCGGTCTTCGGCGAAGGCGGCTTCTGGATCGCTTCCACCGGTTCAGGCTCTGAACAAGCAGAAAGAAACACTGAATAAGCAGGAGGGTTAAAACACCAAGAAAAGGAATACAAGAAGTAGTCGGCTGCCAGAAAAGGGAGGCGTCGGCGGAACAGGCTGCGAACCAGGCGCAAGCTCAAGCTTGGAGGGTGAAACTTAGCAGAGCGGGATGGAGGCTGGGCCGGTTTGCAAAACAAAGGAAGAAGGGGGCCAAGGTTTTGGCCATATATATAGCCGACGTGCAGGTGAGGCAGGTGCGTCGAGCTGGGCAGTGTGGAGCAAGGAAGTCAAGATGAACTGACAGGGATATGACAGGAAGGGACTTTGAGTCCAACGCGTCAGATACGAGTTGGCGGCCACTGTAGCTGCGACGAGACATTAAGGTCAAGGCTTAGGACAGGTTGGAGAAATCTCACTGACCTGGCTCGGACTGACCACTCGGTCCAAGCGATGCTTCAGGTTATTGTCCAGTCGGTCCAAGTTGTGCTGAGGTAGGTGAAGACTGGTATCTTCTCCACTTCGGTAGTCGCGTCACGGGGGTGCAACTCGGTGGGACAAGGAAACAACAGGTCTCAACAAGGTAGTCGGCACTTCACAGTGCTTACTCGGCAGCAAGAGGCACGAGTTAAAAAAAGGAAAGGGCAGGATTGCAGGACTGAGTAGCAACTGCTTACTCGGCTCAAGGGGAGAAGTAGTCGGCTGGCCGGGAGGGAAAACTGCGGGCCACAGCTGACAGGGATTAGGGAGGGGAGCTCGGGAAAACGAAGACTAGCGGGGAAAAGAAAAACGGGTCTTACACAAAGCTCGACAGTTGGCGCCGCCAGGGTAGGGGACCGCGAATCTTCATCACAGTTCGTATGGATCCCATCAACGCGAGTCAAGACGCGACAAGTTCCAATGGAGAACCATCACTTCGGGGGAGCCTTGATTTTCGTCGCCGATCAACTCAGCAACCTTTCCTTTGGCTGAGGCGATCCGATCTGCCAGCTGAGGAGCTAGCCCGGCATTGCGCCAGTCGGCACAGACCCAGGACGTCGCCATCTCCTTCAACGATTACTACGACATCCCTCACATCGGGACATCGGGACAACTCTCTCCTCGGCGTCCGACTCGCGCTAAGGCCTTGAGCCAGCCGGGTAGGCCGGAGAGGGGGGAGATCGATCAATTCCCGTACGGATTCGGCGGGCACGCTGTGTGCATTCTACAACCCGCTGCGCAGCAGACCGACCTCAGCGATTCAGTTTGGACACCGGTCAATGAACCGTTTCAGATTGGATCCAGGGAGGTCGGAAGTCGTCCTAACTCCGAAACTTACTCGGAGTCCGACACTTAAGTCGGATGGTGGTTCGAGCATCAACTACGGTCCACTTGGCAAGCTTCCTCCTCCCCGTGAGATCTTCATGGCTTTCAACGCCACCTTCCGATGATGCCGCCCGACTGCAAGAGGCAGCAAGAGGAGGGCGCCCGACTACAACAACAGAGGAGGCCAAGCCGACAAGCTCGCAATGACGGGCTTCGACAGGCGGGCGAGCCGCCAGCAGCAAATCCTCCAAACCAAAGTCGGCGAACACGATGCTTCGTCACGCCACCAGAACGTCGTGGCTGCCGCAACTTCTGCTGGACACGCTCAGTGGGCGGTCATCAGGCCAACCAACATCGCCAAGATCAAGGCGATGATTATGCTGCCCGGCCTGCCGCAGCAGCAAGAACGTCAGGCAACACTCACAATACGACCATATCGAACAGGCTCTCCAGCGGCGGAGTCATCTGCTCAGCACCGACGGGCGGCGGCTCACCACGGCCGCACGAAGAATCCCGCCAACAACACTCGGGCAATACCAACTACGACAACGGCGGGTGTCACCAATACGACGCCGACCAATCAGACCTCCCGATTGCGATTACAACGCGATCTCCCACACCCTTAAGGGCCCGCGCGAAGAACGCGGAAGAGACGAACGCAACGCGCTGAGGATGAACACGAGCGCTTCGTTTCTCCACTACGACGGCTACACGCCCAAACCGAAGCCCAAGTCCTCATACGATACATGTGAAGGCATTCAGCCTTTCTTTACTAGGAGTTACAGGACGTCCGCTGGCCAGTCGGCTTTAAGACCTACCAGAATCGACAAGTACGACGGCAAGCCCAACCCAGAATTTCTGGCTACACCGTTTAGTCCTGGCTTTCAAGCTGGCCTGGGGGCGACGAACAGGCCCATGGCTAACCTACCTCCCGCGCATTATCCGACTCGGCGAGACATGTGCTGACAGGCCTGCCCAAGGCGGTCGATCGGTTTCCTGGGGACAACTCAAGGAGCGGGTTCATCGCTAACTTCCAGGGGACCTACGAGAGCCCGGCTTTCGGCACGACCTTTACAGCTGCATCAGAAAAAAGAACGTAGTCTCTACGGGAATTCATCAAAAGGTTTTCCGAGAAGAAGAATCAAATTTCCAAACATCAAGACGCGGCATCATCACCGCCCTTCGCAAGGAGTAACAGACACCGCCGCCTCATCGTGAGGTTCACTCGGAAGCACCATCCACTGTCCGACTCTCTTCGACTGGCCAACAAATACGCCGATTGGCTAAAGCCGTCGCAAGGCTTTCGCACGAGAAGAAGGAGCCCCGACAAAGAGACAACTCAGGCGCGAAAGCCGACAACGAGCAGCCTCAGAAACAAGCCGGCAGCGCAAGCGAAGTCGCGACAACGACAACAGGTGGCTCAACATGTAGAGCGCAGTCGTCCGCGCCCCAGACGGCAACGACTATCAAAAGTCATGAGCGGGCCTGCACCTTTCACCCCAAGGAGCCGGCACGACGGCCAAGGACTGCCACATGTCAAGAGTTTCCTTACGAGCAAGCTTCATCGGTCTGGCGCCACAGGTACAAGGACAAAGCTCAGACTGCGGGTTCCCGGCTGATTGATTTCCAGGACCCCCAGCGAACTCAACCACATCTTCGGGGCGGCCCTCGCCGTTACGAATTCCAAGCGCAAGCAAGAAAGCTATCAGCGCGTGGGACATTACGCGGATCTCCACAACGGAATACCCCCCATACTTGCGCTAGTCAGAGACGGCGATCACCTCTTCAACCGCGCAGATCACCCAGTCGGCGTCTCACGTGACGATACCCACTCGTCCTGGACCCGGTTCGTCAGAATATTTTAGCTGAAGAAAACCCTCATCGGACGGGGCACATGCGCCCCTCAACATCTTTCACCAAGACATTTGGACGAGATATGAGAATTCCTCGTTCAGAACTACGCAGAGCACGCGCCCTTCCATGGGATAATCCCGGCTTGTCATCAACCCACTCGGGCAGGAATTAACCTTGTGGTGACCTGTCGGCACGCGGGACAACTTCCGTACCAGGAAAACATACTCCTTCGAGGTCGCCGACTTCGAGACCGCGTATCACGCGAGTACTCGGTACGACCGGCCCTCGCCAAATTCATGGCGATACCGCCAACACGTTACATCGTGCTGAAGATGCCCGGAGCCAACAGGAGTCCTTTCCCTCCGCCCACGCGCCTAAGCAAGCCTTCACCTGCCTGATAAGGAGAGCTGCGAACTGCTCAAACTCAAGACAGCAGCAGGTCGGGCGCGACAGCATCCGGGCAACCGCTACATCTGAAGTCGATCAAGATTCCAGTTCGCGCGAAAAAAGCACAAGTCGGGAATTTCAGCGGACTCTTGACACGAGAAGAAATCCCCTGGACCCTTCCGACCCCTCCAAGACTGCCTTATTCGGGTACCGGACTCGACCCAATAGGAAAACGCGCGCTCGTTCACCTTCCTCCAGCCAACAAAGATATCTTAATCGCGTGGAAACCGTCCGAATGCCGGCGTACCAAGGGAGGTGATCGAGCACGCCGTCCACGCCCTACACGTAAAGCCAGACGCCAACCGGTCAGCAAACGCTTGCGGGGCGGCTGACCTCAAACGAACGCAAGCATGCTATCCGGGGAAGGAATCAACCAAGCTCCTCGCAGCCGCTTCATCAAGGAAGTTACCACCCGACTGGCTGGCCACCCAGTCCTGGTCGGAAGAAAAACGGATAAATGGCGCATGTGCTGCGACTACACCGACCTCAACAAAGCGTGCCCCAAGGACCCATTTTGTCTTCCCAGGATAGATCAGGTGGATTGACTCCACGGCGGTCGACCAGGCCGACTACTCAGTTTTCTCGACTGTTACTCGGGATATCATCAAATTAGCTTGAGGGAACAAGACTGTTTAAAAACATCTTTCATCACGCCGTTTGGAGCGTATTGCTATATCACAATGTCGTTCGGTCTGAAAAACACAGGCGCAACCTACCAAAGGGCTATTCAGCGGTGTCTGCACACTCAGATCGGACGCAACGTGGAAGCCTACGTCGACGATGTGGTGATCAAGTCCAAGTCCAGAAAAGACCTCATTGCCAACTTGGAAGAAACCTTCCAAAACCTTCGAAGATTCAAGATGAAGTTGAACCCGGACAAGTGCGCCTTCGGGGTGCCGTCTGGGAAATTACTCGGCTTCATCGTCTCGCACCGCGGCATCGAGGCTAACCCGGAGAAAGTCAACGCCATCAAGAACATGGCGCCCCCGACCAACCTTAAAGACGTCCAGAAGCTGACAGGCTGCATGGCGGCACTCAGTCGGTTTATCTCCCGACTGGGCGAACGGGGCATGCCTTTCTTCAAGCTCCTCAAAAAGGCGGACACCTTTCAATGGACCCCGGAAGCCCAGCGAGCCTTCGAAGACTTCAAAGAATTCCTCACATCACCCCCTGTGCTGGCGTCACCCCTGCCCCAGGAACCACTAATGCTTTATCTGGCGGCAACAACACAGGTAGTCAGCACGGTGCTGGTAGTGGAGCGATCCGAACAGGGTCATCTTCAGAAAATACAACGGCCAATCTATTTTGTCAGCGAGGTCCTTGCCGACTCCAAAACGAGATACCCGCAGGTCCAGAAGCTGCTATACGGCCTACTCCTCACAGTCCGAAAGCTGGTGCATTACTTTCAAGCACATCAAGTCACGGTGGTCACAGCATTTCCACTCGGGGATGTCCTTCATAATCGCGAGGCCACCGGCCGGATCGCTAAATGGGCACTCGAGCTGATGGCGTTCGACATCACCTTTCAGCCACGGACAGCTATCAAATCTCAAGCTCTAGCCGACTTTGTGGCCGAGTGGACAGAAGTTCAACTCCCAACACCAACAACAAAGCTAGAGTACTGGACAATGTACTTCGACGTTCCCTACGGATCGGCGGTGCCGGGGCTGGAGTCATACTGACATCCCCACTGGCGAAAAGTTGAAGTACGTACTACAAATCCACTTCCGGCTTCCACAACGTCGCCGACTACGAGGCACTTGCACGGGCTCCGCATCGCCATATCACTCGGCATACGTCGACTGGTTGTGCGCGGAGACTCCCAACTCGTGGTCAACCAAGTCATGAAAGACTGGACCTGTCTCGACGACACAATGGCGGCATACTGTCAGGAGGTCCGCAAGTTGAAAAACAAGTTCGACGGGCTGGAAATCACGCACGTCCTGCGTCAATACAGCGACGCGGCAGATGAGCTGGCAAACATGGGATCCAAGCGAGAATCAGTTCCGACTGGAATCTTTGTCGAGCAACTTATGGAGCCATCAGTCAAGAAGAAACCGGCACAAGAGCAGTCGGGAGGCGAGCCTACCCCGACCACCGACGAAGTGCTGCACATATGTCAAGACTGGAGGGGTCCTGTTCTCAAATTCCTCCTGGACGATGAACTCCCAGAAGATCGCAGTCAAGCCGAGCAGATCAAGCGTCGAAGCAAAAGCTTCCTGCTAGTCGGAGAAGACCTGTACCGAAGGAGCGCATCCGGTGTCCTCATGCGCTGTGTCACCACCGAGGAAGGCAAGCAGATCCTGCATTCAATCCACTCGGGCATATGTGGCAACCACGCTGCATCCAGGACGTTAGTCGGAAAGGCTTACCGGTAGGGATTCTTCTGGCCCACCGCAGTCACAGACGCCAAAGACATCGTTCGCAAGTGCGAGGGTTGCCAGTTCTTCGCAAGACAGACAAATCTCCCCGCCCAGGAACTCCAGACTATCCCTATTTCCTGGCCATTCGCAGTATGGGGGCTCGACATGGTCGGGCCATTCAAGAAAGCGCCAGGAGGGTTCACGCATTTATTCGTCGCAGTGGATAAATTCACCAAGTGGATTGAGGCTAAACCCGTCGCAACAATCACAGCGGCACGAGCAAAGGACTTCATCCTGAGTATACTATACCGGTTTGGGGTCCCTAACCGCATCATAACCGACAACGGCACTCAGTTCGCGGCGGGCCTATTCCAAGATTTCTGCGACGACTTCGGCATCAAGATCTGCTATGCATCTGTGGCACACCCGCGGAGCAACGGGCAGGTTGAGCGAGCCAACGGCATGGTCCTACAAGGCATCAAGGCCAGGATATACGACCGACTACAACCATATGCGGGTCGGTGGGTACAAGAACTACCATCCGTTCTCTGGTCTCTCAGAACCACGGTTAGTCGGGCAACAGGGCAATCCCCTTTCTTCCTGGTCTACGGCACCGAGGCCATGCTACCGACATAGATACAGTTCGGCTCTCCGCGAGTCCGGGCTTACTCCGAAGACGACTCCAACAGCACCCGACTGATCGAATTAGATCAGCTGGAAGAAGCAAGAGACGCCGCAACAATCCAGTCGGCAAGGTATCTTCAAGGCCTGCGTCGCTACCACAATCGCAATGTCCGTGGCCGCGCCTTTTTGGTCGGGGATCTCGTTCTAAGGAAGATACAACCACCAAGGACAGGCACAAACTATCCCCATCTGGGAAGGGCCGTTCATTATAGCCGAGGTCACGCGGCCAGGCGCCTACCGACTGAAAGACCAAAGACGGCGTCCTCATCACCAACTCATGGAATATAGAACAGCTACGTCCTTTCTATACTGAGTTTTACATTTTCCATGTGTACAGTTTTTTCCTGACTCACTACGCCGCTTGTTTCAACCGAGTAGTGAAGTCGGGGCTGCATGTATATATGTGTTCTGTCAATAACATACAAGCTTATTTCACCCCGGTTATGAAGCCTTGCCACGACTGATGCGTTCGTCCGAGTATAGCATCTTACTCCGAACATTTTTTATCAAGTTCTATCGGACTAACTCGGTGCATGCTACATGGTCGGGTAAAGCTAATGACAACCGAATAATAAGCTTGGCGGCACGACACATATATTTACACATGATCGTATATGAAAGCATATATATACACCGACTACAAAATGTATTGCCTTTACAGACCCAGGTCTCGGGTAATCGCTTCAGCAGTCGGCTTCGCCTGGGCGATCAGCTCCAGCGCTTCCTCGGGCGTCGTCTCCTCGAAAAATCCCTCCCCGATGGCCTCAATGTCCGCCCTCGGGTAGATGGACTTGGTCATTGCTAGGGTCTGGGCCACGCCGGCGGCAACCCGCTCGTCTGAGTACCTTTTCAGGGCACTCGGCGCGTCCTCGAGACGTCCCATTATCTGAGGAATTCTGCTACAGCTGGTCCCCTCTGGGCGGGGATCTACAAGGTCAAGGAGCCCTTTCACGGACCCGACGAGGGCCTCCCGTGACTCCCGGATTGACCTTATCTCCTCTGTGTAGAACCGGTACTGGGCCTGGACGTTGGCTCTCATGCCTGCCCAGATCGGCCGGCAAGTAAGCTTGTCAGATTCGGCTACACACAGGGTGACTAATGGATTGGGCTGAGATCACAGTCGGGTTGAGGACTTACTTTCGTAGTCGGCCTCCCACCCGGCCACGGTCTTCTCCAGTTCGGCCTTCTCCTTACCGAGCTTGACGACGGCCTTCTCCAACTCGGACTTCTCCCGGTCAAGCTCGGTGTTGGCCTTTGTCAGGTCGGCCTTGACCCTTTCAAGCTCGGCCTTGGCTTCTTCGGCCTCCTTCAGCTGCGACTCCCTCTCCGCTCGGGTCTTTAACTCCGCTTTGAGGTCTGCACCACAGATTAGCCAAGAGCTCAATCGTGCAGTCATGACACCACCGAGCAGTCGGAATCAACGTGGCTGGATGAATACATCAACGGTTCAGTCGGGAAGATATACTCGAGGATTTTACCTCTGATCTTCTCGGCTAGGGCCCATGTCTCCGCCCTGAGCTGATCAGCGCCGCTCTTCAGCCAGGCCTCCCTCCTCGTGTGACGCGCCTCCATCTCGGCCTTCAATGCCCGGAGCTGTTGCAATTCCGTGAGGTGGGGAGCCATCTCGACCAGGATCTCCGTCATCGCCTCATTGCGGTCAACGAGCTTCTGCTCGGGACAAGGAACAAACCGACGACAGAGTCAAACATCAAGACAAGAAGATTGCTGGAGCTTCACTACAAGAATCATACCGCGACCCCTTGGGACCCGTTGATGGCGGCACGAAGCAGGCTCTCGCGCTCTCTCCTTGCGACGACTTCATCGAGCCTGAAGCTTTTCATAGTGCCGTCGCGAGTGGTCCATGTGAAGGTCCGGGGCATCACACGTGGGGGAGCTTCGATCCGAGGCAAATGAGGGATCTCCGGCGGTGGCGGTAGCGGCGACGATGGCGATGACGATAACCACGATGGCGACGGGGTCCTGGCCTCGGCACCGCCTTCCCCTACAACATCGGGGACCGGCTCGGGGGTTCCGTCCCCCGCTTCCGCGACGTACGGTGCCTCGGGGGCTGGGGCCTCAGTTTCAACAGCCACCTCTCGGTCGAGTGGCGGTAGTGGCCCTGTAGTCGGAGCCACCTCGGTCTCAGCGACCGGGCTGGCCGCCGGCTCAACAGGTGTGTTCGTTTGCCGCTGGCTCGGCTGGGGCGGACTCATCAAGTGGAGCAGATGGGTCAACCTTTTTGAGGTCGATATCGGCCCGCTTCCTGCACGACGAAGCAAGACATCAGGACTGTATTCTAACATACAACGACTACAGAAGACCCGGAGTAGCGCACCTCTTGGAGAACCTCAGCTTCCTGCCAGCCTGCCCGCCCCCCGGCGAAGCGCTAACATCGGCAGTCTTGCCCCCTGTCGGCGTCATCGATGGCAGAGACGTATCAGCACGAGCCGGCCCCGACTCTGGAATGGTTGGTTCGGGTTCCTTTGCCCCGATCGGCCTCTGCTCTGGTCGGCCCCTTGGTGGCGTTGTTGCTGAGAACGACAACGTTGGGCCCAAGCTTGCTGATCTCAGCCTGGGACTCGACCGCATGGGCGTTGTGGCAGCGGTGTCCTTTATCTTCAAGCTGCCGCTCACGGCGCGCGCTGTCATGGCCCCCTCGCCCCCGATATAAAATCGGCTTCTTCCCCGCTCTCTTGGAGTCGGGTTGGGCAGCAGAGGGACTCCTCGCCCTCTTCTTCGACGCGACCGCCGACAATGGACGAGAGTCTTCATCAAATTCCTCATGCCACTACAAGCAAGTCGACAAGATACCATCACGCAAGGTTGAACAATCACCGTTCCACAGGCGTTCACCACAGAAGAAGGTAGAAGGTTACCTTGGTCCGCGGCCGGATGAAGCTATAGGCAGCAACTCGGCGGTTATCATCTTCGGTGGCAACGACCCCTTCGGAGAAGTAGCCAAACAAGGTATCGGTCACTGCCCCCTTGTCCGCCGTCTCGCTGCTCACCCGGTCGGGATCGTGTTTACCTTTGAAGGCCCAGCCGAAAGCGCTTCTCAACTTCAGCGGCTGGACGCGCCTCGTCAGGAAACGACGAGCCACCCAGGGCCCCGTCAAGCCGGCCCTCTTGAGGTCATCTATCTTCGTCAGCAATATATGTGCCTGGCCCAGTTCTTCAAAGGTTGGCTCCGAGGACCAGCTTGGCAACACCGCCGGCGGCATACCAGTAAACGGGCGCAAGGAAGGAGCTAGATCGGCGCAGTAAAACCACTCCTTGTGCCAGCCCTTCAGAGAAGATTTCAAGGGCAAATCGATATACGTCTTCTTCCCATCACTCCTTAGTTGAAGACCAGCCCCCCCAATCACACTGATATTACTCTTGGAAGGCTGGGGCTTGACATGGAACAAGTGTCGGAAGAGGATGAAATGGGGCTCAACACCCAGAAAGCACTCGCAAAGAGTAACGAATATGGAGATCTGAAGGATCGAGTTGGGATTTAAATGCACCAACTCCAGCCCGTAGAAATCAAGGATGCGGCGGAAGAAATCAGACGACGGAAGACACAAGCCCCGATCAAAAAAAGAGGCGAAAACTACCGTTTCACCAGGCCGGGGGTTGGGGTTCGACTCATCCCTTGCCGACCGCCAACGGATCACTTCTTGGCTGGGCAACTTCAGCTCGCTCTCCAGCCGTCTCAGCTTCACCGAGCCGCAATCCGAGATCGGCCAAGAACTCCCTGGCGCACCCGCAGGATTCGTCGCCTTCGGCATGACTGGAGGTGGTGAGATTTGGGGGAAAGCAAATCGGGGGCTTGGAATAAACGAAGAGGATTGAAATCGCCCGAGTCCGGGTGGGGAACGGCTGCTGCTAACCCTAGCCGGGCGGGAGGCGAAAAGCTAGGCGCGAAGGTGGAAGACGAAGAGATTGGCTGCTTTGGGGAAGACGACGGAGTCTTTTTCTCTCTCCCCATCCTTTTATAGCCTGTACCGACTAGATGGGCCCAGGCCTGCACAGTTGGTATTGGGCCGACAAGACATGAGTTCCTACAGTAGCATGCTCCATGTGGGCCGCCCGCAGGCTGAGTTGAAATTATAGCGCTGGTGCTACCCACAGGAATCGATGAGGTAAACAGATATGCTTCATGAAAGCCTTACTGCTAAACATACATGTTTGGGTATCTGTTTTATCCACTAGGTCTCGAGGATATATCCTTACAAGGATCACAAGCTGGTCTTCATTAAAATTGGGGATGCAGGTATCTTTCTCGGGAACACCTGACCACGTAATGGATTTATTTTCATAAAGTGGTACTCGGCCTACATGCGTGGCCATCAGTTGCCATGAGCAACATTATTCCAGCCGACATGACGCTGAAGAGTCTAACTTTCGAGTAGTGCACTACTCGGGAGAGACTATAAATATCTATTCCCGCTGACATGATGCGGAAGAGTCTAGCTTTTGAGTGGGACGCCACTCGGAAAAGACTATAAACTCATATTCCGACTGACATAAAGTCGAAGAGTCCTATATACGAGTAGACTCCTACTCGGCAAGACTATAAATTATATTCCGGTTGACATGATACCGAAGAGTCTCATATACCAGTAGTAATCTACTCGGGAAAGACTTCCAGGTTAAAGATCTTTGACTTTATGTTTAATTGTCTTCACAATTAAGCACAAAGTCGGGGGCTACACCTAATAGGTGCGCCTATTCGGCGCACGCTATTCATATATCTACATGAAGCCCTTCATAGCCTCGCTGCCAGCTGACATGAAGCAGGACTCGGGAAGACTTACTCGGACAAAGAGTACTCGGGAGCATCGCACTCGGGTAACCTTCACCGTGGAGGATGAGCACTCGGCATCAGCTGTGACTCAACTATAAAGGTCTCAGGGGCTACTGTGGGAGCCATGGGCCCCGGGTACCTCATTACCGGCACATGGGCCACTCGGATAGAGGATGGGCCAGATCATGTAATTAGAGATAAGATAGCACCCGGCAGGCTGTGTCTTGTACAATAAGGCAACCTAGCCTTAGTCGGATAGGATTCTATCTCTAAGAAGGAAATCTCTTGGTCGTATCCGACTGGGATCCTTACCATGTACCCCTGTCCCCTAGTATATAAAGGGAGGCAGGGCGCCCCATGAGGGCACACCAGATGATTGATCGCAAAACCACCTCAGAGGAATAACACCTCAACTGGACGTAGGGTATTACCTCATATCGAGGGCCTGAACCAGTATAATTCTCCCGTGTTCCTCTGCAATCCACCGAATTCCAGGTCGCCGAGTAGCCCCATAGTATTATTGCCGGTGTAAAGCATCGACAGAACTGGTGGACGATCCAGAAGCCGCCTTCGCCGAAGAAGACCCCTCCTTGGAACAAGGCAAGCCTCTTTGAACATATTGTTTCCCATATGTGCAAAACTATGTTGTTTGGAAAATATATGCATGCTTAGTTTACACCTTTTTAAACTGTTGGCCTCGGTTTACAAGCGAAACCGATGGACCTACCCAGTAGCCGCACATATTTGGTAGGATGTTGGTATATTTCTCCCTTGAGAGCCCCACAAATGGCACGCTAGCATCCTATCTGAGAATACGATGCCGAGTAGAATGGCTTAGCTCTGTAACGTTGTTTGTCGTTGGGAAAAATATTGGGTTTTACCAAACTGATTGAAAAACCCGGTACTCGGTGTATCGGCGTGTTTGCAAAATAAATAAAGTTGTGAAAATCTTGATATACAGAGACAGTGCCTGTGTGGCTTGGCTATGTATTATCATTAAGGACCGTTTCCTTTGGGGATTCCATTCGAGCATCTTACAGTGCGACTAGACAGGTATTATGAGATGCCCCTGGCCGAGTAAATAGTAGGTTTAGGGAAGTTCAGTGCCGACCACTGAATCCTGTGTGGATCTTTCGGCTGGCATTGGATGACTCTAGACTGGCTTTGGAAATGGCCTTGTCACGAATTTCTGGGTACAGGCCAGTACTCGGTGTAATTTTCGTGTCGGATGGTTAAAGCGCACACCCTCTGCAGAGTTTAGCAGAACTGTTCGAACAGCCGTGCCCACGGTTAAGGGCGATGTGAGGTGATCCCCATAGCGTAGATTTGTTTACCAGTGATTTGTGAAAAGTGTTTGATGGAAAGGGAACCATGACCAGAGTTTGCCGAGTGAGCAAACGGAAGGCCTGTGTGGCCAGAAATGGATCTGTGTGATCCGGGGTGTTAAGCACCATAAACAAGTGTATGAAAAGTAAACAGGATGAAGATCATGCTCCCGGGTTGTAGCCAGGGCAGCAAAGTTTAAGCCCCCGGGTTGTAGCCAGGGCGGCAATTCAGTCTTCGGGTTGTAGCCAGAAGACGGTGATGATCACACTCCCGGGTTGTAGCCAGGGCAGCAGTGTTTTAGCTAGCTGGTTGTAGCCAGCCTAGCGGGCATTTAGTGCCATGATCATGCTCCCGGGTTGTAGCCAGGGCAGCAATGATGAGCCCCCGGGTTGTAGCCAGGGCGGCCGACTAGCTAGCTGGTTGTAGCCAGTGTAGCGGGCATCAAGTGCCACAGCTGAGATTTGGTTGTAGCCGAGTCTCAGGGTCAACGAGTGGTTGTAGCTACTCGGGAGATACAGGACCAACAAATGAAAAGTAAAAGAGGATATGAATATATGTGCTTGATTTCGTTAAGTGGCGAGTTGTTGAAAAGCAACTTGCGGAATGGATAGAGGCGTGAGCCTCTGTCCGACAACTAAAATTTGGAACTCACTAGTGTTTGCAAAGAAAAGAGTTTATAAAGGCAGTTTTTCGCAAATGAAACCCTTAGCCTTTCTGTCTGACCGACATGGCATCATTTCCGGCTTGCTGAGTACGAAAGTACTCACCTTGTTCATATATATGTATAGTAGGTTTTGGAGATGAAGACGAAGATCTGACTGCTGCCAAATTCCTCCAAGACCAAGCCGACTACGAAGACTTCTGAAGGTTTCGAGCCTAGTTCCCAACCGAGCCTGTGGAATAGTTTTTGTCCAGCTTCCGCCCTGTTTTGCTGATGTCGCTAGTTTACCTGTTGGTTATTTTTGCCCATCCTGGGTCTGTCCTGGATGGATCTCTTTGTACATATATGTAAGCACCCTGTTATGTATTTATTGTAACTCTGAGTTATATCATTGTTGAGCGTACCCGACTACTGATCCTGGGATCGGGTGCCTTATGCACACGGTGGCCTTCCACCTAGTCGGGGAGGCGTCACAGACTGCCACAGTGAAGTCGTCCGACTTGCGTTTGCGGTTCCCAGCCTTAGTCGGGGCCGCGTCATCGGTGTCCTTCCGCTTCTTCTGTCAGGGTGCCTTCTTGTCATCAAGGGCCTCGACAACAGCGTCGGCCGAGTCGGTGTACTTGTTCGCCATGTCGAATAGAGTCTTGACAGAGTTGGGAGGCTTCCGAGTGAATTTAGCGATGAACGAGGTGTCTTTGACTCCTTTTCGAAAGGCGGCGATGACGACCTCGTCCTTGATGTTCGGGATTGAATTCTTCTTCTCAGAGAACCTCTTGATGAAGTCACGAAGAGACTTGTTCTTCCTTTGATGCAACTGATATAGGTCGTATTCGGAAGATGGCCTCTCGTATGTTCCCTAGAAGTTGGCGATGAAGTGTTCCCGAAGTTCTCCCCAGGAGCCGATTGATCTCTTAGGAAGTCCTGTTAGCCATGTCCTCGCTGAGTCGGCTAGAGCGACTAGGAGGTAGTTAGCCATGGCTTTGTGATCTCCTCCGGCTGCTCGGATTGCTAGAGTGCAGACCATGAGCCAGGATTCGAGGTTGGTCTTGCCGTCATATTTTTCGATCTTGTAGGCTTAAAACCCGATGGCCAGTCAACCTGTTGTAGCTCCTGGGTGAAGGCCGGTACTCCTTCATCTTCAAGAGGGCTCTGATTCCAAATACGGCGGTGAAACTGCTCATGGTGGAGGCCGAAGCGCTCGTTCTTGTCTTCCAATCGGCGTTGCCTGTCTTCCTCTTGTTCGCAGCGCCGAGCATTGATGTCCTGCCGAGGGTCACACCATAATTGGCCTCGGAGATCCTGATTGTCCCGACTGTCACTTTGGCACCGCCGGTTGTTGTTGGGGTTGCCGAGTGACGTTTGACGTGACTCCGTGTGCGGCCGACTAGAGCCGGCCGCTCGGCATCGCTTTGAGGTAGATGAGACTGCCATTGGGGAAGCCGACCGGTTGGTCGGTATGAGAGTGTCGTCTGACTGTTGGTGCTGTTGACATGCAGCAGTGGTGATCATGGCTTTTATTCTTACCATAGTCGGGGTGGCCGGATGATCAGGCCCAAACTAGAGCGTGTCCAGCAGAGTTACAGCGGCCACGACGTTCTGTTGAGGCGTGATGAAGACGTCATGGTCACACACAAACAAATTTATACATCACAAAAAAAAAGACAAATAATAATAGAAACGACGAGGGGAGGAGGGTCAAGTTTGGAGGATTGTTGCTGCCCAGCCCTGCATAGCTCGTCGTTGCGTGCTCGGCTCGGCTCCTCTTGTTGTCGCAGCCGGCGGGCCTCCTCCTCTTGTTGCTCGTGTAGTCGACGCACCTCCGGTGGAGGAGTTGAGCCTTTGGACGCCACGAAGATTTTGCGGGGGGCAGGAGGAAGTTGCCAAGCTGTCATCAAACTGGTGTTCGAACTATTGTCCGACTTAGAATCGGAATCCGAGTAGTTCATCGGGGTGATGATGACTCCGACCTCCCTAGATCTAATCTCGAACGGCTCTGAGCCATGTCCGAACTGAACCATAGAGGATCGGGTCTACCGCGTGGGATGTAGATTGTAGATGTCCACGGCGTCGCCGAGTCTGCGTGGGAGATTGACGATCTCTCCCCTTCCTAGTCCGACCCAGGCCGGCTCAAGGCCGAGTCTGAGCCAAATGCCAAAGGAGAGAGTTGTCCCGAGACCTGGCGAAGTAGAAGATTGCCGCAGCAAATCAACGAGGGTTGCTGCAGCGTCGTGTAGGCCGACTGGCGTGAAGTCGGTCGGTTCCTCGGTCGATCGGGTCTAGTCTGAGTCGGCTAGGGTGAGGTTGCCGAGTTGGTTGGCGACGAAGTCGAGGCTTCCGAATGTAATTGTGTCTCCGGGGGAGAATCCACTGCCGTCGACTCCATATGTCGAATCCATCGAGCTTGAGGTTGATCTCGCCGAAGCCCCTACCTGGCACGCCAACTGTCGATGTTTTACACCGGCAATATGAATATGGGGCTACCCGGCGGATAGAAACTCGGTGGATTGCAAAGGAACACGAGGAGATTTATACTGGTTCAGGCCCTCGATGAGAGGTAATACTCTACGTCTAGTTGTGGTGTTATTCCTTTGAGGATTTGTGTTGATCTATGATCTTCTACCCTCAGGGGGCGCCCTACCTCCCCTTATATACTGGGGGACAAGGGTACAAGGTAAAAGTCCCAGCCGGATACGGACAAGGGATCTCCTCTTAGAGATACAATTTACTCGACTAGGACTGTATATTCCTTATTGTACAAGACAAAGTCTGCCGGGTTCTATCATATCTCTAATTATAAGGCTAGGCCCATCCTCTATCCGAGTGGCCCATATGCTTGTGATGAGGTGCCCGAGGCTTATGGTCTCCACAATTTCGGCCTCCAAAATTGTTTCGATGTTTTTGATTTTCCTAATATATATATATATATGCCGACGTTCGCGACCCTCTAAAATTCCGAACAATTTCCCAATTTCCGATATTCCTAATACTTCTTGAAATTCCAGAATTTAAATTCTAAATTTGGAGAATTTCCGAAAAAATCCCCAAAAAGGCCCCACCTTTTCTCCTTCTTTTCTCTTTTCTTTTCTTCCAAATTTTTCCTCTCCTTCTTTCTGGTTCCCTCTCCTGTTTATCTTCTACCCAGGCTCTTTTCTCTCCCTGCTTGGGACACCAGCCTGCCGACCCGCCGCCTAGGCCGAGCTCGGCCTCGCTCTCCCTGGCCGCCCTGGGCTGCGCCCCTTCCCGGCCTCACTCGCCTGGCCTGCGCCGCCCTGGCCCCGGCCCGCGCTGCTACTCCCTCGCTGCCCCGTCAACTAGGGGTGGCAACGGGTCGGGTCGGGGGCGGGCTTGGGCAGGAACGGCCGCCCCCGACCCCCGATTTCTCCACCCAGCCCCGGCCGATGCCATGGGCGGGCGAACACATGGACCCGGCCCCGGCCCCGCAGGGGCCCGACCCCGAACGGGGCCCCGAACCGCGCCCCGCGCCCCCCCCCTCGCCCCGCGCCCGCGCTTCGCGCCCCCTCGCCCGCGCCCCTCGTCCCGCGCCCCCTCGCTCGCGCCCCCCTCGCCCGCCGCGCCCTCGCTCCCGCGCCCCCCTCGCTCGCGCCCCCTGCCGCTGTCGCCTGCCTGGTGCCGCTCGCGCCTACCGCTGTGCCTTGGCCGCCGCCGCCTACTACCCTGCCCCGTGCTGCCCCGCCCGCCCCGTGCCGGCGCCGCCGCCGCCTGCCGCTGCGAAGAGGGAGGAGGCGATGGGGAACCGGCGCCGCCCGCCGCTGCGAAGAGGAAGGAGGCGATGGGAATCGACCGGCCCGCTGCCCGCCGCTGCGAAGAGGAGGCGATGGGGAACCGGCGCAGCCCGCCGCCTGCCGCTTGCGAAGAGGGAGGAGGCGATGGGAACCGACGCGCCGCTTGCCCGTCACCGCTCGTCGCCTGCTGCTATGCGAGATTGGGTTGGCCGGTTGCGGTTGGGGATTAGGGTTGAGACTGATGAGGAGGAGTGAGTTTAATATAGTCCGGGTTAAAATGGGTTTACTGTTACCGGGGCCCCGCGGGTGACCCGCGGGTTCAGATCCTCCCGAACCCGCACCCGCTTTTAACCGGGGCCCCGAACCCGCTACCCGTGGGTCTAAATTTGCTACCGCCCCGCCCGTAGGGGCGGGTCCCCGCCGGGGACCCGGCCCCTACGGGGAAATTGCCACCCCTACCCGCAACCGCCTGCTGCCGCGTTTCTTGGCACGTTGCACCACACGCCCCACGACACCACCATTCCCGCGCCCCCTCTTCCGTCCCGTGCCCGCGTTTAACCACGCGAGCCGAGGTTGCCATCCACTTCCTACTCCCTCTCCTGTTTTTCCCCTCAAAGCCGCCGTCGCCTGCGCCTCCTCGCCAAGCACAGACGCCGCGCTGCCCCGTGTCATCGCGCCGCCGCCCTGCTCGCCCTCAGCCCGCGCCGCCGCGCGGCCTGCCGCCGCCTGCGCCGGCCGAAGCCGTGCTGCCACCGGTGAGCATCCAACCCACCGCCCGTTGCCTTCCTCCCTTTCTCCTCCGGCATCTCACGGATCGGGAGACTGCCATTCGCCACTCCTCGCCGTCCCCCGCCGTTGATCGCCGTGGCACCGCCATCGGTACCTCGGCCCAGCGCCATGCTCCGTCGCCGCCGACGTTGCCATCTACCCGGAGCCCGACTCCCCTCTCCACCGTCGTCGCCCAACGCCCGCTGCTCGACATCGTAGTCGGCGCTTCGTTTCTCTTCCCCAACCTACCGAGGTCGCTGCTGGCCATCGTCACCTACGCCGCCGTCGCCGTTCCCGCATTGAGCCACCCTGTCGCGGCCGGACGTCGCCGCATCCTTCCTGTCGCCCTGCTGCACCACCGCCTCTTATGCTTCCCAAGCTCGAAGCCGCCGCCGCCTGGCTTCGCCCGTGCCTTACCTAACAGCGCCCGTTTCTCCTCCTCCCTCCGTTCTTCGTTGTTGGCGTTTCTAGCCCGGCGCCGGCCCCTAACTGCTTTTCCTTTCCCGAAGCCCAGTGCCGCCCTTCTCCTGTGTGCCGCCGCCATCTTCACCACCCGTCTCGGCCTGCTCCTCCCCTGCGCACCGTGTTGCCGCCCTGCCCTGTTTCCATGTTGCTATTGCCGTCGCCTAGCTGTGTCGGCCGTGCCGATAGCCATCCTGCTTGCCGGATGCCGCCCTCCGTCCTCGCAGCCGAGTCGTCGTCATCCTCGTCGCTTCATCGCCGATCGTCGTCTCGTTTGCCGCCGGTGAGCCCGCAAGCCGAGCCTGCTCGCCGTCCCCATCTTCTCCACTTCGGAACCCCCTGTGTCATGGTCGTCGACACCGCCCATCGCCCAGCTGTCGGCCTCGCCTCCTTCTCTTCCATCCATTCCCAGTGACCCACGGTGTTTCCTCTGTGTTTGTCGTCGTCGCCATCGTTTATCTCAAGCGCCCCGACTTCTACTCCTCGGTTTAGCGTTCGTTGCTGATCGGCTGCCGCCCTAACATCGACAGCCACCATGCCGTGCCGTCCCGGGGCCGATGCCTGCGTCGTTGTTGCTGCACAGTTGCCTCGGCCGGTGCCCTAACCTCCTCGGCCGGTGCCATGGCAGGAGCTCGGCCTCTTCTTCCTGTGATGCTGCCATGTGGGTCCCGCGTGCAGTAGTTCGGCCATCCCAGCTGTTGGATCATTCTGGGCCGATTAGAGCCGTCCGATCAATTGAATCCAATCTTCACCATCGAATCTTCATAAACCCTAGGGTTGAATCTCAGCCGTCCAATCTATATCAAGTTCCCAAATCAATCTCAGCCATTTAAATCCATCCAGGTCGAATCCCAGTCGTTGACTCTTATTAATCCGTCAGTGCCCTATCAGCCCTAGCCCAATCCATCACTCCAGCTATTCCCCGAAACTATGAGCCAGGACAGTGCCACTCTTTCTCAAGTGCCAAAAATAATTCTTTTAATTTAATTCCAAGGGAATATTCCTAAGAATATTCATTTTCCAATTCCTTTTCGGCTTTTCTCTGAATTAAACTTCTAGAAGAAATATCTTTTCTGTCCGAACTCCGAATTGACCCGTTCTTCTTCCTAAATTCATCTAAAATTATAATATATTTGATTATGTACTTTTTATGTACTGTTTATTTGGAGTTTCTTAGGGTTTTTATCGTTTTGCGTGTAGTCGCGTATAATCGCCGTTTCGGAGGACCGTGGAGTCTACGGAAGAGTTCGGAAGAGCAATCGAAGATGTTTTATCGCAAGACAAGTCACACATTCATCCTTGAGCATGTTGAACCCTACTTTGCAAAACATTTTATGATCTTTAAATAAATTGCATGTTTTGCCAATTACATAGAATATGGGACAACCTATCCGTTTATTTGAGACCCTGTTTATTTGTTATCCATTCCTTGATAACTTTGGGTGATAATTTGACTAGCTTATGTCTCATTCGGTGACACAGCTAGAGATAGGACCTGCTTAGCCATGCTTAGTACCACTAGATCACTAAAGGGATAAATCACATTATTTCTTTTTTTTGGTAACCTGATGAGCCGCGTGCTCGAGATGTTTGATCATGGTGATTGGTCGTAACTAATCAACTAAAATGTGATCTAATGGTAGGCTGTGGGTGCATAGTTTTGCATGTCGCACCCATGGCAATTAAGGACCGGTTCACGGGACCCCCTTGGGCAGATTCTCGTACTTTTCCACAAGCCAGCGTGGGCAACGGCTGGGCTTGTAGCGTTTCTTCTCCCTCTCCTAGGCACCGGAGACTGAGGGTGGGCGTGATGGAGTTGGGTCGGCCTGGGGTAGGGTTGATCGGCATCCGGATCCATCGTGGCGCAACGGGGGTAGCCTGGCCAATATGGGGTGTCCTATTGGCAGGTGCAACCTCAGCGTGGTGTGGATGGTCTGGGAGAGGTTGCGTTAGCGGTCCTGTCACAGCCTCTTACGAGGTATCGTGGTGATGCAACGGCGCACGGAAACGTGTGTGAGGCTGTGTCTTGTGGGTAAAGTTGTACACCTCTGATCAGAGTTAAATCTATTCGAATAGCCGTGCCCGCGGTCATGGACAATTGGTTAAGACTCACCGTGATTAGTCTCACCTCTTTTTAATTAAAAGGACTTAATGGAACTGGTATGGTTCAGGTGGATGGTATGGAGGCTGGTTAACGTGGTGTAACGTTAATCAGTGGAGTCTGGTGAATGTGGTGTAACATTCATCAGTGGAGGCTGGTCAACGTGGTGTAACGTTGATCAGCGGAGTCCGGTTAACGTGGTGTAACGTTAATTGGTG
Source organism: Oryza meyeriana var. granulata (assembly GCA_003991445.1). Taxonomy (NCBI): domain Eukaryota; kingdom Viridiplantae; phylum Streptophyta; class Magnoliopsida; order Poales; family Poaceae; genus Oryza; species Oryza meyeriana. Next base: position 21,645 of record RYFJ01000382.1, read on the forward strand.
GAGTCCAGTTAACGTGGTGTAACATTAATCAGTGGAGTTTGGTGAATGTGGTGTAACGTTTATTAGTGGAGGCTGGTCAACATGGTGTAACCGTTAATCAGCGAAGTCCAGTTAACGTGGTGTGAACGTAGTAATCAGTGGAGTCTGGTTAACATGGTGTAACGTTAATCAGTAGGGGATGATTGAGCCTGGTTAACGTGGTGTAACGTTAATCAGTGAAGGATTAATATTGTTCAATTAATCAACCTTTTATCGTTTGCGAACTACTACTGTTTACAACTGCTTTTACGCAAATGAGCCACCAGCCTCCCTTTGAAATCCCATGCACAAATACATCATTGGTGTGGCTTACTGAGTACGGTGGGTGGTACTCAATCTTGCTATTCCCCCTTTTCAGAATGAAGACCGTTCGTGTTGAAGTTGAGTTTTAAAAGACTTTGGCTTATACCCTAGTTGAGCTTGCCTGTGGTGTGGAGCTGAAGACACGCTAGTTTCGCCTTTCCGCTACTGTTTTCTTCTGTGTGAGGACTAAGTGCCTCTTCTGTAAGTATTTACGCTTTATTTATGGTTGGATCTATTTATTGATTTGTTATTTTGTATACCCTGGCTTGATTCCTGGACAGGGATTTTAATACACAAAATAGTCTAGAAATTGGCTAAATTTCTGGGCGTGACGGTAGTTGTACCAATCGTCTCCTCTTATGACTGCGTAGGCGTATGCGTCAGCTACGGACTCAGACTCCTCGATTGGATCTGCTGCGGCGGAATCAATCGATACACAAATAAAATAAATAAGCGAATAACTCCAAATAAATGCTAAAAATTCAGAAAGTGCACAGGATATTAAAAGAGGAATTATGGAAGAAATTTGAGATTTTTCTAAAGTCGCATCGAGCGGAAACCCTAGAGCCAAAATTAGGGTTTCATCAACACGGATGCTCGGATCGCGACGAAACTAATGCGGATGGATTTGGAATAATTCAAGGAGTCAAGAATAGGTCTCGGATTTTTGTTCTGAGGTCAAACGGTCACTGAACCAGTCCAACCAGGTAATTAAAGAATTTCTAAATTTTCTTTTAAAGGGAAAAAGCTGGTTCACTGGTTTTTTCTTGGTTTATATAGAGGACGGCGGTGGGTTCGAGGGCGCCAGCGCGAGGGACGCCGAGGGGCGGCAAAGTATGGGCCGGTTCCGACCTCCTGGGGCCTAGGCGATTCCATTCCTGTAGCTGGCCGCGGTAGAGATGTCAGCAACGAGCCTGGCGGCGGCGCAACCTGTGGCGGCGGCGCTCCGGCAGGTCGGTGGTGGGGCATGGCTACCAGGGAGCATCAGAGGAGCAAGGGAGAGCTGATGGTGGCGATGGTCGAGCCTGGGGATGGCTGCAACGGTGGCGCGCCATGCAACCGGCAGTTGGCAGATCAGGACAGGCGGCGCCAGCGAGCTCCCAGCGGTGAGCTCGTTGGGGAAGGAATGGGGAAAGGAGGAGTCTGGCACGGAGAAGGCGATGGTCACCTCAATTTTGGGAGATAGACGATGACGGCGATGGATTTTGGGGATCGAGCAGAGGCGGCCGAAGCTAGGGCTTCATTGTTCTTGCTCTGGCAACGGCGAACGGCGGCACGAAGTCTGTGTGGCTTTTCGGCAAGAGGTAGAAGGGATGGAGGCGGTCCTGTTTGCCGTTGGCGGCGACCAATGAGGAGCTGTGGAGAGAGATAGAAAGGGAGACAGAGAGCGGCGGTGGCGTTGGCTGATTAAAACTGAGCTCGGGAGGATGAGATCGAGCTCGTGTTGATCCAGTGCTTAGCGTAGAAGCAGTTGCGTGGCGAGGCAAGGACGCGTGGCGGGGAGAGGCATTGGCAAAGCTTCGTTCTACTTCCTCCATGCAGAGGCTGAGGCGGTGGAGGTGATGGGCCGGCCTGGGCTGCGCCAGCCTGGGCCAGAAAAAGAAAGAAAGGGGTAAAAGAAAGAGAAAAGTAAACTTTTTTGGCCGGCAGGAGCGCAAAACGAAACACCGATCGAAACGAGTGGAAGAAAAATGGGCGAGGATATTTCCTTATAGATGGGCTGGGGTCTTCATTATTTTGGTGGATGCCCGATCTTCTCGAACAACGCAGACTTGTTCCCCTGCGTGGCCCAGAGAATTTAGGGTGCGCCCTGGACGGATGATGCCTACTCGATAGAAAGATTTGCACTTTTCTTGAAGAAAGTTCCCAGAGTTAGCATCCCTACTCGGCAGAAATACACAAATTCCGACCTGATTATGAAGTGAAGAGGTCCATATTCGTAGGTTAGCAAGAAAATTAGAAAAACGACATGAACGAAGAACGATATATTAAAATTGAACGAAACGATAAACTCGATGTGATTTTTGAAAATACACAAAAATAAAAATGGTTTTTTAAAATTTAGTCATTTTTAGGGCTGTACAAAGATCACGATGCTGGGATGACGGCGCTAAGGCAAGGACGATAGCGGCGAAAGGCGGCTAGCAGGGAAACAAGGAGGAAGAGGCAGAGCCAATGGGGACGATACGTCCTCGTCACCGGGACAACAGCGTGACGGCGACTGTGGCAATATGTCGGAGAGGAAGGAGATAAGGGCGATGGTGGAGGCTAGGGTCCGGATGCTCACCGGCGGCCGGCGGAGATCGTGAAGACGACGATGACAACTGCGATGACTCTTCCAGCGACGGCGGTGATGGAAAGCAAAGCAGCGGAGAGGCAGAGGCGGCTAGGGGCGGCGCTCGGGGTGAGGCGGCGCAAGGTGATGGCGGAGGCGGAATTAGGGCACTGGGAGAGTGGGGCGCCAATAATTACAGGGGAGGGAGGCGGCGGGATGGCAGTTGTGTGGAGGCGGCGCAGAGCGACGGGCCGGGTCGAGGGACGGCGGCGCAGGCCGGTGGGTCCGATATACCCCGGCAAGACTTTGACGGCGCAAGCGGCCGGGTTGTCGCCGAGGAAAATCGGATCTGGTGTTCGGGCGCGGTCGGTCTTCTGGCCGGGGAACATGGAGAGAGGAAGAGAGAAGGAAGAAGCAAGAAAAGATAGAAAGAAAACGAAGGGGAAAAAAGAAAAGGAGGAAAAGATAAAAAAGAAAAGGAAAAAAGAGGAAGAGGAATGGGGTTTTCTAGAAAAACTTGAAATTTAGGGCAAATTGGAATTTTAGGAAAAATTGAGGAATATTGGATCATTCAAAATATTGGAATATTTCGGGACTTGAAAATTGGAGAATATTTTACAGAGATTGAAATTGAGCAAAATTGAAATTTTTGAGGATTTGAATTTATTTCAACGGAAATTGGATTTCGAGAAAATATCGGGGATTTATTTCAAAAGAAAAGTGGATATTTGGGAAATAGGAGACTTTGGAGATTTTTAGGAATCCGGATATATCCGAGAATCTCGGACTTGGAATTTTGAGGGACTTTCCAGAATCGAATTTTCAGGGAATAAATGATTTGGGGACAACACAAAACATTCAAAGCGGAAGGGAACTCGTGTCCGCGAAGAAAAGCAAAGATAGAAGGGCGATTGGGCCTGGAATGACCTGAGATTGGGGAAAAGAATTTTGAATCTGTTTAAATAATTGCTGAAATATTCTTTGTAATATTAAAATTAAATCTAGAGCTCTGAGAAATTCAAGAAAATTTCAGAGAGTGTAATTAGACATAGAGAATTTATTAAAAATGAATTAAAGTATGATTTATTAAAAAAATTTATCCTATTTTTACTTTACTTGATTAATTTACTTTACAATTTAATATAAATTCCAAAAAATCTATTATTAATTAATTTATTTAATTCCTGAAAAATCGGATTGTGACAATGTCCTTGCAATCTAAATCCAAAGGGCGAATGAGCAAGGGAAGGTGCACGGAGTAGTACCCCACCTAGTGGACAATGGTCTCTCAATTTTGCAATATACCGATGATACTATTCTCGTTATGGAATGTGATTTAGAGGAAGCTAAAAATCTCAAACTTGTGCTAAGTGTATTTGAGAAATTGTCTGGCTTGAAGATCAACTTCCATAAGAGTGAGTTGTTTTGTTATGGCAAGGCCAAGGAAGTGGAGAAAGATTATGTCACTTTATTTAGGTGTGGATCGGGTACTTATCCATTTAGATACTTGGTCTTCCAATGCATCATAGGAAATTGTCAAATAAAGATTGGCACATAATTGAAGAAAGGTTTCAGAAAAAGCTAAGTAGCTTGAAGGGTAAATTTTTATCGGTATGAGGTAGGTTGGTGTTAATCAATTCAGTTTTGAGCAGTCTAGCAGTATTCATGTTGTCTTTCTTTGAGGTGCCCAAAGGTATTTTGAAAAAACTAGATTATTATAGGTCTAGATTTTTTTTTTGGTAATGTGAAGAACATAAAAAAGTACACATTAGCTACGTGGAGTGTTTTGTGCAGACCTAAGGAAAGTGGAGATCTAGGGATCCAAAATCTAGAAATACAAAACAAATGCTTGCTCAGTAAGTGGTTATATAGGCTTACTAAGGAAGAAGGGGTTTGGCAAAACTTGCTTAAGAAGAAAAATTTGTTAACAAAGACTATCACTCAGGTAAAAAAACAACTAGGAGACTGATTTTTGGTTGGGCTTTAGGCGGTTAAAGACATCTTTATGTCGTACGGAACGTTCAAGGCACATTGTGGCAAACAGTTAAGATTTTGGGAGGATCGCTGGCTAGGAGGATCGATCTTTCACAAAACATATCCATAGTTGTATAATTTAGTGAGAAATAAAAATGCACATGTGGCTATGGTGTTGGGGGAGAATACCGTTGAATGTTTCTTTTAGGAGGGCACTTGAGAGGGATAATCTGAAAGCTTGCTATGAGTTGGTGGTAAAAGTTATAAGTGTGAGTCTGTCAGAGCGAAATGATACTTTCATTTGGAAAGTGCATAAGAATGGAATCTTTACTGTGAATTATATGTACAGAGCTATTATGTATAGTAATGTTGTTCTAAGGAAATCCTTCATTGGAAGAATTCTTTTGAAAATCAAGATTTTTCTGTGGTACATAAAAACAGGGTTATTTTAACAGAGGATAATTTAGTAAAGAAAAGGTGGAAAGATAGCCTTAAGAGCATCTCCAACAGGGTCCCTATTCTATTTTTTGAAGTCAGACAAAAAAATTGAAGTCCAACAGGGCCCCAACTCGAGTCCCTACTTTATGGAGGCCCGAAAATCTTTCTCCTCAGCCCCATCTCCCACGGGTACGTAGGAGCTCCCTCTCTACGGTTGGAAGTTTTTTCTCTCGCGCGTAAACAATTTTTCCTCACCCGTCCTCGCGCTGCCACCTTCTGCCCTCCATCTCCACCTCAATCCGAGCTGCCGGATCCACCCCCTCCGCGGCCATCCCCTTCCGCTGTGGCCACGATGCGCCGCCCTGCCTCGCGTGCCTTCTCACCGGAGCCCGCGGCGATGGGCCCCGCCTCCTAGGCTCCTTCTCGTGATCTATACGTGCTCCACCTCTCCGCCGACGCCTCCGACGCCGAGCGCCGGGACCTCGCTGCTGCCACGCCCGCCGTTGTTGGCGCGCCTACCGCGGGGACGCCCGTCGGCTCCTCCGGTCTCGCCAGCACGCTCTGCGCCGCCGCCGTCCTGCTCCGCCTCGACCTCTCCGCCGACACCTCCGACGCCGAGCGCCGGGACCTCGCCGCCTGGGTCGCCGCCGCCACGCCCGCTGTCGTTGGCACGCCTACCGCGGGGACGCCCGTTGGCTCCTCCGATCTCGCCGGCAAGCTCCGCGCCGCCGCTGTCCTGCTCCGCCTCTACCTCTCCGTTATCTGTTGTCAAGGTACAACTTCATTGGATATGCAAGTGCATATACTTGTATGCATACAATCACATCTATATTCTATATGCCTATATGATTTTTATGTTTAGAAAAAAAATTGAATTTGAATTTAAATTTAAATTGTCTTATTTGAAATCATGAATTTGAATATGGTTTATTGTTATGGTTTATAAATATTTGAGTTTGAATTTTAGTGATGTAATATGAGGAATATACATATAGATTATATTGAAATATGAGAGAAAAAGAAATAGGACTCAGATTTAAGGGCCCTTGTTAGAGTTGGGTGTCAAAAACAGAGCCCTAAAAATAGAATAAGTCCCTACTCAGAAAGTAGGGACTTTGTTTTTTAGACTACTATTGCAGATGCTCTAAGTGTTGCTTTTGTAATTCTAATGAGACAATACAAGACCTCTTTTTTTATTGTCCTGTGATAGGATATATTTGGAATGTAATCTTCTTCACTTTTGGAATCCAAGTTCACAATAATGCTTCTCATCTTTTTGGTAGTTGGTTGAATGGGGTTAATTATAGGCTAAAATATCAAATCTTTGTTGGCATAACAGCTTTGTGTTGGGTAATATGGTTAAATAGAAATGATATAGTCTTTAGTGGCTTCAAAACTAATCCCTTTTTACAAGTGATCTTCAGGGGCGCATTGGGCGTGGCACTCGTCGTTGTTGCTTAACGAGCATGATGGCTATAAGTTGGAGGAGTACTGCAAGATGGAGACTAGAGTATTGGAGTTTTTTTTATAAGTTTGGTTGGAACTTTCGGAAGAGAATAGAAGGTTAGTCTTGTGCTTCTTTTTTTTTTTTGGGTGTGGGTTGAAGTTGATGCTTGTGATGGGGTGTAAGCCTAAGTATTCTTGTTTGATCTTTTGGCTGTGTCCATCCTTATTGGATGTAGAGGCTGGGTATTAATCCAATTTTAAAAAAAAAACGAGTACGTATAGCTGTCCGCTCAGAATGTTCCATCTCTCAACGGGATGCTAGTCATTTTTAAAAAATGAAAAATCATGGATGATGGTTTATTGATGAGCTTTCTGGCGTTGACATCGTCACATCGACTACTTTCGGTCAACGTCGCCCCAGAAACTATAGCGCCAGCAAGGATATTAGCCACTTCAAAATATAGGACTTTGATCCTCGATAATGGTGTCCACAGCCCTTGAATTGGATGTCTATTTCTCTCATTCTGAAAAAAAAAATCAATATCACCTTTGCTTTTATTCGGAGTACTTTGGGAAAAAGCAATCAGAACGCTTTTTTTTTTCTTGACAATGTCAAAATGAACCACCTTGGTGAACAGCTAGCGGTCACGTAGAGTTCACAAAAACATGTATACCACGACCACCAACATGAAATGGATCACGAACACCGCCGGCGAGATCAGCGGCGGTGGGGCTGACGACGAGCGCCGCCCGGCCGCTTGTTGGTACGACTTCGACGAACTTTGTTGGGATGACCCCGACGGTGGCGGCGGCGTCTGCTCCAACGACTCGAACACCAGCCTCGAGCCATTGATGTCGTAGATCATGTGCGTGCCTACCTGGATCAGGCTGCCGAGGAGTGACCCGTCGCCGGCCGGCGACGGCAGGATCGTCAGGCACTCCAGCTCCGTGGTCGAGTCCATGTAGAAGTAGTTCCCCATCTCCAGCTTCATGACGGCGCCGCCGGCGAAGACGAGAGCCATGGACGGTACATTCGCCTTGGCCAGTGACTCGCTGGTGTAGCATAGGTCGAGCCCAAGTGCCGAGCCGTCGACGGCGCGCAGCCCAATCGAGCTCGCCAACGCCTGCCTCAGAATCTTGTACGCGCCTGCGTCCAGGAAGGTGACCGGAATGGTGATGCTCAAGACCACATCGCCGGAGCCGTCCGCCTGGAGATCAAACGTCCCCCGTGGGATCGCGAGGTCCTCGCCGTCGACCCGTATGCCGGCGAGCTTGACGAAGTAGAGGCTGGGGAATGCACGGTTGGCGAGGAGTGGGGTCGAGACGGCGTGGCTGGTCCGCGCTTGGCGTCGTCGAGGAAAGAGGATGAAGCTTTGGACGTCGACGGATCGTCGAGGGCGATGTAGTAGAGATGTAGAAGTATTCCGGACCGATCTGGAGCTGCGAGACGAGAGAGAGCGCGCAGCCCAATCGCCTCTGCCGAGGCCGATCACGTTCGCCGATGTCGCCCTCGGTGGCGACGGCGCACCCGAAGACCACTTCGTCGGCGCGGACCGTGGCGAACGTGAACGCGTCGATGGCGAAGAACCCGGCGGTGGTGTTCGCCCTGCCGCCGCCGTACATGTACGAGTAGCTGCAGAGGGAGTCGTCCGCATTGCATGTCTGCGGGATGAGCTGCTGACACCCGCGGTTTGCGCATTTCACCTCGCGTATCGTGGATGACAGGAAGGCGTAGAAGGGCGGCGTGGCCATCGCCGGCGCATCGCAGGTGGCGCACGCCGAGCACTGCATCCACACGAAGTCGCTGGTGATGTCGAGCACGCCGGAGACGAGCTGCGGCGGCGTGCCGACGTTGCAGCTCAAGACATACATGCCGGCATTGGTGGCCGAGTCCTGGCTCTGGCCACCACCACCGGCGCTGCCGCCGCCGCCGCCCGTCCTGCTCTGGCCACTGTAGCTACCTGATCCGCCGTTACGCTGCCTCGGGAAGAGGCCGGCCATGTCCGACCCGTGCTTCTTGAAGAAGTTCCGGAGCTGCTGCTGCTTTGGCCTTGGGTTCATGGTGTTGCCTGCAGGCTTGGCCAGGATGACAATCATTTCTGGTGGCAAGATCAGAACGAGGAGGCCAATGGCAAGAATGGTGATTCGATCGGCCATTGGAGGCAGCCTTTTAGCTTACTCCTAATTTTTGGCGGGAGCAAGTCTAAGCTTAGAACGTTCTGCAGCAGACTTGAGATTCGATGACGAAATGCGACTGAATTTGCCTCTAATTTTAGCCTTTTCTCCTATGTATCTACACAGAGACTGCTAAACGATACTATTGTGACGAATGTGTCAAATTAAACGGGGCCGAACAGCCAGGCCACGTTTGATTTTTCTATTTACCTTCATCATGTAGACTTATAGTATGCTTAGTAATTGAACCGTCGAGTCATTGTGTAATGAACAGCATATAAGCCCACCACCCAAGAAAGTATTGATAAAGTGTATTTGGGGTTGACTTTGCAATAAGGTAGAAAACTAGATTAAGATAAATCTATTAATAACATAATGTATCTATCTATACTAATATAAAATGTATCAGTTGGTTTTTTCTATATTCATCTAAAAAAGTGTATACAGTTATTTTTTAACTGTTGGATCCTTTGATGGGCCACGTCGCGAGTTAGATTAACGCTGCAATTAGCGCTGCAATACCGTTTCGTCCCGATTTTTCCTCCGCGCCCTCATCCCTTCACCGCCTCCGCGCCGTCATCCCTCCGCGGGGGCCGCGCCCTCATCCCGCCTCCACGCCCTAATCCCTCCCCCGCGCCCGGCGGCCCCGGCCTCATCCCTCCGCGCCGGTTAGCCCCTCCGTGCCGGGGGAAGATGACGGCGGCCTCATCCCGCCTCCGTGCCCTCATCCCTCCGTGCTGGGCGGCCCCTCCGCACCAGGGGAAGATAGCAGCGGCCGAGTTCTTCACGCTGGAGGAGGCGGAGGCGGGGCCGGTACGGCAGCAGCACCTGGGGCAGCCGGCATGGCGGGCGGTGGTGGGATGGCTCGGGTTCCTCCTCCAGATCCTGCTCCAGATCGTCCATGGCACGCCCTCCTCCTGGGCCCAGTTCCTCTCCTTCATCGAACTCCGGCACCCTCTCCTCTCCACACCCCGGTTCAGCCGTCGTCGTCGGTGGATTTCGTGCAGCTCCCCTCCGAGGTGCCCGCCGACGCGTCAACCGGGCCGCCACCGCCTCCGCCGCTCAGGCGGCTCACAGTATGGATAAGATAGAGTTCATTCCTGCATCTTTGGAGCGAGCCGTGTATTGTGTTCACTGTTCAGGATAGCTCCTGCTGCTATTGACTATTGAGTGATAGCAAAAAACTACTAAACTAAATTGTGGACATTTACCAGGCAAGCATGCAAATCCCTAAGAAGTAGTAAACCAGTTTAAGTAGCTCATCAATCCTATGTTATGCATGCCAATTTCATTACATGACTATTTTATAATGTAGCCTTTCAGCCTATTTTTACAATTTTCCTTGATTTTCAAGGCATGCCAATTGAATTAATACAAATCTATGATCCAAGGTTCTCAATTGCCATCTGTGTATCGATCTGTGGATCGGTGATTAATATGTTAGATCGTTCTATGGTGTTAGTGTGAAATGACATATCAATGATTTCTAATATTCTCATGTATCAGGTCACCGTCGATCGGCCATCGTCCAGTCTCCATCGCCCCTCCATGAGGTCACCGCTGCTGCCACGCCTTGCTGCACTACACTCTGGTATTGTAACCCATCTTGTTTCACATTTGTACATCCTTTCTTTGAAGTTGAAGGAAAGTAAACTTACAATTTTCTCTGTGAAAAGCATTCGATACCTTAACATCATTATCTGTGTTTATTATGGCTTTTCCAATTGAGGAATATCTATGTTCCATGGCATTTTCCTCCTCACCTTTTGGGGTAACCACAGAATGGCCCTTCTATATTTATCTATTTTTATTTTGGGGTAACCACAGAATGGCCCTTCTATATTTATCTATGTTTATTTTGGGGTAACCATAGAATTTATGTAGTAGGTCCTGTAGATATAATGTCAGAATGAAGGTCTTGAATGGATCTCATGGTGATTTTACAGAGAATATCTAAGTGATTCATATGAAAAAAATATTCTCACTACAGTTATTCATTTTAGACTTGTTTTCTGAAAAGCCAACACAAATGGAATTTTTATTCAAAATATTTGATACCCTCTAAATCTGGGAGGTTACAGGCTGCTTATTGCAGGACTGAAAGGATAGTACTGTTTGAAATCAGTACTAATAGTCATGATGTTTGTAGAGTTTATGTGAATATTACTCCTGGACCTATTTTGGTATCAACTTGGCATTCAGTCAACAAGCTCCTTTGCAGTATTTGGTTCTTCATCCATACAGAAAATTATGGTTTAATTGGCATTTATTATGATTTGTTGTGTTTAATTGGTCGTGGTGCATCAATCCTGAAATTCTTGTAGATGGGCATAGTGCAAATACAAAAATCTGCAGGTGATAGATGCAATAGCTATAGTTTTGTTAATATCAATATGCATGGTCTGTATCTGACTATTCTGCTGTGCATGTGAAAAACCAAAATACTCATAGGTAATTTTTTCTACTCAAGTTTTTACTGAATGTAGCATTATTTGCAAAACAAAACGAGATGAGACATTGAGGAAGGCAGTTGAGGCTTATAATGGTAAAAACTGGAAGAAAATAGGTCTGCTCTTAATTCCACAGCACCAGTGTACAACTTGCACACTCAATTATCCTTGAGATGATGTTATCATTTTATTGAAAACCACCTATCAGGAGGACTATAAATGCATTTGCATATTGTTAATGGTTTGATTCTATTTTTGCTTAGATCATATTTGTATACACATATATAAGCACACAATTGGGCCAGCGATCTTGTCGTTGGAATAGCTGTTTTTACCTTTTTAATTCTGTAGTACTTCATTTATATCAGTAGCTCCACGTATACGGCATGCCATATTAATTTTCCAGATCTCTATGCCAAGTACAGTGAGCTCACAGAATGTATTTCTATGCAGCTGAATATTTTCCATACAGAACAGAGGTGCAATGTTTGCATCGATGGCAAAAGGTTCTTAATCCTGAACTTATCAAAGGTCCTTGGACCCAAGAGGTTTGTCATGTGGCTGACTTTGCTTTGATGACAAGCATTGGCATTGTATCTCTAATTGTTATAATCATGCCATTTTTTCTACAGGAAGATGATCAAATCATTGATCTTGCAAATTATGGACCAACAAAATGGTATGTCATAGCTAAGGCGCTATCTGGCCATATAGGGATGCAATGTCAGGAGAGGTATTATTTTTATATCATGGCCATATTGTTAGCAGGATTTAGTTTACTGTTATTAATAAGCTTTTAATTGTTCGACTGTTTTTTTTCTGATATGCATGTTTTCCTCCACATGAGACAGATTTGGGAATTTTCTTGTAGTTGCAAGAAAACAGGATGTTATAGTTGCTACAAAGTTCAGGATCCCTTTTATTATGAATTAATTATGAAACACACTACTTACTGAAATAACTGTGAAAATAATGAAATAACTGTGAAAATAATTGGTTAATCATTCTGTTATAGTAACTCGTAGCTGAATTCAAACCATTGTCCGCATATAAGTTATTTTCTTAGTGGCTTTAATAGCATTTTGTTATGAAAAAAGTGCTAAGTTTGACATGATACAATACATTATATGGAGCTAAGTTTCAACATGTACAATCTTAGGTGGCACAATAATCTAAATCCAGAAATAAGGAAAGATGCTTGGACTGCTGAGGAGGAACATGCACTTATTAATGCTTATCGGATATATGGGAATAAATGGGCAGAAATAGCAAAAGTTCTTCCTGGAAGGTATGTTTATAAAGTTGACTTCCCTCAGAATTTTTTGCTTGCATTAATTCATCGAGTTAGGTCAAAATCACACCGCCCTTGATCTCTTAGCGCACTGCTGCAATTAGTTTGTTTGATTTTTGTTTCAATTTCTGCTTTCAACTGTTTATATACATGTGCCATGTTCTTAAACTATTTAATATTGGTTGGTTGTTCGTAAATCAGAATTCCGAGTTGTGTTGTTATTTTGAAAAGACACACTTTACAGCACCTTAGTTTTTACTTGCTCACCTTCACAAAACTCTGAATGTATGCTGATAGTCTGTTGCTTTTTTTTCAGGACTGGTAATTCTATAAAGAATCATTGGAATAGTTCTCTCAGAAAGAAGCTAGATATTTACGATACTAGCAATTGCATGGCAGTTCCGAAACTACTTGTTCATGATAAGTTCAAGGATAAACCAAAACTGGTAGCTATGGAGGGCCATCTTGATTTGAACATGGTGCCCAAAATATACTTGTAGGTAATTTTTCTACTCAAGTTTTTACTGAATGTAGCATTATTTGCAAAACAAATCATGGGCTTACGAATTTACTTTTTCACAAAGTTTGTTTTTTTTGGATGATCTTAGTGCTAGCTGAACCCATTGAGTTAACTCTTGGGCAATCGATTTCCTTTTGTTATGTAATATATTGCTTATCTTTCCTTGGAATATTCTCCATAGTTCGCAAAATTTAAATTGGAACTTAATGAAGAAGCTGATGTAGTACCTGCATTCCCTTATAATACCATTTTAATCCTGCCTCTCTCTTGTGTGGACGCTGGCTCTGCCTCTCTTCTATAAAATTGACATGCAAAGCTTCTGTGTGTTCGCAACAATTTGTATTTGAATATTCAGTGTTCAGTGTATTCATTTCATCAATCAGGTTTCTAAAAGTTCATTTATTTCTGAATATTCAATTTTCAGTGTATCTATCTAATATAAATATATCAGTTGGTTCTTTCCTACGTCCATTGACAACATGTTAGACTTATATCCACTTTATTTGTTCTTTTCAATATCGATTCCACTTTATGAACTTAACTTCTACCTATGTAACCTACAAACGAATTTTTGGAATCGGTCGACTCCAGGGAGTGCTTGATTTGGACGAGACTCTGGTTTGTGCATACGAGTCATCAAGCCATCCTGCTGCCCTAGGACTCCAGGTATCACTTCGTATGAATCTGCTTGTTGGTAATGTACCACTTCTTTCTGCGCAGGAGTATTTTGGTGGAATAGTAACTTAATTTAGAGTTCCGGGACATAGGAAACAATGGAGAGGGAAATTTCTGCCTTATATGAACCAAAAGAAATGACGAGATAAGGATTTTTGAGAGCTCAGATGAGATGTCAACAGATTTGTGCATTGGATTGTATCTCAGACTTTCTGCAAATAATCTATAGGCAATGTCTTGATTACTCAGTTCTACATTTTCTATGACAACTACAATATCTGATATATGTAGTAAGAAGTGGTCATGACGATTTTTGAACTATATAAACTTTGCATTTTAAATAAGTACCCTGACTATTTCCTATGCTGCATCATATTTATAAGAAATACATGCCATTTTCTAAATCAATTAATGTTATAATTATTTACTCCTTCATTTTCGGATCATTTCCTACAATATATTAACTGAAAATGTTAGAAAGGACCTAATTAGAAGTGTGAATCATAAAACAAACCACACTTCTATAAATTTTTTAGAAACGTACTTATTGAGTTCAATTAATTATTTTTTCAGAGATAGTATGGTATTTTTGCACTTTTCCTCAAATATATTTGATATATGACCTAAATCGAGCTAAAGCTCAATTGAAATGATTCTAGGAAAATTAATTTGAGTAACCTAAAATAGTTTAATAACCAAAATATTATATCGCTGTAGCGTTAGCACGGTATATTACTAGTCATTGCTAAAAGAGAAGAAAAGCCGATGTCAAGGGAATACTTATTACACCATGATCACAACCAACATAAACAAGAAAAAAAATAAAAAAACACTACTTTATTCTCTGAATGTAAAACCCGCAGTTGAATGACCAAAGGATATGTGATCCCTCTTGCCTATATCTTCCTCCGGTTTTGTATGTTTTATGCTGTTGATTTTTGGACATATGTTTAATTATTTGTCTTATTAAAAAATATGTAATAATTATTTATTTTATTGTGATTTGTCTTATTATTAAAAGTAATTTAAGCATAACTTATATTTTTTATATTTGCACAAAAATTTTAAGTAAGATGAATGGTCAAAATATGTCTAAAAATCAACAACATCGAACATAAAAAAAATCAAAGAGAGTAGTTTGTTTCACTCAACCAGAAAAGAAAATTGCAACTTGCTTAAACTAAAATTTTCCGAATTTTTTTTATTTTTATATTTATTTAATAAAATATTTATAAAACTACATTTTCATTTCAAAAATTTACAAAAATATACTCCTGCCGCCCTTTGGGAGGGCGATATCTCTGAAATCGCCCTTCCAGAGGGCGATTTGATGACGTGGCTGACGGCCACATTTTGCAGGCGGCCCTCCGGTCACCCAAAAACCGCCCTCTGAGAGGGCGGCAAGGGGGCCGTCTGTAAAAATCCGGTCGAGGGCCGGCTATTTTACAGGCGGCCCCCTTGCTGCCATCTGGGAGGGCGGTTTTTGGACAGCCAGGGGGCCACCTGCAAAATAGCCATTTTATTTTTTTTTCTTTTTTTATATTTTTTTCTCAACTAGAAACTCGAAAATAGCAAAACCTCGTGAAGGTGCAACTCAAACCGATGTAAGATGTGGCCTGTAGAAAATTGTGAGCGCGTTTTAAAAAGCGTGCTGACACTTCGGACCTCGAAAACTCAATCTTCTCGGCCGAATTTCGCAAAAAATTTTCGGACAAACCCGACAAAGTGGAAAGAAGCGGATGTAAAATTTTTTGTAGATGTCCGCAAAGTACTTATTTGCCCAATTTCAAGATCATATGCAAAAGTTATGACTGTTTTAAGGTACGTAACGTGTGTTACAACAATTTGTACAGTCCGGACCGTCCGAACCGGTTCGGACGGTCCGGACTATATACTGTGAAACGGTAATTTGTACAGTCCGGACCGTCTGAATTCTGTCCGGACGGTCCGAACTATATACTGTCAAATGGCAATTTGTACAGTTCGCACCGTCCGAATCCTTTTCGGACGGTCCGGACTATATACTGTGAAACGGCCATTTTGCAGGCGGCCCCCCCGGCCACACAAAAACCGCCCTCTGAGAGGGCGGCAAGGGGGCCGCCTGTAAAAATCCGGTCCCCCCGGCCGAGAAGATTGAGTTTTCGAGGTCCGAAGTTTCAGCACGCTTTTTAAAGCGTGCTCACAATTTTCTACAGGCCACATCTTACATCGGTTTGAGTTGCACCTTCACGAGGTTTTGCTATTTTCGAGTTTCTAGTTGAGAAAAAATATCAAAAAAAGAAAAAATAAATAAAGTGGCTATTTTGCAGGTGGCCCTCTGGCTGTCCAAAAACCGCCCTCCCAGAGGGCGGTTTTTGGGTGATCGGGGGGCCGTCTGCAAAATGGCTGATGGCCGTGGGCCAACGACCGTCAGCCACGTCATCAAATCGCCCTCTGGGAGGGCGATTTCAGAGATATCGCCCTCCCAAAGGGCGGCGGGAGTATATTTTTGTAAATTTTTGAAATGAAAATGTAGTTTTGTAAATATTTTATTAAATAAATATAAAAATAAAAAAAATTCAAAATTTTCCATTAGGCTTCGGGCTTTGGCCCAAGACCATTTTAAAATGGGAAAAATCTTCTTTCGATTTCTCTCTTCGCCACCAGAATCTAGCTATTCTTCTTTTTACCGCCGTTCTGTCCACCTCCCATTTTCTTTTGCCACTCCCATCCGATCAAGCCTAGTTCACCGTCATGTGCAGGAGTGGAGGGCCAAATTGCCCTCCAGACGCTGCCAACAGGGCCTCCCCAAACAAGTCACTGCATGTGGGCCCTCTTGAAGTATCCTTCATCCTCACCACGCCATTAAAACGATGCTTAGCTCTCTCTCTCTCTTTGGACGATCTCTCTCCTTCTCCCATGCCCAAATTGCTCGCGAGTGATTTGATTTGATTTGTTTATTTATTGGTTGAGATTCTATTTTTTTTGTGCTTTCTTGCTGATTTGATTAGGAGGGATGGATGCCATTTCTTGCTATGTAAAATAGGCAGAACATGTTCTATATTGTCCCAAATGCTTCGTATGTGAATGCATGCATTCTAATCATGAGTAATGAAATAGTTTCACTTTGTAATATAAGAATGAGCAGGTGAGACCAAGTGTGATTAAATAGCTTATACGCATATGGATATCCATTACCAAGTCCGATAGTTTGGTACTACAGTAAGACATAGGTAGCAAAACAATATCCATGGCAGGAAACATCACATGTTGCCAGATTACATCACATGATCATTTGACTGCTTAATCTAAAGCTAGCCGCTTCTTGCTCCGAGTCCCAAAAGCTGGGCTTTCAGGAAGTGCAGGTGATAGAAGATGAGATTATGCCGGTGATGAAGTAGTTCCACTCGCCGTAGTTGCTTCTCTAGTTATTATAGTCAGCTCAAGAGGCTTTGCTCTAACATTTCTCTACGAGTCAGTTCACTTTTCCTCCCCAAATACCAATAAACCCGTAAAATCACCGTCTTTCTATATTCTATAGATCCTGTTGTAATACATAAGTATGTCACTAGTAATAAATAATGAAAGGGATGGATGGGAGCATAATAATGGATTATCAGCGGCGTGCGGTTCCGGAACATTAGATGGATGCATGGCTTTTTTTTTATTTTGAAATTTAAACGCACAAAATTTAAGGAGTTGGCTATTTTGAATCTTGTTTGGCTTACTTTTGCTTTTCTTCTTAATATATTCGACAGAGCTCTTGTCGTCCTGTTTCAAAACAACAAAAATTAAACGGCATGAAGTGTGTGGTGGGTTGGGAGAGGGGGGTGTTTGTCTACGAGATTTGAAATTTCCAACGGTTTTAATTGTGTAACATTTTGAGTTCAACATTGTCTGAAGTCAAATATGCCATAGTTTGTAAATCCTATGAAGATTTAGTGCTTCTTTAGAAAGCATGATATCAGTGTAGTAGATATGGCATATCCCGTATACATGGACACACGTCACTGGGAATACTTAGGAAAAAGTGAAGACCGAAAATAGATAATGTTACGGTCAAAGAAAGAAACATACTCTGGATAAGAGAGGACTTCATAGTTCGACTCGATAACAATAAGAATTTATCAACTCATATACTATCTGGGAGTGTCCGAGTTCTACTTGAAGAAAGAATCATCTACTGATATAAATATCAGCTGTTCAGCTATTCCTTTCCCAAGGAAGCATGATGACTGATGACTACAAAACAGAACCTGGGAATATATGACCTAGCAGTTTCAGAAAGCACCGATGAATTTCCTTTGTCAATTGGCCTTTGGAATGTATGACCTACAGTTTGATTTTTTTTCAATATGACCTACAATTAAATGGATGAACATGGCTGGGTTCCAATTTCCAACCATGTGTCAAATTACAACACATGGTACTACCATTTTCATGACAAGTTCAGAAGAATTTTTTTCGAAAGAAGTGCCAATAGTTCTGTATGCCAACAATTCGTCCATCACAGTTCGTACAGACCTAGCATATTGTTATGTTTCTCCAATAATCGATGCTACTTGTTCATAATGGGATAGAGATGAGCAAGTTCTCGCTTCAAGCAGCACTCATTCAAGCAATGGCAAACTAGCCATTGATTTATCTGCACTTGGTTCATTTCAAATCGGCCAACGTCGCATTGCTGCCCTCAAAAACAAGACTACGCAACTGAAGAAGAACAGGAAAGCAGTACCTAGCGAAGTGTGCAGGGCGATCGTTGAGGGAGGGGATCCGATGACCTGGTCGGAGAGCTTGCGGCCATGGACGGAGGGGGAGAGCGCCTGGACGGAGGCGGCGCCGTGGACGGACGCCGCGCCATCAGGGCCTGGATGGAGGCTGCGCCGCGGACGGACGCCTCGCCTGGACGAATTTGGTGCCCTGGATGGAGTCGACGTTGTGGACGGAGAGGCATCTCTACGGAGGCGGTGTCCTCGACGGAAGCCGAGGCTCGACGGAGGCGCCGCCCTGGACGGAGGGGACGGAGCAAGCTCAACGTCGACAGTGCGGCTGCGACGACGGCGGGGCGGCCTCCGATGTGAGTGGGGAGAGGGGCCAGGGCAACGACGGCAGTGCGCGATAATGCGAGTGAGGAGAGGACAGTGCGCGACGATGCGCTGTGAATGCTGCACGACGACGGCGGTGTGCGCTGGGTTTGGATTGGACGCGAGAAATTTTTGGGAGCAGTTTGAGAATAGGTTGGAGGCTTGTTTTAGACTTAAATCTAAAATTTAAACTATAGATAACTTGTTTGAGTCTCTTTTAAAAATACTCCTAAATAAAGTAGTCCTACTTAGTATTGACCGGCTAATGTAGCATCTTGGATAAGAGCATAGTCTATGATTGCAACAAAAATAGCCATATGTTTCGATAGAAGGACGACATCTGTCATCCGAGCAAAAGGGAAAGGGAAAAACACCCAACGTCCAGAGAATCCTTATTACACCCCGATCAGTTGATCACACAACAAAAGAAAACACGAGAGAGAGATCTGAAAAAAAAGCTGAAACTATCAATTTCTGGTTATAAAACCAGTGGTTAATGATCATAGAACATGCGACTCCTCTCTATACTGTCTGTTGATTTAATAAGATCATCCTAATAACTCCTTTAAAAAGCAGGATAGAAAAGAGGTAGGAATGGAAAAAACACGGGAATTGAAGTGACATGTTTATCTAATTCTATAGGAATTAAAAACACAGAAAAAAAAAGAAGTCCCTTTGATAGCATCATTGGAAACAAACAAAGCAAAGAAAACTTTCCAAGAGGTTGGACCTCTTGCTTATTTTCCTATGAAATCAAGCCATAGGAATACAATCTTATAGAAAATTTTCTTTTTTTTCCCTATGAATCAAAGGAGTTAATAGGAAACTTTTCTTAGAAAGTTGAATCCTCCAAAATTCCTATGCCAATCATCCATTTCAAAGGAGAATGAAATCGCACAAAGTAAACTGCCCATTTGGTTTTGGAAATTTTGACCCAAACACCATTTCAAAGTTAGCCTAAAGAGGTAAACGTGATCGTGTACTGAGTTGAGTAGTCCGAGTGCTAGGCCCAGATTCTCCTCGACCCATCCGCGTATCTCTTGGGCCTAGTTTGGCAAAGCCCATCTCCGGGCATTAATAGGCCGAGATTTCGGGCTTGCCAAACAAGGCCTTATTATATTCTTCGAATTTTTACTGTTACTAATTTAATTTTTTTTAATTTACAAAACTAATTTTCGATTTGGATCATTTGCAAAAGTACCCTCTTGCCGCCCTGGGGCACGGCGGGATTTAAAAACCGCCGTGGCCCAGGGCGGCGAATGGATCAGCGCACCGCGCCGTCACCAGACCGTGACGGCGGCGGTGAATGGCCCCGGGCCAAGAGCAAAAATGCCCGTGCCCGCACGGAAGACGAGCGCGGGCGCGGGGTGCGGGCGCGGGCGCGAGCACGGGGTGCGGCGACGGCGCGGAGGCGGGGCGCGGGGTGCGGCGACGGGCGCGGACGCGGGGACGGGACGGGCGCGGGCACGGGGTGCGGCGACGGTGCGGAGGCGGGGCGCGGGGTGCGGCGACGGGCGCGGACGCGGGGACGGGACGGGCGCGGGCACGGGGTGCGGCGACGGTGCGGACGCGGGGCGCGGGGTGCGGCTACGGGCGCGGGGCGCGGGGACGGGCGCGGACGCGGGGACGGGACGGGCGCGGGGTGCGGGCGCGGGCACGGGAGACGAGCGCGGGCGCGGGGACGGGCGCGGACGCGGGGACGGGACGGATGCGGGACGGGCACGGGCAACGCAACCCCCGGCCGGCTGACGCCGTCGGCAGGCCGTGCCGGCGCCGTGGGCCTAGGCCATTCGCCGCCCTGGGCCACGGCGGTTTTTAAATACCGCCGTAACCCAGGGCGGCAAGAGGGTAGTTTTGCAAATGATCCAAATCGAAAATTAGTTTTGTAAATTAAAAAAAAATTAAATTAGTAACAGTAAAAATTCCATATTCTTCGCTATCACTCGCGCCACGCGAAAACCC
The DNA here is from genome assembly GCA_003991445.1 of Oryza meyeriana var. granulata. NCBI lineage: Eukaryota > Viridiplantae > Streptophyta > Magnoliopsida > Poales > Poaceae > Oryza > Oryza meyeriana. The sequence continues at coordinate 42,256 of RYFJ01000382.1, forward strand.
TAAACCTCCCGCCTCCCCAAATTCTGCGCGCGAAACGCCATAGCCCTCGAACAGCTTCCCGCCCAATCCAACCACGCACAAATCCAGAACAGATCTCCCCCTTTCCGCCGCAAGAGAAGCAGCGTAGTGTCATTGTGTTTGTTAGGAAAGGGGAAGAGAGAGAGAGAGAGAGAGAGAGAGAGAGGCGAATCCATGGACGATGCATCCGCCGACGGGGGCTCCTCCGGCCGCCGCTCACGCGCCCGGGGCTCCGAGGCGGTGGCGCGCTCCGCGGCGCTCGAGCGCCTCGCCGCCATCCGCCGCGGGGGTGCCCGCGCCGCCGCCGCCGTCCAGGTGAAGATGGAGGCCCCGATCTACGACACCGTCGCCGAGGAGGACTACTCGGCGCTCGTCGCCCGCCGCCGCAAGGACGCGGGAGCCTTCATCGTCGACGACGACGGCCTCGGCTACGTCGACGACGGCCGGGAGGAGGATTGGACCCACCGCGCCATCTCTTCCTCCTCCGACGAGGGCTCGGATGGCGAGGATGGCGCCCCCCGTAAGCGGAAGCAGCCTCGTCCGCAGTCAAAGCGCCCGCCGCAGCAATCCGCTGCCGCGGCTTCCCTCTCTGCCGCCGCCGCCATGATGGGCACGCAGCGACTCTCCTCCATGTTCACCTCATCCGTGTTTAAGAAGCCTGGCAGCGACCGCAGCAAGGGCTCGTCGTTGGCCGCCGATAGCATCGTGGATGACGTCATCGCGGAGTTCGCCCCCGACGACAATGACCGCGAGGAGCGGCGGCGGCGCATTGGTAGGGTTTGTGCCCCCGCGCCGGCGCCAACACCAATTGCTGACATCAAGGCTGAAAATATTGCAGTCGATACCGAAACGGCGTTCAGATCGGATAACGGTTTTGAGGCCTATGGGGTTCCGGACCATGGAAATGATATGGATATGGAATTGAAGCCGGATGTGGAAATGGAGCCCAGATTGGATTCAGCTCCAGATTGTAGCACTGAATTATTGAGTAATAATAACAGAGCTGAGGAACCAAAGCAGGAGGCTAATGGGGAGGTGAAGATAGAGAAGGTGCATCGTCTGAATGCTAAGATTAAGGCAAAAGATAGCCGGAATGGGGATATGGCTAGTGCAACAGCAGGGTGGATGAAGATATGTGGGGATGGGGATAATGCAGGAGGTGAGGGAGTGGTGGCTACTAACAATAACCCCGTTGTGGATGAAAGCTCAGAGTTTGATCTGAAGGATGGTGCACTGCCATTCTACATAATGGATGCATACGAGGAGCCTTTTGGTGCTAATTCAGGCACAGTATATTTGTTTGGGAAGGTAACTGAAAATTTCTACAGCTCATCTGTAAAGGACATATTTTAGTTACTGGTGTGTGGCAGAATGCTTTTGTTTAATGACCAATTTCATACCAAACAGCATGGGGTTTCATCATACACGGCCTTTAAGGATTATTTAACTTAATGGGAATAATTGATTTGTGTTAAGTGATATGCTGCTTGATACATTTTTACATTTGGAGGTGCACATGCATTTCATAAAAAAAATATAATCATGTACCACAGACTAGTCGGTACTTCATTCTAAAAGAAGCTCTAGTTATATGCAAGGATCTGAAAACAGTTTATCAACTCTGCTTGATAGTTAATATGTTCTATCTGAAACTATAAGTAATTCTTAGTTGTGGCATGCGGGCAGCTCTACCTGCAGAGGCTATTTCCATTTTTCTGACAAGCTACCTTTTTTTCTAGGTTGAAGTAGGCAAGCAGTTCCACAGTTGCTGTGTCATTGTAAAGAATATGCAAAGGTGCATATATGCTATTCCAAGCAGTTCAGTATTCCCTAGGGACACCATATCAAGGATAGAGAGGAATTCCACTACTTCCGATTCTTCTCCATCACTTCGAGCAACTCTACATGTAAGAATGATTGTTTGTTTTGAAAGTAAACATGGTGCTTTGCGTGCACTACTTATTTATAATACACACACTGAATATTCTCCTGGCAGGAACTAGCATCAGGATTGAAGAGTGAAATAGCTGATAAGTTGTCAGACTTCAATGTGTCAAATTTTGTGATGACTCCAGTCAAGGTTTGTTGGTGGAAAATTGATGCTAGGCATCCTGTAACTTTTGTTCCTATAATTTTCTTTTGCTGAGCTGATGTACTATTTTACCCTATTTGGCATGCCTTAGAGGAACTATGCATTTGAAAGGACTGATTTACCAAATGGAGAGCAGTATGTCTTGAAAATAAATTACCCATATAAGGTATGCTTCTTGGGCAATACATCTTTGACTCCTAATTGCTTATTTTCACTGCATATATTTTCTTAGGATCCGGCGCTACCTGCAGACCTTCGAGGTGAACATTTCCATGCATTACTTGGGATGAACAATAGGTAATGATCCATTGAATACATGCAATCATGCAGTACAGTATACACAATAGTACCATGTGTACACACTGTTTTGTGCTCGGTATCTTCTTCACAGATATTGACCATTGTACCTTTCCAGTGCTCTTGAATTGTTTCTCATCAAAAGGAAGATCAAGGGGCCTTCATGGCTTTCAATTTCCAAATTTGTGGCATGTCCAGCTACTCAGCGGGTATATCCTTAATGTTATATTATTCCATGCTGTGTTTTAAATTTATGATGCCCTTGTAGCTCCTATCTGCTTTATTTTGTACTATGTTGACTGTTGCCTTTTGAATTCTTCACAGGTCAGCTGGTGTAAATTTGAAGTTTCAGTTGATAGTCCAAAAGATATATCTGTTTTGATGACAAGTACAACATTAGAAGTTCCTCCTGTTGTAGTCGCGGCAGTTAATCTTAAAACTATCATAAATGAGAAACACAATGTGCATGAGATTGTGTCAGCATCAGTCATATGCTGTCACCGTGTGAAAGTAAGCATATTCTTCATTTGGAGTTGAAGTACTTTACTGTAGTATTTACTTGTACATTTGTCAACGAATTGTCAAAAAAATGCTTTTCATGAATGAAATAAGTCTATTTTAAACTAATTGCCACATTCCAGGTTTCACTAAAACAATTATAGAATCTATATATTGTAAAAAAGAGATAACACATTTCCTACCAACTAATTTACACCTTTTTTGGGTGTCAATTTCAGATAGATAGCCCAATGCGTTCTGAAGATTGGCAGAAACGGGGAATGCTCAGCCATTTTACTGTTATGCGCAAGCTAGAAGGTAGTATATTTCCTATAGGCCTCTCCAAGGAAGCCTCTGATAGGAACCAGAAGGCTGGTAGCAATGTGCTGGCACTTGAGAGCAGGTGGACACTCCTATCTTTCCTTTTGACCTATAACAGTTACACTGTGATATGTTGCACTGACTAACCTTTTTTTACTCCATTACCAGTGAACGTGCATTGTTAAACCGCTTGATGATGGAGCTTAGCAAACTTGATTGTGACGTACTTGTGGGACACAATATTTCTGGATTTGATTTGGATGTCCTTTTGCACCGCGCACAGGTTTTCTATCATATACATTATATGTTAATTACTATTATTTCTATGTTAAATTCAATCATTTAAAAAAAAGGTGCCTTTTGTTACTAGACTTGCAAAGTACCAAGCAGTATGTGGTCCAAGATTGGTCGTCTTAGGCGCTCAGTAATGCCCAGACTCACCAAAGGAAACACACCTTATGGGTCCGGAGCAAGTCCAGGAATTATGTCCTGCATTGCTGGTCGTCTCCTCTGTGATACCTACCTATGCTCTCGTGATCTCCTGAAGGAGGTAACTGGTATTTCAATTGTGTGTTTAGTATTACTACCATATTCAATAAATCTGATGAATTTTGTTGTACACAGGTGAGTTATTCTTTGACACAACTTGCAGAAACACAATTGAAGAAGGAGAGGAAAGATGTCTCTCCACATGATATTCCCCCAATGTTCCAATCTTCAGGAGCACTTCTCAAGCTGGTACAATTTTTTTGGAACTTGTTTTTGTTCAAGAGTGTTTATTTCTTCAGAAACTAAAAATTGAAGCATTATTTACCAAATTATCCTGCTCATCTAGGTTGAATATGGCGAGACTGATGCATGTCTTTCATTGGAGCTCATGTTTCATTTGAGTGTCCTTCCGCTTACACGCCAATTGACAAATATCAGTGGTAACCTGTGGGGAAAAACTCTCCAGGTAGACCAGCATTATCATTATGCCTAGTTTATGTGTGTAAAATGGAAGTCTTGACACTATCTCTCCTAAAATGCTTGTAGGGTGCTAGAGCTCAAAGAGTAGAATATCTACTGTTGCATGCATTCCATGCAAAAAAATTTATTGTACCGGACAAGTTTGTACGCAATAAAGATTTGAACTCTACAAAACGAAAAATGAACCCTGATACTGAGGTTGCAAATCCTGATGAAGCTGATCCTTCCATTGATGATGAGGGACATCATGTTGATGAAGGTAAAACGAAAAAAGGGCCTTCCTATGCTGGTGGCTTGGTTTTGGAGCCTAAAAAGGGTTTATATGACAAGTATGTTCTACTTCTGGACTTCAACAGTCTTTACCCTTCGATAATTCAGGTGAAGAATCAACTTTTACATCTTCTGCAACTTTTGACTTGCTCTCCATAAAGTTAAATTGTTAAACAAATTAAGAATGAATATGCTGCTCTATATTGATTGTTGGCTTTATTTTTCTTCTTCAAAGGAATACAATATCTGCTTTACTACTGTTGACCGTTCTTCTGATGGTAACATCCCTAATTTGCCAGCTTTAAAGACCACTGGTGTTTTGCCTGAGGTAATTTCTTACTGATGTTTAATTCTGCTTTAGAGTTTTTCTTTACTTGGAGAAAATCCCTGTTTTGCATGATTTTGTGTTGGGAGTAGGGAAATATGCCACAGGCGAGACCCTTATAAGTAACACCCATATTGCTATGGAATGTACCACAGAAATTTACCGGCCATAAGTCTGCATTGAGTTGGTCGTTGTAATTGTATTTCTGCTTGATTTCATAGTCATGTTTAATGTGATTCTAGTACGCCATCCTTAAATGAACCCATACCACCTCTTCTCTAAAGATCAATAGAAAACTTCTTTGTTTCATTGGTAGAACCCATACCAACTCTTCTCTAAATAATAAATGGATCTTTTGGTAGTCTCTCTTCTATCAACGCCGATGTCCATTTTGTCATGCAACTAATACAGTAGAAAGCTTGATCAACAGTTGAACACCCAATGGCCAGTTTAGTCACTTCATGACTAAATCTGTTAGCTTTATCTTGAAATATACTTGTTTCTTCACGGGCACAAAGAAGATACATTTAAGAATTTAGAGTGTCCAGCCTAAACACTACGAGTACAAACCTCACCTTGTATTATATTTTAGGCTTTAACATAAGCTAAATCAGTTCAATGCTAACCTTGTCTCCATGTCATGTCTATCTTTTTGTCATACTTTATTTATTTATGTAATGCAATTTTGCATGTCTCACTTTTTTCATATGATTCACATATCATTTATGTACAAAATGCTTTTTTGCATCTGGGCATGATTTGTTCTATTTGCTGATACATGTGTTTGCAATCGTGGTTAATTATTCAGTTGCTAAAGAGTTTGGTGGAGAGGAGAAGAATGGTTAAATCATGGCTTAAGACTGCTTCTGGTCTCAAAAGGCAGCAGTTTGACATCCAACAGCAAGCTTTGAAGCTTACTGCAAATAGGTAAAAAAAACTGTTAACAAACATTAGCTGTACTTGAATTCGTCCAGAATAATCGATGAACTAATCACTCTTTAACTCATGGTTCAGCATGTATGGCTGCTTGGGCTTTTCCAATTCCAGGTTTTATGCAAAACCACTTGCTGAGCTTATTACACTGCAAGTGAGAACAACTTCACTCTTCCTCAGAAGTAAATTTGCAAAAAAGACAAATCTTGTACCAGTATGATCTGTTGTGATTAATATGTGCTTATGTCTCTTCCAGGGAAGAGAGATATTACAAAACACTGTTGATCTGGTTCAGAATAATTTAAATTTGGAGGTATGTAGAGTTGCTAGTCTAATTCTATAATTTTCTCTGACAAGAAATCTTCTAGAATACCTAAATGACTTTTTAAGGGGACATGCCAGAGAACAGCCATGTTGATACTAGAGAGTGAAATCTAACAAGTGTTATCTTTTACCATATAAGGCAGTGTGGACTATATATACATGTGAAACTCTCGCAATAACCTATTCACAAACAAATGTTGTTAAATGAGTATCCATAGAAAAACAATGATGCATATATAGTTTTTATATTTTGAATCAAAATATATAATTTGTATTTTTGAAAGCATTATTGTACATTGAGAACAAACTGCCTTATAAGGTTTTGGGCTTTTTCATTGTTCTCCTTTTCTATAGTCAGCAACCTCTTAATACATTTACAACTTTTGCTCCTTGAGCATATTCAATCCTGCTACTCAATACGCTTGGCTGAAGCTAAACTATCATGAAGTATATATTCGTGAGTGTTCTCTCTCTTCTGAAATCGTTTACATGCTTATCTGTAATCAAAGGTGGCTAGCATGCCTCCTCAAACATTTAACAGCATCATTTATTGAAAACAAGTATCTGACAGCAAGTTTTGTTTATTAATAATGACCGATATTTATATGTGTTGTCATTTTACTGGCAGGTTATTTATGGCGACACAGACTCTATAATGATACATACTGGACTGGATGACATCTCCAGGGCAAAAGGAATTGCAGGAAAAGTCATTCAGGAGGTAGGACTCAGATCTTAAAATTTCAGGCACAAATGTTGATTGTCACTTCTGAAAGATCAGTTTTAATATTCTATGCACAGTGAACAAAGACCACTTAACATAAGTGCTTTGCTGCAGGTGAATAAAAAATACCGCTGTCTGGAGATTGATCTTGATGGTATATACAAAAGAATGCTGCTTCTCAAAAAGAAGAAATATGCTGCCATTAAAGTTGCATTAGATGGTAGCTTACGAGAGGTGTGTGGTTATTCTGATTTCTGAATTTATATATTATCTTCTAAAACTGGGATAATTAAAGCATGCTTGATGCAGACCATTGAGCGCAAGGGACTTGATATGGTTAGGCGTGACTGGAGTTTGCTGTCAAAAGAAATTGGAGATTTTTGCTTGAATCAAATTTTGTCTGGAGGGTAAGAATTGAAGTCCCTGTTTTTATTTTGCTGAAGATGTTCTGTTTTTATCTTATGTATGTTGAAATGGTTTCTCTACAGGTCATGTGATGATGTTATTGAGTCAATCCATAGTTCTCTTGTTCAGGTTAGAAGTCTAGTCTTTTTTTTATATATATAAGAAAAATATTTAAGTTTCTCATTCCATTTATTCTTGGGAGCTATCAAGTGGGAAGCTACATGTGCTCTGCATTAACCTTTCAACTGAAAGAGCAATTGCTGTCACATTCCTATGATAAATTCACTGTTGACTTACTTTTGCTACTATTGCAGGTGCAAGAGCAGATGAGAGGTGGTCAAACAGAGCTAGAGAAATATATCATCACAAAGAGCTTAACAAAAGCACCAGAAGATTATCCAGATGCTAAAAACCAGCCTCATGTTCAGGCAAGAGTTACCTATCTTTTTTTCTTTCTAGTCTTTATTGGAGAGGAAAAGCGGAAAATCTGGTGAGCTGAATGCTGTATTACCTTTTGTTATGTTGGGTTCCTCAGGTTGCGTTAAGACTCAAGCAAAATGGTTACTCTGGGTGCTCTGCAGGTGATACAGTTCCTTACATAATTTGCTCTCAACAGGTACTATAAATTGCTACTTGTTATGCTTTTCAAATGCATTGTTGGTTCACCAGTTTACTCATGGGCCCTCATACTCCTTGTTAGCGTCAGCTTGTGCTTTGACACTGATTGGTAGTTTTTAAGAGGATAAATCCTTTTGTTTGCCTAAAATGATAATTCTCTAAAAAAGTATCACCAATGTATTTTTTTCTTTAACTATCTTAACCTATGCTTGAAGTAGTTTATCTAACCTACAACTGCAATTGACCATTGTAAGCAGGATTCAGAGAGTACACATTCAGGAGGAATAGCTCAAAGGGCTAGACATCCCGAGGAGCTAAAAAGAGACCCTGACAAATGGATGATTGATATTGACTACTACTTATTACAGCAGGTTCCCCTTTGCATAGAAAAATAAACATAAGTTTATTTCATTAATCATTATGCTATGTTTATCTATATACAATTATCTTATTCTAGATTCGCTTTACAGATTCATCCTGTTGTTTCTCGTCTATGTGCTTCAATTCAGGGCACCAGCCCAGCCCGCCTGGCTGAGTGCCTTGGACTTGATTCATCCAAGGTGAAAAATTCTTCGTTTATTCTACATATTTATGATTAATTTATTTTCTGCTATGATGTATTTTGATCCTTTTAATTCATAAATCAGTTCCAATCAAGATTGACTGAGTCTAGCAATCAAGATACATCTAGCATGCTCTTATCTGTAATTGATGATGAAGATGAGAGGTAAATTACAGTGTATTCATTTTGTTTTTATTATTGCAACCTATTACTTTAGTTAAAATGACTTGAGTAATATTTGCAGATATCGTGGTTGTGAGCCACTGCGATTATCATGCCCAAGCTGTTCTGCTACCTTTGACTGTCCCCCCGTGTCTAGTCTGATTACTAGTTCTAGCACTGGAAATGTGTCAGATCCAAATGATGGAAAAGATGCTACCGTTAATTTTTGGCGGAGAATGCGGTGCCCAAGATGTCCAGATGACATTGATGAATCCAGAGTTTCTCCTGCAGTGCTTGCCAACCAGGTGAGTAATTAATGTAAGAAGATTGGGCATTCGAATTGCTGATAAACTGAACTATATATTCTCCATGTGCAGATGAAAAGGCAGGCTGATAATTTCATCAATCAATATTATAAAGGTTTACTGATGGTAATTACACTTCAGCGTTGACAATTCCAAGATGTTTAGTTTCCTCTCTATATTATAAATAACATGTTCATTGTTCTTGACCTGTTGTTTTATTTGGGCCAGTGCGATGATGAGGGTTGCAAATACTCAACTCACAGTGTGAACCTTAAAGTGATGGGGGACTCTGAAAGAGGAACTGTCTGCCCTAACTACACACGCTGCAATGGCCACCTATTGAGACAGGTTTGTTGATACGGACTTAAGTTTATAATGGGTTCATTTGTGCTTGGTGTCTAATACTAAATCTGTGTTATAACAGTATACAGAGGCAGACCTATATAGGCAATTGTCATACTTTTGCTATGTAGTTGATGCAGCCCGATGTCTTGAGAAGGTTTGAGCATTAACCCAACCTGCTAGTTTCTCTTTTTCCTTCTCTAATCCATGTCATAGCTGATGTAAAGATTATAATTGTGAATGTAGTTGGACCAGAAGGCACGGCTTCCTTTTGAGAAAGAATTTGTAGCATTGAGCCAAACCATTAATTTGGCATTAATGGAGATTCAGAAAATCCGAGACAGATGTGCGTTTGGCTGGGTTCACTTGAAGGATCTTGCAATATTAATCTGATGAATATTGATGACTGAGCTAAGAATTCCTCATAGGATGTGTAACGTGTTCATGTGTTGTTGAAGCTACATCTCATGCTGAGTCTTACAGATATCCAAATGACAAGTTAGTCAATAGGCTGTTTCATGAGGGGTTTTCTCTATGGAATTTTCGCAGCATATTTCATTTGAATTCAAATGTTGCCGTTGTTCCAAAGCAGACCCTGATAAGTACCTTTTATAGTGTTTTTAGTGAGTAGATGTAGTATTATGCTGAACATGTAAATATGGTGCAGTCACAGATCCCATGATACGTGACTTCGTGTACGTTGTACCTACATTCTTTGTATAATATAGCACCGGTCAGGTGTTCCCTTGACTGTTATCAACGCCCAGGTAAAAGTGTTGCTATCCTGAGTATCGCACTCAACAAGTATATGTTCTTGTTTCAGTGTATCTGGCAGATGACCAATGCTCTGAAAGATAGAAACTGAAAGAGAAGGAAAGTGCACTTCCTTCTAGTTCCAGGCATGATGGAACCTTCAGGTTTACTGCTCACTTATCCTCTGACCCGTTTCTAAGTTATCATCTTTTATCTGTTAATTAATTCATTACAATCAAATAGAACACAGTGTGTATCAATTATGTGCATAGCTTTATACACATACATTAACAGAGAGTACTTGTGATATACTCCCCCCGTCCATGAATATATAGGATTTTAGACTTCTTTATTTATCCATAAATATAAGAGTTTTTAAAGTCCTACTTATCTAATCTATCTTACCACTTACTCATTTCTAGTTGCATCGTTTGATATGATATTTCTCAATTAAAGTCTCAAAGGAATCTAAGTAATTTTACTTTACCCTTAAACCCTACTAAACAACCTAAAATCCTCTATATATTTGTGGATGGAATGAGTACAATTATATTTCATAGTTAACTTACCTGAGATTTCTCATTTAAATGCTTTTATCAGCTTCAAAGTAGAGTTTATTCCATACTTAACTGGTTTCCCGATCACATTCGCCCTATCGTCTTATTGTCCTGCTTGCATCTACTGCATTTTTAATAAAAGAAAAACATACACGCACACACATCGCCATGTGGTACGGTCTGTTTAACACATGCTCAAGATACGAAAGCCTAATGGTAAATCCATGAACATCATTAAAGTCTTGTCAAAAGCACATTCACATATACATAATTGTAGGTATTAGTACTCAATCTCTAGCGTGTGAAGTCATGGATCGACGATTTCATCACCATATTACCGGTGCTTTTCCGTATTGACTGTATTTCTATTATAAATAGGAGTGAAAAAAAGCTCGAAGCTCATAGCTTGAATCGAGCTCAGCTCGGCTCAGATTGACATGAACTCGTAGTCATAATGAGTCGAGCCGAGTTGGGCTTATAGCTCGTGAGCTTAACGAGCCAACTCACGAGTTGCTCATTAAACTCGTTAATACAAAAGATCACCCTATATTCACATACTTAGAGCTTTTTAACTACCGTTTAGTCTTTTAATTACATCCAAATTATTTGTATTTGATAAGTTCTTTATTAGTTATTGTCTATTATTATGTTAATATATAATAAAATATGGTATAAATGAGATAGAGCTCATTAATGAGTTTAACGAGCCAGCTCGCGAGCCGAGTTAGTCTTTTAGCTTGTTAAGGTTAACGAGCTGAGCTGAGCTGGCTCGTTAAGATAATAAGCTCAAACAAGCCAAGTCTTAAAAAGCAGAGCTGGCTCGTTATCCACCCCTAACTATAAACAAGCATATTCCTTTATATTTTTTTAGCATATGCTTAATGAAATTTGGGGCAATTATAAATTTGCCAACCTTTTGAATCATTATCATAAAACTGTCACTAGGAAATTACAAAAATATCATTAGAACTGTTATTCGAATGATATTTTTGCAAAATATAAAAAATCAGTGGCAAGTTTACAAATGCCCTGATAAATTTATGTATGGAACCATAAGAGGCTCCAAAGAGACCATGGAGAAAAGAGTAAATAAAACTAAAAATGGTCCACCAGGTTTGTTTCGGGAGCCTAGAAATAATCGAAAGGAAATAGAAATATGTATGTTATTGATCATGGTGGTCTGGTGAGTTCAGATCATAGCTATATATATTGATTAATATTTGGAATATAATTATATTTACAGAAAATAGAAATAGAAGTAACATTTATATATCAAATATAATTCGACTTTTGGATAATCCTACCTCCGCACAAAGTTACATAGGAAATTCGGCTAGTTTTTCTCACTTGAGGGGACAAGACCCAATTTACACAAGCAAATACTGGATTATTCAGTTTATTTAGGTCACTGAGAGATAAGTTTATAACTCAGGGTCCCTTTTGCAAATTATCCCTCCTCCTCTTCATTCTGCTTCCGGCTCATCTAGCATTCCAGACTAATAATTTTCGGCGTTCTTCCTTCCAAAAAGAAAAAGAAAAGAAAAAAAAATCGGCGTTCCGGACTTTCGGTCTCCCCAGTCTCCATACTTCCCACGAACAATAAAAAAGTCCTCTTTTGTACCCTACTCTCGCTCAGAGCAGGCGCTTTCATTCACCACCGATTCCTCGGCTGTCTACCTGCTCTCTCCTCCTCGTCGAATTACTACTTCAGTTTCTTGCGTGCGAGCATCGATTTCTTCTAGCCGCACGCGCAGGTTGGGCGGATTTGATGAGTTGCTGATTGGAGCCTCGGAGGGCTGGGACTTGCTGCCCATGGCGCAGCCGCAGCGAGTCTACGAGGCCTGGAAGGGGAATAATGTGGGAATTCTTCTTCCTTTCGTGTATATTTGTCTCGGTTCTGCTTCCCCTTTCTGGTCCTGAGTTAGTTTTAAGTTTCTAGGGATTTTAGTTTCGTTTTCATCTTGGAGGATTTTAACTGTTCTTGTAGTTTGTATATGCTTATGTGTTCTTTCTTGTTAGTTGGGGATCGGTTTGTGCTTTGTTCTAGGATTCGAACCGTCCGTGAGGTTTTGCTGTTTCTTCGTCTTACCAACTCTACATGTTTGTATCAACATAATTTTCCTTTTTTTGGTGTGTTTGGATGCTATTTGTTTCATAACATCACTAGTCTAGCAAACACTGATTACCGTCAAGTTTGTAGCTCCAGAACTGATAATGATAGGTATGTGAAATCGAGTTGCCCTAGCTGTTTGAACTTGCCGATTTGCTTAATTAGTTCAGTGGCGCCTCGCTTAAGAAGCAATGTAGAATTGTAGCACTACGTGTTTGGAATGCCCTATGTTGTTCCAATGCAATACTATGCTCCATTGTTGGCGTGGAGACAATCTGGAATTCTGGATGTGACTGACAGAGCGGCTGCGATGGGGACAGCACTCGTACCAACCCTGTCTGCAATCACCATACTCTTTGTAGAATCAGATTGATTTGTGTTGTATATGGAATTGATGTTCCAGAACATTATAAAACATTTTTTAGCTTACATACATTGCTTACGATCTTTCACTTCTTTTGTTATTTTCTCTATCTTTGAAAGTGTTATTATGTGGCATTCTTTATGTCTTCATGGTGTATTCATTGTCACGAACTGATCCATGCTTCTCATCTGCAGAGGTTCTTCTTTGGTGGTCGGTTAATATTTGGACCTGATGCTAAATCCCTGCTTTTTTCTGTTGCACTGATTGTCGTCCCAGTTGCGGTTTTCTGTGTGTTTGTAGCACGGCATCTCCGTCATCAATTTCCTGCATATAATGCAGGGTATGCAATTCTTGCCGTAGCAATAGTGTTGGCAATCTATGTGAGTATGTTGGTTCTATTTCTTGTAGGTACCTTTCGAGCTGGGCATTTTAAGATTTAATGACATGATAGATGTGCATTTCTTTTCTTGCAGGTGCTTTTTTTACTCTTCATCACCGCAGCTCAGGATCCTGGTATTGTACCTCGTGCGTCTCATCCACCAGAAGAAGAGTTTCAGTATGACAATTTATCTCTTGTGGACACACCTGGTAGACTAGTCTTCCCTCGTGTAAAAGATGTTACGGTAAATGGGATGCCTGTGAAAGTTAAGTATTGTGACACTTGCATGGTTTTTCGGCCTCCTCGGTGTTCACACTGTTCCATTTGCAACAATTGTGTGGAACGATTTGACCATCATTGCCCCTGGGTAGGGCAATGTATTGGCAAGGTAACTTTTTTGTGTGTGTTATAAGCTAGTATTAAGTAGTGAGATGATTATAGACTACAGCAAACTCAGTAAAGGCTTGAGCTTGTTTCTTCCAGTAGTGCATGCTTGATTAAAATCTAAAGGCACAATATGCAGTTGTGCACAATAAACTTATAATGCTTATCTACATGCTTTCCCTGATATTGTCTCCTTGCTTTAATTGATCTTATTTTAATAAAGTAGATTTTCCATGGTTATGATTACTGGATGAAATGTCATCTAAGAGCAGAGTTGCCCAACATAATGTTAGACAGTCACTACCTAATGGACATGCAGCAATCACTGAATTGTAGTGATTCACTTCCCAATCAGTAGTTAACTTGATGCCCTCATCAATACTCATGTTATGGACAGAATGTGAGTGCAAAGGCAAACTGCCAGTTTTCATATTTACTATGAAATGCTCCTATATATTCTTATGGGTTTTTACCTGGTTTTAACCTTTTTGGTTAATTTGATATTTGTAAGAAAATTATGCATCCATATAATGTAATATGATTTTTCTCATAGGCATATCTGCAATTGAGAACTTCCAATGTCAAAAAAGAATTTGATTGAGTTGTTCCATTTTTAGTTGCTAATCTTAATTTCCTTTTTACTTTTCCATTGTGCAGCGCAATTACCGGTACTTTTTCCTATTTGTTTCTTCGGCAAGTCTCCTCTGTATTTATGTATTTGCTATGTCAGCGTTGTACATAAAGTTTCTCATGGATGAAGACTATCCCACAGTGTGGAAGGCTTTGAAACATTCCCCTGCTTCTCTTGCATTACTGATATATTGTTTCATCTGTCTCTGGTTTGTTGGTGGACTCACAGGATTTCATACATATCTCATCAGTACAAACCAGGTCAGCCAATTTATTTGAAGTTGATCTTGCTTTGTTTTTGCTAGTTGATTTGTCTGCACTCCTGATCAGAAATTTATGTTTTGCCTGTTTATTTCTACCATTGCAACTTTACATTATCTAGTAATATTATGCTTAGGGCTTGTAATGTTTAGTACCAGAGAGATTTTGAAAAAATAATTATTTATTTGGTTAGGTGCCATGAGCATTAGGCCAAGAGGCTGAGACCCCAGGCAGCCCAATAGCTGGCGGGTGAACAGTGCCCTCGAGGTACTGTAGCCGGTTAATGTAGCGTCGATTAGAGTTAGGGATAAGATCGAGTCTTTACTTAAGGATTGAGTCATACCATCTATATAAGGATGTGATTGTCTATCGAGTTAAGCAATGAATCGGAATTAGTGTAATCCCTCCCCCAATGTTCTTCACCCTAAACTAAATCCCTTCTCATCCCTAGCAGCCGCTACTGCCCGGCTATCCTCTGATGGTGTTTACACATCATCAGCTACCCTCTTGGCTGTGTTTACCTATCATGATCTTGGATCATGGCATTTGGAAAGAGGGCATTTTCAATCTCTCCATTCCTATTCTTTAACTGAATCTGGGGTTCCTCTTCTTAATTTATTAGAAAAAAGTCCATTTTACTCCCTCAAACAATTTCGCTAGAGCACTTGACCCCCAAAACTATTTTTCGGCTCATTTCACCCCCAAATTATTGAAAACAATCCACTTTACTCCCTAACGATGTATCTCTTTTTTGTTTCTCCCTATATAAGTTCTATTTTTCACTAAAATTTGATAGGATGATGATAGATGTATTACAACCTACGTCTCAACATTTTTTTAGAATTTCTTATCAGTGTTTACTGAGGTTGGAAGCACCTATAACTGATTTAAACATCGAGATTTTAAAGTTCAAGCAAACAGTCATGAAAAAAAATTGAAAATGATATTTGAACTTTGATAATGGTGTCATCTATGGCTCTACAAAATTGCAGCTTAAAATGCAACTTATATAGAGTGAAACAAAAAAAAGGAGAAATGTTATTAGGGAGTAAAGTGAACCTTTTAAATAGTTTAGGGGGGTTAAATGAGCCAAAAAATAGTTTAGGGTGTTAAGTGATCCAATAACATAGTTTGAGGAAAGGACTTTTTTTCAGTTATTATTAGGGTGCCACGGTGTGCAATTGTGAGAGGTAAGGATGCCATTTTTTGCTCTTGGGAAAGCACACACCCCTTGATAGATGAGTTAAGCTCAGTTAAGGGCTTTAGGTATTATAACTTATAGGACTTCTTTTTTACTTACTTACTTGTCTCAACCTCACACTTTAAATCTTGAAAACAACTATCCAGGAAGCTGATGATACATATTTATGTCCCTTTTGGGAGGTCCAATCCAAGCCAGGATCTTGGCCCACTGCCCAATCCCCAGGAATTGGGCCTCCCAAATGGGCCTTTATAGTTATCGGGGGTTGGGATTAGAGCAGAAATTGGTTCCTTGAAATGCTTATTTATGCTTATATTTATTTACTAGACTGTATGTAGAGATGAACAATGTTGGATTATCTAAGCAGACCTTAAGGCAGCTAATTAATTCCTAAATAATGACCAAGAGCACCTTTTAGATGCCTCTTCTCCTGAACACAAATAGTTTTACCTGGCATGATCTCTGATATACATACTTTGGCTTTTCAGACCACATATGAAAATTTCCGGTATAGAGCAGATGGCAGACCTAATGTCTATGATCGTGGATGTCTGAATAACTTTCTAGAAGTCTTCTATACTAAGGTACCGCCTTCCAAACACAAGTTCAGGGAACCTATACAAGAGGAAGTGCGAGCTCCACCAGCTAACTGTGCTAGGGAGGGAGAAGAGGAACCCGTTGGTGCTCGGGCAAAAGTGGAAGATGACCATGACATAGGTGGTGATCTCTTGAAGATCTCACAACAACATAATTATGATGGCATTGATATTGAAATGGGAGGTGGAGACAGAAATAATAGGGATGAGACAGTCTCAGACTTCAAACTGAGATCCAAGACAGATGCACAAGTTCCTACATTCGAAGACAACGTACAGCACCCTAGTCGGGGTCAAAGGAGTGGAAGTTGGGACCTCGCATCAGAAGGAATCACAACAAGTGTTCCAGCCTCCGAACCTGCACTCCCATCTTGGAGAGAAGCTCTTTAGGCAGTTTCTGTGAATTCTGAATAGAGGCCAGTGGTATGGATCATTGAGGTGATGAACTGATTCATTCAAGTCACATCTGCAGAGGCAGGAAGCCAGGAACAAATGCCCTTCATGAACTTCAACAGCTTTCATCAGTGCTTTTCACCATTTTTCATGTATGTAGCTCTGTTTGTTCTCAAAGAAGTGGGCAATTACAGTCTTGTGGGTCTTTTTTCTGCTAGTCTCATCTGATGGTGTCAGTATGATTCTTTTTGTAAAAACACTGATTCAGGATACTTAGGATGCTACCTGTAATTCTCTTGCTTTGAAATTCTCCTCTGCGCGCATCAATTGTAAGTTGTTCCTTATGTATACACACTTACCCTCACATCGTCTCGAGGATGTCAATTCTTCTAGAATGCAACCCCATTTTGTACCCATACAAACAATACAGTTTTCCTGATAGGGTAATCATTACTTCATTCCATTTCTAGACTACTCTCCTAGGGAAAATTCTGTTCACATGTCTTGGCTCTCAATATGCTGTGCTGTTGAATTCAGATTTTGTGTCACCAACAGGTCTAGTCATTCACCAGTTTTTCTACCACTACAACTTGACTTCAGCATTCCAGACTCATTGGTCGACGCAGAGGACAGTGGCATCACCGACATGTTTGCCATCGCAACCAGATTCAGAGCTATCTTTGAATGCTGATTGTGCCGTTGTTCTACTGGAATCCTGTATTCAATGATATGGCGACAGCAATTCCTCTTTAGCTTCTGGATTCAGACAGCTGCATTGGACTCTAGCTGGGACTGGAAGCATTATGTCCTGGTAAATGCCGAACTCTGAAGACCTTAAGGTTGTCCTCTCTGAATGGTTTTGCATAATCCAGAGAAAATTTGCAGATGTACTGCTATACATATGATCATAATTCTTAATGGGATTACCATGGTTGGGTTTGGGGCAAATTTTGGCCACAGCATATCAGTTATCTACATTTTCTTGAGCTTTTTCCTTTTGCCTTTCGGATAAACGCCATTGCTGTCTATCAGAAATGGATCCATATGCAGGGGATGTTGACGACACAAGTTGACTCAGGAGTCGTCGCGTCGCATGGGATATCTGTTAATTTGACGCTGACATTTATATGCAGACACCTAACATGATTGGTGATAATCCGTTAGAGCGTCAGTTAGCAGAGTCAGCTCTCATTATCTTTAATAAAATAGCAGAGTCTACTTTGATCGAATGAATGCTGCAGCAGTAATGTTGCCGTGCTCTCTGCTTCGCTTCCTTATCTATCTGGTTGGATTCCATGGGCGATCACTTATCTGGAGTGGCACCTTGTAGAATTTTAACGCCTGTAGTTCTCGGTATATATTAAAGGACTAGAAAACCCAAATAGAGCAGAACACTATTAACGCTTTCTCCAGAACGTACTCTTGCCTCTTGGGCTGTTAGGCAGCGCTTGAATCACAAAACGAGGCACAGTTTTGATTTCCAGCTATTGGCTTTAATTTGAGCCACGCATAATTAATTGAGTATAACTACTATAAACTTAAAAAATAATTTTTTTTAAATTTTTTAAAAAACTTTTATATGTAAAATATTTTAAATACATCATTTAATATCTCAGGAAGCATGCTTATTAAATATTACAAACTTAAAAATTGTATATTTTTTAAGAAACTTCTATTTTATAAAATAACGCATCGTTTAATATATCAGTAAACATGCTTAGAAAAAATCAGGTAGTACTCTAGTCAGGAAGCTAAATCTAACGCTGCCTTAACGTCATTTAATAAGTTCCTATTTGAAATACTCACTCTATTTCTTAGCGAATTAATGCTCGATACAACTGCAAAGATAAATATTTCAAGAAATAGTATATCTTCGCAATATTTCACCTTGTTAGCTTTCGTGAACAAAAATATCCTCACGGTATAACTGAAAAGAAAATAAATTCCATAAAGGACTCTGCAGATTGCCGTGCTGAGATCGTGCCACGCTGCGATGATGACACCCAACCACAAAATCCTCTCCGTCGCCGTGGCCGTACCAGAAGCAGCTTTGACCGATGCCGACCGATCCACGACCCAGGTCGTGTGAACCGGTGGACTCGAACGCCCCCATTTCCCTCTCGCCGCCACAGCAACTTGCACTTGTTCTTGTCCTCTTTTTCACTCTGCCTGCGATGCAAAGCCCATCACACGGTTTGGTCCACCCCCGAGGCGTTGACACCGCCACTCGTCTCCGTCCACGGTGGTCTCGGACGGGAAGGCGCCAAATGTCTCGAGGCGACGGCGAAGCGTTTCGCCGGTCGATTCCCGTGCGATCCCCCGATCGCGCTTGTCCGTTCCAGGTAATCGTCGTTCCATTCTACAAGGGCCCCCAAGTTGCAGCGAAATTTAGGGAGTGATGGGTGGTGAGTACGGCTTTCACCGTGCCGATCTTTGTGGATTGTGATCCGGTACAACGACAAGCAAAAAAATCGTTACAGTGTCGTTGACAGACGCCGGTGAAGCTCGACGCCACCTACTAGCCTTTTAGCTTTCGGTTATTTTTTCATCCAGTAATTTGTGGTTAACCGGCCATTTGCAGCCAACTTTACATCTCCGGATGTGAATTCGGAGAACGGAAATTTCAGGATCTGGAAACAATTTGTAGTTAATTTTTGAAATTTTCGAACATATTTTTACAAATTAAAACAAATGAGATTTTCTTGGCGCTGGGCAAGTCCGGGACGTATACATCCAAGAATTTAGAATTTTTGAGTTCCTTTGGTTTATATAGGAAAATTTGCAAAAAAGAAGATCACTGAAACAAAGGATTGAATCATATCCTTTTCATTCAAATCTCTATGAAATAAATAATCCTATAGAAATTTTGAAAGAAAATTACAATGAGATCATATATTTTTTTCAATCCTTTTTCTCTGGCAACCCTATGTTCAATGGCGGGGCCTAGGCCCAGCAACCCTGGAGCCTGGACTGGTGCCGGGCTCTGCCGCATTAAGCAGTTAATTACCTTGCTCAATCTATTGATTTTAGTGGACACTAGCTAGATCAGCTGTGTAAGGTAGCACCACGTCTGCTGCCAGAAGCCTAAAAGGCCAAAGTGACATACAGCTCTCTAGCACCCATCGTTTTTTCCCTTCAAATTAGAAAATAAAAGTAGAAAAAAAGAGACATACCGTTAGGAAGTAAAGTAAACCGATTTTAATATTTTTGGACGTAAAATGAGCCACAAAATAGTTTAGGGGACTAAGGCCCTGTTTTTTTTTAAATTATTCATCGAATTATTGAAATGGGTTGTTTACTCTACGCTTTTAAAAATATTTTTTTGAAAATTTTTTTCTCTATTGTATTACTTAAACTACTTGTTTTAAACTATTTGTTAAGTTTATTTTTTAAAATATTTAATTTATTTATATAATCAACTAGATAATCTATATCAATAATCTGTTTCAAACATGTCTAAGTGATCTTATAAAATAGTTTGAGGTAGTAAAGACTCTTTTCAATTAGATAATACTAGCTCCATAGTCTAACTATTATATCTCACCAACACGATCTGTTGTACCGGATTTCCTCTTTTTAAATCACAACCTATGGTTGTCAAGTTATTGCTTTGAGTATGATTTGCGTGTACTTATCTGTTATTTGGCTTGTCTAGACTCAAGAAAATTTTTGGATCCATAAATGTCTATTTTTCCTGTGTTACAGCCAAACATCTCTTTTATAATTTTTCATGTAGTTTCTTTTCATGTAGGAATTGATAATCCATGTCACTTGATTTCTGTGTTTTTCTATTCCTATTTTTTAAGATTCCTCTTATCTTTACCAAAACCATGGTTCAGAAAATGCATCTACCTCATGGATGTGGAGGTTTTCTTTTTCTTGATGTATTCGCTGTTAGGGATGAAAACGGTTAGAATCGTTTTTATACCTATTTTTACGGAAACAGTCTTGGTAGGATCGATAATTTTTCATATTTATGATTTTAATTATTTAGTGGCAACTTCAATAAACACCGATAGAAATTATAAAAATTAAATTTCTAGAAACGAAAATGATCGAAAACAATATTATTTTATATCTTTTTAGGAAAATGGTATCGGTAGAGTCGAGAATTTTCATAATATTTTCAGCCCTAGTCACGGTGAGTATTGTAGGGGCCGAGGGTGTATTAGCAAACAGGGCATGCTACTATACGTGCTACCACTGTAAATGTAGGGGATGGTAGACTGCCACTTTGTTTTCAACTTTCAACGCTTGAAATTCAGTTTCGAGTACTTTTACGTCTGTCCATTCAGCAAACGTACGTACTACATACAACGAATGATGCTATACTTCGTACCTGATGCACGTATTTATTAGCTCTACTGCCGTGCGTTGATCAAATTAACGTCGTAGGCGTTGAACACGACCAGGCGTACACGAAGCCACGCACGCACGCATCAAGCATTGCAAGCGACGGTGATGGTCTGAGCCTGACCTGGCTAGGCGGGCGGCGCTGCAGGTCAGACCGATTGACCTCCGTTGATGGCTTAGGGATATAGTTTGAAGACAGGGAATTACGTAAAATAAGATGTGCCGCTAACGTATGATTAATTAAGTATTTATTATTTTAAATTTAAAAAATAATTAATATAATTTTTTAAGCAACTTATATATAAAAAAAATTTATAAAAAAATATTGTTTAGCAGTTTGAAAAGCGTGTTAATAAAAAACGAGAAATTTTTTTTCCTAATATGTTCATTCGAACGCATAGTGTAGTTTAATTGGACTAGTGGCCATACTAGCTAGTACTATAGCTGGTTGTCAGGGTCACATGGTCTCCGAGAAACCTCCACACATGCATGGTCCCGGTAATCATGTACGTGGGCACGCTCAAGTCTCAATTCCTTTTGTTTTCTCTGTAGTTTATACAGCAAAATTTTATATATTTATAGAAAACCGTCATAGAAAAATAGAGAAATTATATGTAATCGTGATCAATACTATAAATTGCCATCGATAAACATATGTTTCATAATAGGCCATCGCACAAGTCGTTTTTCTCTCTTTTTCTATCATTGTCAGCTTTGTGTCAACATGACTTGACTCAACGGTTGCAAAATTTTCAATTTATCTCTAGATTACAACTTACTTCTTTATACATTTAGGGATAAAATAGACTTTTTTCAATGGTTTAATGGGGTGCAGTGGAAGGCTGCCGGTGATGTCAAAAAAGGGAGAAAATCGCGATGAATATTCTGTAGAATTCGTACTTGTTGATAACATTATGTAGGATCAATTATCTTGTTAGTGGCAAAACATAGAATTTTTTAAAAAATATTATTAAAATTGTATTATGTTGTAATTTGTAAAGGCATCTTACGAAGAAGATTCATTGCGTTATTTTCATATAGTCAACACATAGTTTTTTTTATTTACATTGCAAAACTATTAGTATCGCCCCCAAAATTTCTATCCTGCATTCTTCACCCAACGGGCTTTTGCACGTGCAGCTAAGTGTCTCATTATTTGAACTATGACTTGCAAGCCAAAAAAATAAATGCAGCATGAATAACAATATATTTGATTACTCTAAATAAACCGGGTATAATCCTTGAAAAAAAAAAACGTGTATATGTGTAGGAGAGAACAAGAAGAGACTTGCAAATGCTTTAGACGTGGTCACAGCCTCACTGGAGTAGGCAGAGCATTCTGATCAGAGTTTACATTTTTAACGAAAACCAATAAAAAAATGTGAATTTTTGAGGTTTTGACGCGTGACAAGTAGATTTCGATTGAAATTTTGAATGGTTTTCAAAAATTCAAATTTAAAACAATAAAAATCGACTGAAATTTGATTAAAATTTGGTGAAAAATATCATACTGCTGGGGCTGAGATCCAACACTCAATCGGAGAGGTGAACTCTGATCTGACCACGTTCCAAAAATCTAATATGAAGAGCAAGCAGAGTCGAACCCATTCCAAGAACAAACTTGAACTGAATAGCTGCCTCAAGTTTTCAGTAGCAGCCTCCATGAATTTTGACCAATACTTCTGTACAAATCTTCTCCTTCCTGACATCCATACGAACGCATCAAACATGTGCTTGTGTCAGGGATATCTCGATATATTACTAGACAGCACGCTCTAGATGCAGTAGATTAGATTTGAAGGACAAGCACGCGATGCAACATGAGTACCTGAATGTCAAAAGGGAGACGTGAGCCATGCAAACGAGAGGCCCAAGAAACGATACCACTGTGGCAGCCAGTGTTTGAAATTTTCCATTTGTTGTGACCTCAAATCCAATCCATCAGCTTGGAACGTTGAATTTTTGAGACATCGATCGCCTCAAAGCTTTCAACTCCCAACAGTGATTGTCCTCTGAAAATGAAAAACAAATCGATCATCTTCTTGTTTACTCTGGCTTTTCAGTTTTCATCATGGCTTACGATCAAAACCGTGATTCTTGTTAGTCTTTTGAGAGGATCAAACTGTGTTTATGAATTGTGTAATGTGTTTGGCAGAAGCTTTGGGTTGTTTTTTCAAAGAAAAATGCGTCGAATCTTTCCTCATGTTTGACGACCAAAAGGTTTCAGAGTTGGTGCTTCTGCTTCTGAAGTTTCAGCTTCCAAGTACTATTATACTAGTTCTTTTAGATAATGAAGTATTATTATATACTATTAATAGTATAATTAATCTAACAGAAGTATTAACCAAGCCAACTCTTGCCTTTCCTTTTCGAGCAAAGGCTCTGATCTGCCAAACCTCTGTATTGTCTTTTGGTAGCAGCTCTTGAATTGTTCTCTATCTCGCCATGTTTTACTATTATAATTTGTTCTGTGCACATTTGATTCATGCAGGCAGGAATGTCAACCTGTTTGAAAATGCGGTTGCTTTGCTTTGGCAGCAGGCCTCCTCGGCAAAAGGGAATTTGACCTTCACAAACTGAATTTTCCCATCTGCCGAGGCGTTTGCTTGTTTGGCTTTCGAGCATCATGCCTGACCAAAAAAAAGCTTACCTGTGCTGTAGGTCAGTTCAAGTTTCTCACATGTTTATACTTGTGAGAGTAAGAGGACTTTAAATTGGGAAGGATTGAGGTGGTGCTCTTTTTAGCTTTAGCGCTTCTAGCTTATGGCTATTCACTCGATTTCCGTTAACACGTTTCTCGAAATATAAAACGGTGTGTTTTTTATAAAAACTTTTTATATGAAAGTATCTCTAAAAATTAAATAGTTAATACTTAATTAATCATGGCGTTCCTTATTTTACGTGTGGCTTTTAAGCCACACCTATAAATTGATTCAAACACCACCTGAGATGGGACTATTTCTTGTTAAATTTGTATGCAGTTTTGATCGTAAAAATATTATTCTCTCTGTCCTAAAATATGGTCAATTCCAGAGTTTTTCACTGAAAAAGTGGAGAGATATAAAATTAAATGAGGATGGAGTTTTTTACTTAAAGAGTGGAGAGATATAAAATTAAATGAGGAATGATCGTGATTAGTTAAGATGTAGAAGTAGTTAGAGAAGTAGCTATATTTTAATATAAAATTTAAATATTAAAATAGCTATATTTTAAACCGAAAAGAGCGTATAACTTAACATAATACCATAACGCAACGTAGAAGTAATTAAATAATTGCATGTCTGAAACAGCGAAACTATAACATCGCAATGTTTGCCAATCATCATGAAATGAAACCCCAAGTGTGCTCTATGATTGCGTAATCCTGCCTGCCAAGCGGTTTCTGATAGATTCTGCATACATAGAACCATTTTTCCTCATCATACCGCTTTTGGCATGTGCTCTCCCCTGTGCAGTTGAACGTGGCCGCGAGCATGCAGCACGAACGTCAGGGCACGCGTGCAGGCTGCTGCAGCAGCAAAGTCCTATTGAGATCTGCACCGATCCGAGGATGGAATGGCGCCGTACCTCGCTCTACGCCTTGATCTCTCACCAATGTCCTGTTTAGAAGAGCTTCTACTACCTTTTATCTTCTCTTATAATTTCTAGCTAGGCGACGTTTTCTCAAAACAGTATAGAATTTTTATCTTAATTTTAAGAATATGTAGTCGTAGAATTTAGAAAATAAACTAAAAGCCTTTTCTAGCTTCTCCAGATTCTTACAATTTGGCTTCTCACTGACTGCTTTTTAGATTCTTACGCTTAGTTTGAAGATGAAGGAAGTGAAAGAAGAAGATAACGTAAAATAAGGTAAGCCAATAGCATATGACTAATTGTGTATTAGCTATACAAAATTAAAAAATAGATTTATATGATTTTTTAAAACAACTTCTATATAGAAAATTTAAATAAAAAACACACCGTTTCGTTTAGCAGTTCGAAAAACGTACTCACCAAAAATAAGAAAAATTTTCTAACGTATAGTAACGGACGGTGCCTTAACCTATCCCAAACAGGACCCAAGTCACCACCAGTGGTGACCACTTTGCAAGTTGTGCTCCTGGTAGACAGAGATCAGGAAGATCGTCTTTGCACAGGAAGACGGGCAGCTAGGGACCGATGCTAACATGTTACTAGTACAAACCCAGCGTGCCCACACTTGCCTTGCAATGCAATCTTTAGGTGTCACATTCAGTGAATTCTAGTACCAAATCTAGTAGAGGTCAGGTCACTCCTTCGCGTGCTATTTATTTCGCTGTTTCTTCGCTATAGGTGGTCCGATGACGCTACCGGTCACGATCACAATAGGGCCTGTTCTCTGTCAACAATATTCTAATTTGACCTAGTTTAGATAAAGGTTTTCCTTGCTGAATAACGGTGGGTCACTCATACTCGATAATTTTAGCGGTAACCGTATGGCTACCAATAAAAACTAGCGAAAGCCAAATAATTTTTATGAAAAAGTATTTTTTTTTAATTTTTTTAACTTGGTTGATATACTGAGCGATTTTTATTACCGTACTCTATTGATAACCGGACCACACTAGCCACACGGTAAACGGATAAAAGTAACCTTGCTTTGGATAAGTCGGGATCTAATTAAACTTCAACGGGTTATAAAACGGAGTTAATGAATGATAAATTAAAAATCCCTATTAGGCTTCGCTATTAGTGATAAACAAAGTGGCCGTTCTTCTCAACTCCCCCATCTAATAATGCAACTTTGAACAGCCAAACATGAACAAAACAAGGATAGCGTTCTCTTGAGTTAGTTGGTGGGAGAATTCCCTCAAGAGGACGTTGGCTCATCACGAGATCTTACTCATCTGATATGGTTAGAGGCGAATATGGTGTCCTCCATCGTAATCGTGGCGCTCGCACAATCGTATACTAAGATAAATACGCGTGGTCCGTGTCTGCGTGCGCGTGTTCTACGCCAGCCACGGCCTCTCGGCTTCGGAGAGGACTAGACTAGATGCCACCCAGAACCAGAAGTGGCTAAAACGAAAAGCTCGTGACGAATCTGTACTGTGTAGGGCCATATATTGCTTCCATTTTGCCATCTTTATCCAAGCACAACAACGCCAAATTCTGGCGATCTACTCATGATCTGCTCCTTGGATCATTGGATCGATCGGATATGTTCGCGTGCATTTTTGCATCTTCTCTCTCTCCATCTCTATCTAGAACAGTAGTACCGTGTTTCACTCTTGTGGAGGACCAAGTGAACGGATGGATGGATGGTCACTGATCCGTATTGATCAGGAGTAATGGGGATAAGGGATTAAGGCAGTGTTCGGCAGCGCTAAAGGTAGCAGCTTATTTTTTTCATTTTTCACGCGCACACTTCCTAAAACAATAAATGTTGTTTTTTTTACAAAAATTTTCTATATGAAAGTAGCTCTAAAAAAATAAATAGATCTATTTTTTAAGTTTTTAATAATAAATATTTAATTAATCATATACTAATGACGTTTCTCGTTTTACATGCAGTTTATTTAAGCAACCCAATAAACACTAAAGAACACTACCAAATAAATAAGTATGTGTTTCCGGTAAGTATGTGTTTCCGGGAAGTTTCACGGGTTGCAATCATTGGGAGATAATTCTGGTGATGTAGAAAGAAATAAAAAAAGTCGCGTTGGGTCACTCTTTCCCGTCCTTGCGCGATGCCTTGTCACTGTCAACTCACAGGGGAAGATCAAACCTTCCTTGGAATCATTGCTATTTATGTTTCCTTTGTCTCGTTCTTCTCCTTCTCTGCACCGTATCGGTCCGACGATCCCTACAGTTCTGGTCTCAAATCACATATCTATATGGTTTTAATAAAGTGTGCATCACTACAGTTACAGGCATGCATATCAATAGCAAATGTGTTAAGCAAGATCTCCATGTATGGATAATAATCATAATAAAAATCTAGGTAGCCACAGTTGTTACCTTTTTTTTAGTTGTTGCCTTGTTGGGGTTGTGCCAAAATAAAAGATATATAATGTACTATTTATGTGTAGCAGTTGGATCCATTTCTCGTCTGCAATGCAGTGTGAGGAGATTCATGATATTGTATTTGAGTCACACTATGAGAGTCAATCGTGAAGAACTTTTTACATATTTTGGATTTGGATGAGAGGCTACTAATAGGCTTGATGCTTAATTTGTTTTTTCTTAGTGCATCATGCTTTATATATGTTTCAATTTATCGCATGCCTTGCTTATTTCATCTTGTCACACTCCGCCCTGGCACCGTCATACAGACAACGCTAAGGAGGATGCGCCATAGGAGAAACGACGAACCGTCTCTTATGGAACCACGATGCCGGTACCAGTTCTAGAAAATATGATGCTGGTACCCATGGTAACATGATGAATTATTGTAAAGCTAACAATAAATTTATACCTTTATCTTGTAACCTTGAGTAATCCCTTGGTAGCAATCCTCATCAGAGAGACAGCAACAGTGGAACTTAGCGTAGCTATAACACCAATCCACGGGCAGTGGCTTGGGTCTAGGGATGAAATCCAAATATTCACCATCTTCAACCTGTACTAAGAAAGGGAGAGAAAAATAACAATAATAGAGAGGTGAGTACTTTCGTACTCCGTAAGGATGTGTTTAGTTTGAGAACGAGGTGGGATGGTTTAGATCTATTCCTGTTTTTTGAGATGGGTTGGTCCCAGTTTTTGTTTGGTTGGAGGGATGGAATGAACCCTGTTTTTTGTTTGGTTGGAGGGATAGAAGGGGATGGAATGATCCTACCACCTGTTTGGATGGAAGGATGATGCTAGGATGGCTGGATATAGATACCTTTGGTAAGGTTACCTCTCAGCCTGTCCGACCGGGGGGGAAGCGATGGTCCGACCGGCATCCTGTCTCATTTACGCTATCGGTACTGGACGCGGCTGGTCCAACCGGGTGGGGGGAGGAGGTCCGACCGTCACCCCACTAGAATTGCCTGGGCGGTTCTATACCGGGCCGGTCCGACCGGCCAGGGGTACGCAGTCCGACCGACAACCCCATCAGAACTCCCCACAGCAGGTTCTGGATGAGTTCTGATGGCAATGCGTATAAAATCAGACATGTATATGAAATCAGAAATAATGTTCAATTCCTTCTAGCTGAGGCTGTATAAGCAATGTGGAACTAATCATAGACATGTACAAGCAATGTGGAACTCATCATAGACATCATATATTGCTTCTAGCATAACCCAACATAATCCTCACGGATAATAGAAAGTTTAGAACACATAATAGAAGTTCAAGTCTTATACATAATAAGCAAGTTCATGCCTTACATATAATGAAAACACTCATGAAACACAGTTCATAATAGCAAAATAATAGTCAGCTTTGAAAACATAACCCTACATTAAGCTAGGAAACTTCTCACTAATGAACATAGCAACCCAATTCAGCTTGTGGGTGAGTAGAAGTCCATTGAAAGCTCTAGTAATGTGAGGGTTGGCCACCAAATAAGCATAGTAGAAAGATATGTGAGCCTCCTCAAATCCTGGAAGGCTGTTCAGGTTGTCAAACAAATCAGCGAGGATATCATTGTTAGAGGCACCGGCTGCAATTATAGTGTTGTCAAGCTTGTTACCAACGCGTTCAAATGCACCAATCAGCCCCTCATCTTCATTTCCATTTGTTTTGGCTTTCTTTGGCATGAGACTTCCTACCACGAAAAGAAGACTCCATATTCTTCAAAACAAAGGCTCTAATATGTGAGCCATCAATAGCTCCAATACAATCCTATTTTACGTTCAATACCATAAAAGATTAGGAACCATAGAGGTTTATACAAATAGAAAATTGAAAAGGAGACACGGAAGAATCTCACACATTAAAGTAAGGATCCCATCTGTGGTTGCCTGCTATTTTAGTTGGGGTGTCCAATAAGGGGGGGCTTGATTAGTTCATCTCGTAGCTCACCAATAACATGAAGTACTCTATTAAAATAATGACTAACTGTTTCTCCAGACCTACCAAAATTAGCGCCAACTAACCTATTCCTAAGGTTATGTCCCACTGTATTTAGAAACATAGCAACCTGTTCCTCAACACACATGTGGATGGTATCTTCAAGCAAACCACGATCCCTAAAAAGCTTACAGAACCGAAAGAAAGATGATCTTCTAAGTCTAAGCACGTTGACACAAGTTGTATCATTCCTCCAAATTTTGGTTTCTAGGTACTCGATTCTCACCCTATCTCGCTCATCCATTGGGTTATATTTAATACCTTCTCTCCTTGCACCTCTTTTTCTTTTCTTAGACTCAATAATCATGGCCATCATGGACAATAGTATATTTGCGGCAGCAGCAAAAATCAAAAACTTGGTCCTCTTATCCATCTACAACAACAATCAAAGAAAAATAAACATGTAGCCATCTCATGCTCAAGCACAAATCATGTTAGGGAAATGATAGTTCTTTATTATTATTCCTAGATCATCCTTGGATGTGTTTTGCAGAATTCTCAATGTGCAACAACAATATATTTCAATCTTCTTGGACAATAATATATTTGCAAGATAATCTGGCAATGGAAACAAATTCATCCAAATTCACACAGATTTGACATTCCAGTGCTAGGGTTTACATTCCAGTGCTAGGGTTTCTTACATCTATCGGTACTGGAAGCAGCCGGTCCGACCGGGTGGGGGAGGCGGTCCGATCGCCACCCCCACTAGAACTCCCTGTTGGTACTGGATCCGGCCGGTCCAACCTGGTAGGGGGAGGCGGTCCGACCGCCACCCCCACTACAGCCGTCCATGGGGATGAGCAGCCGGAGAGAGAGAGAGAGAGAGAGGAAGGAGGAGGGACGATGGACGAGGAAGGAGGCCGAGGAGTACCTGGCTACCGTCGTCGCTCCCTGGGTGCGCGGCATCGCTGCTAGCGTCTTCACCTCCTACCGCCACCACTACAGCCATCCATGGGGATGAGCAGCCGGAGAGAGAGAGAAAGAGAGAGAGGGAGGGGTAGGGAGGATGGACGAGGGAGGAGGCCGAGGAGTACCTGATTGCCGTCGCCGCTCCCTAGCCACGCCGTCGCCGCTCGATGTTGGTCGTCGCTTTTTCCGCTGTTGCTCGCTTTCGCAGGCGTGAGGCAGAGAAACTCTCACCGCGTCGACGCGCCCGCGAGGTGGGTCGGCGCGGTCCGGCCGTTTTGGCCGGATCTATCTAATCCGAATATGAGGGGAATATTCCCTACTGGATCCATCCCATCCCTTCTAATCCACAAACCAAACACCCACAAAAATGGGATGGACCCATCTCAACCCACCAAATCCATCCAACCAAACGCATCCTAAGTTACTAGGAAATGTGAATATGCAAGCTTCAAAGGGAGTCTGGGTATATTTTGCAAGTCTTTTCTCTAGAACATTTTCCAAGCTCTAAGTGTGGGGTGTTTTATAAATCTATTTGAAAGGAGACTCACTGTCTTGATCCATCCGCGAGTTGCTTTGCAACAACTCAAGCGGAAAAGCAAAATTTTTAGTTTTATTTATTTTCTCCTATTTTTCTCTATTAATTTGTCTTTACTTTCTCCAATACAACCATCAGTTATCTCATCTTTGCGTGAATCTGCTCATCACATCTTATACCTTGGCTTTTCCGAGCCATCCATGTCCTAATGTATTTCGCTTCCCTGCAGGAAGCCCACTCTATGATGTCGTTCGACATCCTAGGTCACATAGGCCCGTTTCAATCCACTCAGGTCATCCGTTAGTCACATAGACCGACTCTGGCCATGATTCCCATCCCACAAACCGGTATCACAAAGCACATGCCAAACATAGCTACACTAAGAGAATCACCTTATATTTGCCCTTGACCGTGGACACGGCTGATCGAACAGTTTAACTAAAGTCTGTAGAGGTTGCACGCTTTACCCACATGACACAAAGCTTACTCCGATGCCCGCCGGCACCAGAAGTTCATGACAAGGCTTTTTCCAAAGCTAACCCATGAATATCCCATGCCAATAGTTGGTTGAGTCCACAACAAGTATCAGGCAAGAACAACCATAGTCTACTCAGGATACACCAGGGATACTCCTACACCTATCGGTACCAAAACTGCCAAGTATAGAGGCAAGTGCCACGAAGGGCTATCATTAGAACATCAGAACACACAACTCAGCTTCCTTATCCCTGGCGTTCCACAACCACTGGCATACAAGAAAAACATGAATTAATAGTTTACTTTTCCAGGGGCATCCCACAATACCCGTGTGGTCGCACTGTAAAATGCTTGGATGGAATTCTCCAAGGGATCAGTTCTTATATACGAATACGGAACCAAGCCACACAGGCAATAATACCGTATCGTGAGATTTCACAAACCACGTCCTTTCAAACCCATCGACACCAAGTGTCGGGTTTTCCAAATCTGTTCTCATCCATTTTTTCCAAAGTCGTCAATTATCAGTGCATGTGGGGGTTTGGCCGATACCCATGCTTGATGAGAATGGATACCGAGGTACCATTTTAGTGGAGAGACAAGGAGTTTAAGGGTTTACAACATCCTATGGAAAGTAATGCAACAAATAGGTAGGTCCGTCAGTTGCACGTAAACCGAGGCAAATAAAATTAAAGCGTACATTAATTATGTAACTTTACAATCAACAAATTTCATAAATTAGGAGCAAAGTGATTGAAGAGTGGCTTGCCTTGATCTTGGTCGTCAAAACCTCAGAATCCCCGCGTTGGACGAATTCCCAAAACGTCTGCTACATGATCCACGAGGGAAAACAATAAAAACCCTAAAAATAATTAATATTTATTTTAAACTAATAGTGCCATTGGATAGATCTCATTTTTAGAAGAATTTAGAGTGTTGAACGGAGTCAAATGGAGTTACGGTTGAGGAGATATTGATTTTTGAAGTTTTATTGAATTTCTGGAAATAGAAAATGATTTATTTAAAAGGAAAAAGGAATATCCCTCTAGGACTGATGTGGGGTCCACTGTCAATGAGAGAGAAGAGCACTTGAGTCTATGGCCTATGGTGGATTGAGTCCATGGAAGGTAGGGAGGGGGAGTATGGCCGATGGGCTCGGCCCATAGAAAGGGGCCGAGGGAGTGGGGCAACAAGGGGGCCCACTAGTTGATGGCCTACGGAGGTTGGGCCAGGAGCTAGGAGCTGGCAAGACAGCCCAATCGTCACTGGCTCGTGGACCTGACAAATTTTTGATGGAGCGGATCCCGTATGTTAGTGTCTCATGCTTTTGATGGAGTTTTACTTAAGTTTTTTTTAATGTAAACGGGCCCATTTGTCAGTGAGGGACTAGAGGGAAAACTCAGTGTGCAGGGGTTAGAGGGGCGTGGCACCGGTGTAGGACCCACATGTCGGCCTCTTGTTCCTCTACTTCTTCTTCTTCTTTTCTTCCTTCTTCGTTCTCTCTTTCCCCTCGCGGGGGGTCCATAGGGAGGCAGAGCGGCGTGGGCGCAAGGCGGAGGCCGGCACGGGATCAGGACGGTGATGGTCGATGATGGACGGCGGTTGGGGAGTTCAGACCTCGGCGGCAGGGCTCCGTGAGCAGCGGGCACTAGCGGCGACGCTGGGTAGGCCCGCGCGACGGCTAGATAGCTAAATAGAACGACGGCCTCGCTTGGGCCGGCGGGTGCAACGGTGCTCCGGTGGTTTCCTGAGGAAGAAGACGTGGCGGAGGAGTCCTGCCTCATCACGGGGAAGGCAAAGCTTGTGCTCCCTGTCCTTGGCGTGGCTCGGGGTAGGCTAGCCGAGAGGTTGGAGAGGAAAAGGAAGAGGATGGAGGCGGGGTTGGTGGCGAGCTCGTTGGCCGGGAGGTGGAGTTGCGGTGGGAACCGACTGGTGGTGGCATACTGGCTTTTATAGCCACAACAATAGAGTGGCGAGGTGGGTAGGTTGACCACCCCCATGGTCCAAAGAGGGCTGCGGCTTCGGCTTGCTTCCTTGCCCGGCGGTCCATCGAGTGCGGCAAAGGGCAGTGATGTTAGGGAGTAGGCTGGGGGGAAAAACTACCACAACATGTGGGCTTGAGGTGACGCGATGAGGGCAGCGGGAACCCTAACTACCCGG
The DNA here is from genome assembly GCA_003991445.1 of Oryza meyeriana var. granulata. Classification (NCBI taxonomy): domain Eukaryota; kingdom Viridiplantae; phylum Streptophyta; class Magnoliopsida; order Poales; family Poaceae; genus Oryza; species Oryza meyeriana. The sequence continues at coordinate 75,505 of RYFJ01000382.1, forward strand.
TGGTTTGTAGTGAGCAGCGGTGTGTGGCGCCGCTTTTGGACCGGCGGTCCATGGGTGGTGCAGTGAGGACGGTGGCAGGGGGCAGTTAAGCGATGGCAGTTGGAGAAACGACGGCTCGGTGCGGTGGAGGTCAATGTGAGTTGGTGCGCGTGCATGAGACGACGGGATTCGTAGCAGGGGACGGGGCGGCGTAGGTAATGGGTGGTCCGGTCGCGTCAGACGGTGATGGCAACGGTTGGGCCGGTGGCAAAGGGGTGTAGCGTGGATGGTGATGACTTGGGGCCGGCACAACAGTGGGTGGCGATGGCGACAGCGCAACACTCAGCTTAGCATTACGTCGAACACATGGTAGGCGTGTTAGGCTGGTGCGGGTGAAGGGAATGGCCGTCTGTTGCCTCATGGACGGACGCACACGCCATAGTTCTCTGGCTGACGAGTGGGGCCTGCGTGGCAGCGAGCGGAGAGAAGAGTGCCAGTCGTCCGCAAGGGGTGGAAACGACGGACAGGGGAGTATGGCTTGGGCTGTTGTGGGCAGCAATACTGGCTAGGCCGGAGAGCGCTGGGCCAGCTTGGGTGGGGTGGCCCAAGCAGGAGAGGAGGAACAGGGAAAGGGTTGGCAGTTGGCTGGCGGAAGAGGCCGTGGGGCAGGCTGGATCGTGGCTGGTGAGGCCCGGGGGAGAAGAACGGAGGCGGCCGAGCCAGCAAGGCCGTGGCTGGAGAGGCTGAGGCCCAACCCAGTAGGTGGTGGGGAAGAGAGAGGGGTGGAGTGAGATTGGACCGGGCGAAAAGAGGAGGGGCGGCCCGATTAGCATGAAAAGTTTATCAATTTCCACAGATTTGTTTTGATGAATATTTGGATATTTAAATATGAATTTGAATCTAAAATTTGATTATTTAAGATCTTGCAAATCCTAGGGACTCAAAGGAGGGATGTCTAACCTCAAAATTTGGATAACTTGGATATTGGTCTAGATGTTGGAGGGCATTTGAATATTGAGATAATTCCGAGGCGGTTCGGTTGGTTAGGATTTGGATGAAACTCCAATTCGGTTTCAGACTTTTTGAAGTGAAATATTAGTGAAGCCATCAGGAGGGTAGAAGGGACAGGGGTTTTCCTAGGAAAGATTTTAGGGTTAGGATTCCAATAATATTGGGATGAACTTTGAAGAGGTTTGAAAATATAGTACAATGAGAGAGAAAATTGGAGGATACCGAGGAGGCTTTTGAATTTCAAAATGAGTTTAATGTTGGGAGAATTTCGTTAGAAGAGAACCGGGGTCCAAGGGAAAGGATTCCAAGATGGGATTTTCAGGATAAGATTTTTGGGTCACCAGTTTTGATTTAATTGAGATTTTTGGCACATACTCCTAGATACACACAAAGAACCAAATTTTTGAATATAGGATTTCATTAAAATAGTTTTCAACGGGTACATGTATACCGGGGTGTTACATATCTCATAGGGAATTTTGTCTTTTTAAGCTTTGCTTATTTTATTTTATAGTTTTTTCTTTATTGAGACTTTTTTTTTAAACTCAAACTTTATGGTTGTGTGCATCCTATGTGTAGGAACTAGGGGAGGTGGATTTTCGTCCCTCAAGGGGACGTCCGCTCGTTTTATGCAGGTTACCTAAAAAGTTATCAATTTTTTTAAAAAAAACTTGACAAGATATATCAATATGTGATATATCACTCCACGAATATGCGAGTTCAAATTCGACTTGTATAAGTAAAAACAAAAACAACAAATTTGACTATAAAAATACGTAATATTTGCAGCCAAATTTATTATTTTTGTTTCTACTTATATAGATCGAATTTAATTTTGTATGTTTCTAGAGTAACATATAACATATTAATATATCTTATTAACTTTTTAAAATTTTTAATAACTTTTAGATGACATATAAAAGCAAGAGATATCCACTCGAAGGGAAAAAGACCCTGCGAAACTAGAATGTAATCATCTTCCTTGTCTAATTAAAAACAAACGTGACAGGCAAGTAACACGCAGGCTAACAAACAATAAAATTAAATTAAGGCAGAGAAGAAACAAATATATGTGATTATGTGAGATAGTATATTGCCAATACATGTGCATGGGACACACATGACACATGCACTTCACAAAATGGACAAGCACATCTGTCACTAAACCCATTTTTTTTTCTCTTTTGAGAGACTAAATCCAGAAATAAAGTTCGCATCGGCTACTGCTGTTGCAGTGATGCCTGTTGTGAGACGAGACAGGCACTTGCAACAGCCACCTCACCTAGCCCGGATCGAGTCTTGCTATGAGCCACAAGTGCCTCCACTTATGGAGTGGTGGCCATCAACCATCACAGGTTAAAGTTTGTTTTTTCTATGATGAGAGCCAGCCAACGAGTGATGGATATGAAGCAACTGTTAAATTCCCAATCACCCGTCACCGTCACATCCCAATAACTGATTCGATCGGTTCGTCCCGATTGTGATCGCTTGAGCTCGAATTCAATCATTTGAAAGCAGTATCATTTCGTGATATACTCATAAATTTTTTAGAGCCCGAATAAATTTAGATACATTAAGTATTTATAACAAAATTTAACTTTAAATTTTAAAATTATAAATTTATTGCATGACTTAATGAAAAACACAGGCCGCTGCCCAGAGTCACCGGGCAGTGGCTCCGTCACTGATTTCAGTCACTCGCTTCAAAAGAAAAGTTATGGCATCTGCTAGTCTAACAGATATACATGGCATCTTTCTTGTCCTAGCCAATTAAGTGTGCTCGACCGGATTTGGCTAATTAAATTGTGTACCTTATAGTTACGTGTCAGACTAAAGTAGCTTATCCAATGAAGGCGCTGCATCAACCGTCCGTCACAAGAGCAAAAGCATTCTCAACCATTAGCATTTGCTCAAGTAGGGTATGATTCCACATTTCCACTGTTCATCTTCCCCTTCCACATATAGCTTGAGCCTCCTTTAGAATAGAGGAACATCATGAGATTTTTAGAGGAAATAAACTATTTATTTAAAAATCTTATAAAATTTATGTGTTGATCTCCTTGCCAACAATACGGCCATCAACCAACAGTAGCATAATTAATGGTTTGAGATTCCTTGGTGAAGGCTTCAAAACCCTCTTGGTGGGGATTGACGTCTTCCAATCCAAACTACATCTATTCAAAACCCAGTGGGAGTAGATTTTTTTTTTCTTTTAAGCATTCAAAAACTTAATCTGCAAGTTTTTAAACATTTTTTTTGAGTGGAAAGTTTTCAAACATTCTTGGTTGAAATTTCTCCTATTCAAATTGGATGTGCCCAATTCCAATTGAAAGTTTCAATGGGGGTTTAGGTGAAATCAACTAATTTTGTTCTCTCAAAAAGGAGGGCACCTAATTTTCAGCGAAAAAAGTCTATTTAACCTGATACATATTAAGGTTGGTCTACTTAACCCCCTAAAGTATGAAACCAGTTATTCTATCCCTGAAATATGCAAACCGGTTCAAATAACCCCCTAGAGTGGTTTGGTTGCTGGTTTTGTTATGTGGATGATGACGTAGCAACAGTATTGCTTACGTGGCAGGTGGTATTGCTTACGTGGCACACACACATTTGGCCTAAATTGACCCAACAAATCCATTCCTCTCTCTGATCGGCAAGCACATAAATTGCATATCAATGTCAATGTGTTTCTTTTCCAACCCGTTATACTCGTTCAAAAAATACATACACACACTACATTATTATACCCATTGTCCACATTATAGTCCACATGGCCAAAACAACTCTAGGGGTTATTTGAACCAGTTTTAATACTTCAGGAGGTAGATATTCAATTTCATACTTTAGGGGTTAAGTAGACTTTTTCCAATTTTCAGCTAAAAATGCAATTGTATCAACCATATAGCTAAAATAGCTCCAATATACACGTGGCATTTAAATATTATAATATCATCATATCTATCTTGAACTACATATTTAAATATTACTATAATCTTAAAGTTGTTTTATATTTCCTAAGTCAAACTTCTCAAACTTTGACCGAGATTATAGAAAAATACACTAGCATCTACGATATTAAATTGGTTTCATTAAATCCACCATGAAATATGTCTTGATAGTGCATTATTTATTATTGTAGATGTTGCTGCATTTTTTTATAAACTTGATCAAATTTAGAGAAGCTTGACTTATGATAAAACTGAAATGTCTTACAGTATGGAATTGAGGGAGTATTAACGTTTCTAAGCATTGAGCGTTTCTTTTGCAATAAAATACATGAGATTTTTTACATTCCTTCGAGAGTGATTTTACACTACTTGAGGAGCTATCGAGAGATATGAGGTACCATATTTTTCTAATATAAAATTTGTTACTCTCTCCATCCCAAAATATATGTATTTTTATATTTTTTATGGGAATTAAGGAGAAATGTGAAATTAAATGGAGATGATTGTGATTGGTTTAAATGAGAAGGTAGGTAGAGAACTTAAATAAAAGAGGGTTGTGATTAGTTGAAACGAGGGGATAGATAAAGAAGTTGTTATATTTTGAAACACGTAGGAAGTATTTTCAGTATCACAGATACTAAAATTTACACCATAAAATTTGATACACACACATTATTTGCTCTACGACTGATAAGCCATGGAAAATTGAATGAATAACCAAAACTAATTTATAGGTAAAACTTTCATATGTGTATTCTTAGCAATTTAAAAGCCAATGCTGAGAAATAAACTACGCTAAAGCCTCAAAATTAACTTAAGATTAAGTTTCAAAATTTAAATTTTAGCATCGCTTATAGTCCAATAAGCAAAATGATGGGTTCGGACTACGATTTCTATTCATTCAGATGTATTGAGGCAGAGCATCTCATATTATTAATCAAGGATGTATCCATCATCAGTGTTCAACTTACCGTTTCCCCTGCGGATGCCATGGGGCGGCGGTAGCACGGTTACCACCCAAAACCACGTCAAATTCGCCCTCAAAAATTTGAATTCGAATCGGCGGTTTCGCAGCGGCAGGGTGGCAGTAACCACGCGGTTTGGGGCGGTTACCGTGCGGTTTGACGTGGTAACTGCTGATTCTTTGGTAGACAGGAAACCACTGTAGAGAGGAGGTAACCGCGCGGTATTGAGCGATTACCGCGCGGTTTGGGCGGTAACCGCCGACCGTTGGGCAGAGGAAAAAGTGAGGAAAATTCATCGAAAAATCAAGGAAAAAAATTGTTTAGTTGCAATAAAATGTTGTAGACATTTGTAGCTTCATTAAGTGATAAATTGAGGAAATATAGGAAATTTTGGCATGACATTTGCCCTATATGTGATAGTTAATAATTACCACAAAACACGTCGAAAATTTGATATTTCACAAGAATTAACAATGCAGTGTCCATAACTACAAGGATTGAAGCGTCCACAATATAATTTGCAAAGTTCGACATCAATAATAGGTCCATTACACAAGCAACACTAATATAAAAGTTCCTTGAGTTCGACAGAAAGTAAACAAACTAGTAGTTCCATTATTGGTATGCCATGTTGTACTCCTCGGTCGACATGAGCATCAAATCATGTTGCTGAAGCAACCCCACCTTGTAATCTTACCAATTTTGGCCTGTCTATGCAGCTGTTGATTGCCATTGACCATATAACTGAGCATACCAATTAGACTCTTGTCACTCATACACCCACGTAACAGGAGGACAATCAGAAGCCTTTGGACGGTTGTAGGTGTAAGTTGGATAACCACCTTCAACACTAGAGGAACTAAATGAGCTATAGCTGTCCTGTGGTGCGTCAGGCTGCCGTCGATGTTGGTGGCTTTGCGTAGGCATAGTAGTTCGCTGAGAGGTTGGCGCACCATGGTCTTGGTCCTGAGTGGCGTGTGTGAAGTCAGCCTCACCTGCATTTTCAATAAGGAAAGAAATGAAACATCATGCATTGTAGGAAAAATGTGGAAGTAATATGTAAGTGCCTATACCGATGAATTGAATCAGACTGCGATGTTGTGACTGGCTAGTTTGACCTCCTGAAGGCCCTGAAATCCCGCCTTGTCCATCTACGTCACCATCACCGTCATCCCCATCATCTATGTCTGTTCTTGAGCTGCTATCGTTAGACTCTTGGTAGGTTGGACTTCCCTAAGTATCATCATCGTTGCCAATACTCGTCGATCGTGTTGTGCGGCTTTTTCCCTTCCTTTTTTTTGCCGGAGGCAGCTGTGGCCCCTTACGAGTCTTTCTTTTTCCAATGTGAGTGTCACCCACATTCTGTTCAGCCCATTCTGCAACACTAGAAGCTCCTGTAGCCCTGCCCAAGTCAGTAGGATCCACCTGGTCAGCCACAAGTAGGGATGGCAAGGGGGTGTCATTGTCGGAAGAGTTTTCATCTAACTCAGGGTATGCATTCGACCTAGCATTGTCCATCCAAGTTCTAATCTGATTGTTGCTATCATAAAATGTAAGGTCCGCTAGCCTTTGAAGAGGATCGTCCTCTTCCCTCCTGAGGTCTTCTCCTGCTTGTTGAATTTGAAGCCTGAGGTTGTAGTTGACATAAACAAGCTTGTTCAGTTGCTTGTGTGTTAGCTTGTTGCGGACCTTGATATGAATCAATGCAAATGTGCTCCAGTTCCGTTCACACCCACTGGATGAGCAACACTGTGCAACAATGCGCAAAGCAAGCTTCTTTAATGTCGGTGTGTCCGACGCAAACATGGATCACCATTGCGCTGCAATTTACAAGCAACATGTCATTTATATGTGGAATTCAATGGTACATACGATAGTTAGGTTATATGTGTCATACCAGAGGAAGCTTTTCCATCCATCGTCATCTTTCTTGCAAGCGGCCTTCCAAAATCCCCAACTTTTTGCCTGTATAGGTCGACCTCAACCAAAGCGTCAGCGGCAGTGTCAAGGTCGGCCATCCACTCGAACGCATGATGAAGATCTTCGAAGAGTGTGGCATATGTATTGTATGCATAGTGTGTCCAAGGGTTTAACGCCGCACCTACAAAATGTTCTAGGGATACATAAGACAAGTAACTGAACACAATGGTAACATACAATAATACAAGACTGCATAGTATCTACATTGATGAGGGTCTGATTTATAATATCGTGCATCCTTCTATTAACAATCTCCAAGTAAGCATCATATTTGTCTCTTTCATTTGCAAATAAACTATCGTACTCCATTTTCAATAGCTGGTATTGTAGTAGAACCTCACTTAAATTAGGTTTCTTGTCTTCATCGGTGAACCGAAGAAAGGAGTACATAGGTTGCACTGACTTGACCACTGTATCAAGATTTTCCTACCACTGGATGTTAGAAAGGCATGAGTAAGCATATCTACCTTCAGAGGTCGAGCTAAACTTACTCTATATGAATCCAGAAGAAGCCATCCATACTATGAATTGTTGTCTCCTCTTAAGAAAATTTTCAAGGAACATGTAGTTCGTGCCAAACCGTGTGGCATTCCACTTAACCAATTCCCCCCTATAGCTTCCTTCATCATGGCATGCAGCTTCGAATGATTGTACAACCATCGAAAGATCAACCTTGCACTCTTAATCATGGCATCATGGTCCAAAAACTTTCCAATCTCCTTCAACATTAGGTTAATAGTGTGAGCCACATAGGGTTGCCAAACAATAGTTGGGTACTCTTGCCTTAGCAATTTACAAGCCTTCTTGTAGTTCGACCCATTGTTGGTGATTATCTACACAATATTCCCGGACCCAATCTCCTGCACCACCTTCCTTAGCTCCTACACGAAGCCATGAGAAATGTAAGTAAGGCCAAGAAATATGTTCATTCACACTAAATATCGAAGTATATTTTGTTACCTTCAATATGAAGGTAGAATCCTGGCTTTGCCCTGTGGCATTAATAGACTTGTGAAAAACAAAACCCCGTTGCAGTAAATCAAGAAGTTTATTACCAACATGCCTGTGGGGCCAGTCCAGGAATCACATATAAGAGTAACACCATAAGATGGTCAATCTTTCTTGAATATATATTGTTGTGGAATCCAGGTACTTGCTATCTATCTGTTTACCAGTTAGGGAGGGAACTCCTTCACCCGCAATGGTTACATTACCACATATAAGATAAAATATTACCACTGATATATATACACATATATAGAGTACATTAACTATGACTTACCCCACTTCTGGGTCTCACGAACGGCACTCACAAAGTAAGGATTGTTGGCATTTCTCCCAAGGATGCCAGAGGTAAAGAAGAACCTTGCCCAGGACTCACCGACAGCCTCCTTCGCTTGCTTCTCCTTCTTTGTCCACCACCCAGTGTCGATCCTTGGCTGTACAGGGGTCTTGGCACTGGTTAGATTGTAATCTCTCACCGCAGGTGACTCCCTCTGCGATGAAGACCTCCTTAACATCCTTAAAAGAGGGTTACTTTTGCTCTTCTGTCCTCGGGGTTGTCAGGACCCGCTGCCACTGCCACCACCATGCTCATATATGCCACTCCGTTCCTCCACACCCCTTCTAAATTCGGCCTCTGCCTGTGAGGTAGCCACAGCCGCCTGCACTTGCTCTTCCTCATCTGCATGACCTGTTAGATCATAATAATTTAGCCCTGTTGTGTCCTCCCTTCTCCTCCCTTCTCAACCTCTCAGTGGTATGCCTATCACCATCATCCTTTATTTGGTCCAGGTCACGAAGGAAGAAATCACGGACTTTTGGTGGCATAGAGAGGCAATATGTTATCCCCTTCCCTTTTCCAGCCAAATGAACTTTGAATCGAGTTGCCCCACCACCGGCCCTGCATGTACGACAGTATTTGCAACGCCATCCAGGTGGTATGTTCTCCCCATGCTCCCACATAGGGTCTCTGTCTCCTATCTCCCTCCTGAAACAAATACAACAAATACGTGGTAAACCACTTCATACTCATACTAATAGAGCTCATACAACAATGTAATCACTTATGGAAGAAACAAAAATATCGCCCTTCAAATTGAAACTCGTACAAACGTACTCTAAATTCATACTCCTTCGATTACCGCAACTAAACCCGCGGTTACCGCACGGTTTGCCCCTAAAACCACACGATAAATCAAAAAACCGCGGTTACCGCAGTCCTCCCGGCTGATCGCCGGAGAACGAAGAAACGCGCGGTAACCGCGGGTTACCGCGTGATAACCGTGCTCAACCGTGTGATAAATAGCTAAACATTGAGGGTTACCTTGCGGAACTTAACACCTACGGTTACCGTCTCTTTTTGCGCAGTAACCACGCATTCTGGCGCGGTTTGCGGCGTCATCGGCGCGTCGACCACGGATCTGCGATGGCACCGACGGAGGACGACGGGGAGGGGACGGATGTACTCTTCGAATGGATAGGATTGGGATGGGGGCACAGTTTAGGTCACTGGGGACAATTTATCTTTGGTTGGGCCGAAACAGTGGCATGAACAGTACTAGGCCGGCCCATTTATTTCATTCTTTTTCCAATTTCATAATACCTTCTTGTTTTTATTCCAAATTAACACCGTTATTTTTACAGTTTTTCTTCATCATTGGGATGCACAATTCAAGTACTACCACATATATTTTTTTGAATTTTTTCATATTTTTTGAATTTGGATGAAATTCATCCAAACCAAACCGCTGGTAATCCTTACTGAACCCCAGCGGTTACTGCGGTAACCATGCCGTTACCCACGGTTTGGACAACCCTGTCCATCACACATCTATTAATGCCATAATACCGTGACACGTGTAAAACAAAAACAAAGATGAAGGTTCCCAATCAAAGGTTGCCAACTTAGATCGTGGATAGGTGCAAAAACAACACCTCCTGCTGGTGACGTGACGAGGGCACTCCACCTACTAAAATACTAATCACACCTCGCGCGCGCAGAGGTGCATGCCGCATGCGCCTAGCCCCAACCGCTCCTCCAAATCATTACTCCCCCTTTTAGAAATATAAGTAAGGTGTTTTTGTTTTTCATATAATTAATATTTGAAAATTTTGATTAATAATTAAACTAAAAATATATGTTTTTAAATGTCATATATGTAGTATCATATATTGGTATTTAAAAATATTTTCATATAATGTTAATTTTATAGTTGTTAATAATATATTATATGAAATAAACTAATGGCTAAAACATATAATATTAAAAATTATGTAGAAACATAGTTTGCTTTATATTATTAAATAGAGGGAGTAGCATGAATCATGGGCAGTGGGTGGTGGTCTCGTGAGTGTCATGGCTCACGCTGATTTTTTACCGGCTTGTGGAGTTGCAATGGATAAAGCACTCGGCCGACTTCCCCCATCGCGGGCGGGACAAGGTTCGGACCGAGGCCTTTGACGGCCACAAGCGCGCCACGTCGTCTCCTCCCAACCAACGGTTCGGCGAGGCTACACGCAGACTGGAAAAAAGATGGCCCCCACCCCGGGCAGCGGCATCGCTGGCGCTCGGATCGCCGCACGCTGATCATAAGCGCGGTCGCGATCCAGCCGTTGATTTCTCCTTCTGCCCATTTGGATCATCGGGATGTATGGCATGGGTGCCGTATATGTTCGGAAAATGGCATGTCCCATGAGGCTGTGAGTCTAGTTGTTGTCGTGGTCCCCGCACAGTAGAGTTTTATCAACCAACATGCTCCGTGTAGCCGTGTCATCTAATGTGGTTCCAAAATTCACGTCTTGATATTTATATCCTACCGGTGTGACAATCGACAGCAAATTTTCGCGCGAGATAACTTCGGAACATGTTTTCATCCTGATTAAAAATTTGACCTAGATAACTTGAAGTTCCACTAGATAATATTCGATAACGTCATGTTTGTCGATTCCTTATTGAAAATGTTGTCTCAGAAGATAAGAATCTAGCACTGAGTCGGTTTAGATGCAGTGGACAAATTGCAAGCTGTTACAAGGCAATTATTTGTCTTGTATGATATATTCATGTTGTCTACTTCCTTCATCCTAAATATAAACATTTTAAAGGTTTTACGTAGATATTAAGAAAGTACTCTCTCTATTTTAAATTATTTGTCATGGCTTTAAGTTGGTTTAGATGATATTTGTGGACAAATTGCAAGTTGTTACAAGGCAATATGATATATTCATGTTGTCTACCCCCTCATCGAAAATATAAATATTTTTAAGGTTTTGCATGGAGATTAAGAAAATACTAGGTTGAATTGAGAGGATTGGTTGTGGGTAGTTGAAATGAGAAAATAAGTGGAGAAATTGAATGGGGATTGTTGTGATCAGTTGAGAGAGGAGTATAAGTAGAGAAGATACTATATTTTGGGACAAATTTTAAATATTAGAAGTCGTTATATTTTGGAACAAATAGAGTAAATTTTTTATAGTTACATGCATCCCTGGTTGGTGTAGAGGCCCGATGTTTTCATTGTTTATGAAACATTTCACTATTAAAAATGATAATCTTCGGTGACAACTTAGGGACCATTCGAAGCAACAGGTTACAGATAAAAAAAACCTCTCGTTTTTTGTGAGCACGCTTCCTAAACTACTAAACGGTGTGTTTTTTACAAAAAAAATTTCTAAATAGAAGTTACATTAAAAAATCATATTAATCCATTTTTTAAGTTTACAATAGCTAATTCTTAATTAATTATATGCTAATGGCTCACCTTGTTTTACATGATCTTCTTCTTCCTCTGTGCTCACCTTCAAACTATCCATTAACTTCTTGTACCACACTTTAGTGACTTGTGGAGCGTGGATTCAGAGGACTCTGTTTGATAGAATAAGGACTTGTTCACTTCATTGCCATTTTTAACCCTACCAAATTTTACCATTATCAAATTTGATAAGATAATAAACTAAACATGATCTTGCTATTAATACCCTACCAAAATTTAGAAATTCTAGAAGCTCCATCTCATAAAAACATTACTAAATTTTGAAATGGCTCCAAATTAAACACATCCAATGCTACTAAAATTTGACAACGTCAAATTATGCTAAATTTTGACATTACCAAATTTTAAAAAGATTGGTTTCGGCAACAAAATAAACAAGCACTAAAACTTGAATGAAGTGACTTAAGAGACTAAGTTGGTTATAATCCCTAAAGTTTTCTATTTATCATGTATCTTAACTATTTCGGTTAATTTCTCCTTTGGCCACTTTAACTTTGTTTGTATCGTAGGTTGTGTCCCTCATTTTTGGTAATAACGCATTTATTCCCAGCATTTTCTTTTCTCACTATTGCTCTCACTCTCTTTCTCTCTCCCCTCCAAATTCCAAATTCATATCTCCAGCGCATCTGAGTAATAACGTGATGACATGGTAAAACAGATGTGGAATAAATTTATCTTTTTTCTTTGTCATTTCAAAAACAAATTGTACATGGTGTTGGATAAGAAAATCGACAATATGCCACTCTATTCGTAAGACTTCGATAAAAAACCACCTTATACATTGTAATTGTTAAAATGCTACTTACTTCATTGTCTCCTTGTTAATTTGCCATTTTGGAGGGATTAAGCCAATTTTAATTTCTTTCATTATTCTTTGCACATATTAGCAAGGTCAAAAGACCATTGTGTCCTGCCCCCCACAGGCCGATCCATTCAGCCTCTCGTTCTGTTCGTCGCGATCCCGCTGCCACCGGGGAGAAGCCGGGCCGCCGCCGTGCGCCAGGGCTCGGCGGCTCGACCAGGAAGATCCCCGTGGCTCCGCGACGGCGAGCGGCGGCGGCGGCCACCAGCGAGAGGAGAAGCCACCCACCGCCTGGGCTCGGCTCGGCGAACTCCCCGTGCCCACGTCGACGGAAAGCGGCAGTGGTGCCGGTTCCTCATCGACAGCTTCCTCGTGGCTCCTCGGTGACGGCGAGCGGCGAGTGCCGGCGCCCGAGCACAAGCGGCCGCGACGGCGAGGAAGGAGGAGGAGCCGTGAAAGGGGCGCGGCGTGGGGGAGGGAGGTCCAAGGCAGGCGGCGGCTGGCCTCCTGCTCCTGTTCCCCGGCGGAGGCGGTCGTCTTCTTGCTCGAGCGACCAAAACGGGGAGAGAGAAGAGAACAGGTGAGAACGACAAACAGTAAATCCAATCGATCGATCTGTGTTGTATTCCCAGGGGCAGGGGTATAATGATTTTTTGACCTTACTAATCTGAGCAAAAAATAATGAAGGAAATTAAAATCGACTTAATCCCTCTAAAGTGACAAATTAACAAGAGACAACCAAGTAAGTGGTATTTTAATAATTATAGTAATATATGAGATGGCATTTTATTGAAGCCCCACGGATAAAGTGGCATGTTGTTAATTTTTTCGTGTTGGGCATGCGGGATGAAAATTAGATTCCAACGAGAGTGGATGAATCAAACTTAGACTTCATTCACTCAAAGTTGATACTTTTTTATTCCTGCTAAGAAAACGTGATTTTTTTTATTCCCTCACATTTGTATTTTCAACCGGGCTTCATCCATTCCTTTTTTATACATTTTTCCAGCTTTCACTAAAAGCTCATGACAAATTAACTAATTAAGTGCATCTATTTACTTTTTCCCTCCGATAAGAAGGAACAACAGAGTTAACACCCCTACAAACCTATCAAAACAACAAAAAGGAGAATGTTCGATCCAACATGCCTAACTGAAGAAAGAGTCAAATTGCGCGCGAACAACATGATCCCCCTAACCTTTGACCGTCTACATAATCCAATAGAACTACATCTACATCCCGACATCCTAGTGGGATATCACTGTCACACACTTGGCAATTACGCGAGCTGAAGGAAATCTGCAGGGGAAATTTTATTCTTAGGGAGAAGAAAACCAAAACCAGCAAAAGAAAAGGCACAGAAAAATAAAAGAAATGGAAGAAACGGAGTTGGATCAGGGCTACCCAACGAATTTATGTCGGATACGAGACGCTGACCGAGTCAAAGCTTCCACCAGGGTGCCGGCGCTGCGCTCGCCACGACGACGTACGCCATGTCGGCAAAAGCTTAATCACTCGTGCTAATCATCACTTAATACTGACGACCTGGTAATTAAATTTGCCCATGCTAGTTCTTCTTCAGAAAATTACCGATGCTAATTGCCAACCGTAAACCGTAACCTGCTCTTATATATACGCATGTTCATACAGGGATAAATATCATGAAAGCCGTACAAAATTAAACCAAGGGAAGCGTTGCAGCGAAGGGATCATGCTGGTTACGAAGTCTGGTTTGAAACCAACTTTAAAAGACGGCTATTCTGTCACGTTGCTTTGCTACTATCTCCTCGCTTTAATTTTTTTTTCTCTCTCTTCGTGCCGATTATTAATAGGCACGCCACAAACTAGTCCTATAAATGTACGAGTCATCCGCTGAAAACTTTGGAAAGGGTTGAACGAATTAATGAGATAAAAACCTCTCCTCTCTCTTGGAGACTGTAGAGGAAGAGAGACTCCGGTGCATGCGCGACTAGGCGACGTTCATGTGCTTCGACCTGGCAGACCAACGTGGACCACGCGGCGGCGGCGGCGATGGCGGCAGGCCGGTGAAGGGTGGGGGCGACGAGTACGGCGGCGGCGGCCGTGCGGCGGCGACGGCAATGACGGTGGCGGGGGCGTCGGAGCTCATGTCGGGATACTACCAGGCGCAGGAGATGTCGACGATGGTGTCGGCGCTGGCGCGGGTCGTGGCGGGCGGCGACGGCGACCCGTGGGCGTGGTCGTCACCGTCGCCGTCGTCAGCAGCGGCGGCGGTGACGGAGCAGGCGCCCGCGTGGGCGGCGCACGGCAGCGGCGTGCAGGAGAGGAGCCGGGAGGAGCAGGCAATGCACGAGCTAGGGGGCTACGCCTACGCGGGAGCGCCATCGCCGGAGTTCGGAGGTAATGGAATAGCCAACACGCGTACGCTTGCTTTGCTAACTTCTGTTCTTGCTTTGCTACTTTTATTATCACGAAACGTGGCAAGCATGGTCAATGGACAAACTAGTTGGAACTTTTTAGGCATGCGGCAAGAAATTCACCAAATATAAGTGCTTTTGCGTATATTTTAGCTTCGGTTACATATCATATCCTCTGTTCTCTCTAGAACCATTTGATATTTGTACGTAGTATCTGTCAAGTAAATACCCCATCCGGATCCAAAGCCTGAACACGTATTAGTGAGAACTAGTTAAAAGTGAATGAGAAATGACAACCAATTAAACCTCTTTCAAACATAAGAACTTCGCTTCCCTTTTCTTCCTAAAAAAACCAATATTTTTCTTAGAACTTAAAAATTACTAGTTGCCACTATGAAACAAATGGGAGATAGAGTATATCATAAGTTTTACAATATCACGCGATTATCTTATGGTTATTGTGGTTGCTCCATGTGATAATCTTTTTAGCTTTTGAAATCTTACGGTTTTTTAAGTTAATCGTGCGAATATCGGTGAACTGTGATACCGTGAGATAATGATAATCCTATAAAAATAGTAAAGAAAACTCTGTACCCATGCAGCATGCAGTTGCTAGGTGTATCGATAACTCACACGCTTGCGTGACCTGAAGCTTAATATCAAAGTATTTGACGGAAACGCCAGGTTGGTCGCCATATCTGCACCTCGTAGCTGACATCAGTGATCTAAAACAAACCATATCTGCACGATGCCCCCACTAGCTGCACAACACAGTTGTACACCATTCACCGGCTCAACAAAAGTCTTCGAATTCACTGCACAGTCTGCACCTCTGCAACACAACAAAGATACAGCTAGCCATTTGCCATGTGAATCCGTTGGGCACTGCATGCGTGCACTACATTTGCTCTCGATTTGCTTGCGTAACACACAGGATATATATACAGCTATTAGTAATTCTTTTCCTGAAAAGAAACGAGAAAAAATTCAAAAAACTTTAAAAGTACATGGGAAAAGGGCTGTCTAAATAAATTATAAGCTGGTGTCATGTCATCACTTGGCATTTGTATACCTCATTCCAAAAGTATATTATATATGGTGCAACATCGCATTCATATATACATGTCATGTGTGTTTATAGTAGTAGTAGGTTCGCTAGTAGTGGTAAAGCGAGCAAGTTTTGAATTCGCATTTGCTTTTTCTTTCTTTTGTGTGGTTCGCTCAAGCCTCGTGTGGTCGCGTGTATAAATATGTGGCTGCGTGTGCAGGATCGGAGCAGAGCTCGGACACCCAGAGTGCGAGCGCGGCGACCATGGAGGAGCACCACTCGCCGGCGGGCGGCGGCGGCAACGCGGAGGGGCCCGACACGCCGCGGCGGCGGTACCGCGGGGTGCGGCAGCGGCCGTGGGGGAAGTGGGCGGCGGAGATCCGGGACCCGCACAAGGCAGCGCGGGTGTGGCTCGGCACGTTCGAGACGGCGGAGGCCGCGGCGCGCGCGTACGACGAGGCCGCGCTCCGGTTCCGCGGCAGCCGCGCAAAGCTCAACTTCCCCGAGGACGCGCGCCTCTATCCGGCCGCCACCACCACCACAGCCACCGCGGCGCCGGCTCCGGCGCCGGTCGCGACGGTATCGGCCTCCCCGGTCATCTACCCTGGCTCCGCCCAGAGCTCCGACTACCTGCGGTACCAGATGCTTCTGCAGGGGAGGAATACCGCCGCCACCTCCAACCAAGGTGGCACCCTTCTTCCGTTCTACGGCGGCGGTGGCGGCTCCATAACCAGCTCCTACGGCGGCGGCGGCGCCATGAGCGGGTTCCTCGGCTCCTACTACTCGTTTCCTACCTCCTCTGTTTCCGTGGCCACCGTCCCTTCCTCCGCCTCCTCCGCGTCGGGGCACTACTACTCGTCCCACGGCGACTCACACCAGAGCGTGGCGGCGGAGGAGTGGGACTGGGAGAACGCCCTGGTCTACCCGGCGACGGCGGCGTCATGGTCCGACTCGAGCTATCACCACCCGCCGCCGCCGCACACCCAGCAGTAAGCCAGATTCTGTCCTCCTCTTCATTTCTGGAAGAATAAGGTAAGCACGGACGGCTGGGATGAGATGGACATGGAGATCGACGTCGCCGCATGTCTGATAGCTATCTGCTCTGCAGTCTGCACTGGTCTTTCTTTTATTGGATGATTAGTTTTAGTTTGGGTGGTATGGATGGATCTCTATTGGTTTTCCTTTGATCATGTTTTGGCTGCAAATTACTAAGAGATGGAAGAGCGATGCGAGATTAGATTTTTTAGATCGGATGTAAAAGCATGCATTCTCCAATTTCTTTATGATGAGAGAGTAATGGTTGGTACCAAGGTCCAAGGCACAAAATCTTTGTTCCTGATTGTGGTCTTTTAGAACTGGATTGGACATTTGAGACAATTGGATTGCACAAGTGAGTGTTAGATCTCTGCCTACCATGTATTATGCCGGTAGGACGGCATGACTCTACGGACGTCGACACCGAGTAGAGAATGGCACCAGTTCGTTTTAAAGATCTAAACATTAACATGTACATGTTACTAATCAAGAAAAAAAGATAAAGACATGCATTGTCTAATTGTGGCGGTTCCATGTTATAACGATAGAGGCTTTTCGATGTAGTTGTATAAAAAAACACGAATTGCATTTATAGAAACCCAATCAATAGTTATGTATCAAATCAAATTCTATTTTAAAAATCTGATTACGCATAAAATAGCGCAGGAAAATCCGCTACTACTCACAAAGACGAGTACAAACGCATAGTAAGGACATCTCTCTTAAACATATGCTTAACAAACCGAAGATAGGGATAAATTTATTATCATAAATTCCTACTATAGTATTCCCTCTGTCTAAAAAGACTTTGATTTCTACTCATTCCAAGAAAATTCAGAGTGAGGAAAAAAAATAAAGTGTCATTCAATTAGTTGTCAGGGTAAGGTCTATTGTAGACCGTGGGTAGATAAGAGGCTAAAAATCAACTCTTTTAAAGATAAATTTTGAACGTTAAAAAATTAACTCTTTTTGAGATGGATAAAATATCCACGTGCGTGTAAGATCTGACATGTAATTGAATGGTCGGAGTACTGGAGAATGAGAGATGTCTTACATGACCTTGGAATCTTGGATGATCTTCTAAGTACTCCGAGGGCTCCACCATGCCTTTGAGTTTTCCCTACATCCCTTCTATGCCACTGAATTTGACTCAACCTCTACATGTTCGTGAGTTTTCATTTTTATTCCTTCTATACTCATTCCGTTAGTTGACCATTATTTTCAAACTAAATATACCGTCCTTCTCTCGTATTTATTCTGCCTACATCGAAAACATAAATCTCAATGAAAAAAATATATATTTTTATAATAAATTCAAATGAGATAGAATTATTTGACCCCAAATTTGAAAAAAATTAAAATTTTGAAAAAAATTTATAAAATTTGATAGCATCCATACAAAGGTTTCATAGAGAAATTGAAAAACCAAGATTATTTTTATTTGCATTTAAATTTCAGTGAAACATTTGTACAAATTTCATCAAATCTGATTTGAAATTTATTTAAAAATTTTAAATTTCCATTGTTTGAATTTTTGGTTAAATAATTATGCCTTGTTTGTTTTTTACAAATGAATCATTTTTCATGTTGAGGATTGTGTTTTTCTCAATAAACTAGCACATAAGTACGAGAAAAGAGCAATATAGTCATTTTAGAACAAATCTAATGGCCAACTAACGGAATGGATATAGAGGAGATTAAAATGAAAACTCAGAGATATAGAGAGGATGAGGAAAAAATTAGGGTCACAGAAGGGATTGAATGAAAACTCATGGACAGGTAACGAATTTTCTCAAGTTCTAATAGTACTAACAACGATTTCGTCTTGGGTATTGGATTGGATAGCATCACCATGTCAACATCGACTGCCGTCGGCCTCATTATCACAAATGTTATTGCGATTGGAAATGATTTCGCTAAGAGAAAATTCCTTATGTGCCCTTGAGTTTTCGCTCTATCGTTTCTGTGCCCCTAAATTTTGCCTTATTCCCTAGAGATGTCCCTGAGTTTTTATTTTGATCCCTTCTATACCCATTCCGTCAGTTAACCGTGAGTTGACCGTTAATTTTTTTTTCCAAAATGACTATATCTCGCCATGTCAACATTGATTGCTGTCAACCTTATTATCACAAATGTTATTGTGATTGGAAATGATTTCGCAAAGAGAAAATTCCTTACGTGCCATTGAGTTTTCGCTCTATCCCTTCTGGCCCTGAATTTTGCCTTATTCCCTAGAGATGTCCCTGAGTTTTTTATTTTGATCCCTTCTATACCCATTTCGTTAGTTGACCGTTAATTTTTTTTCCAAAATGACTATACCACCCTTCTCTCATATTTATCCTACCTACTTTGAAAACGTAAATCTAAATGCATATATATATATAATGAAATGAGATAGAATTATTTGACCCTAAATTTGAAAAACAATTTAAATTTTCAAAGAAATTTATAAAATTTGATGAAATACGTACAAAGATTTCACCAACAAATTGAAAAACCAAAATTGTTTTTATTTGCATTTAAATTTTGGTGAAAATTTGTACAAATTTCATAAATCTGATTTGAAATTTATTTAAAAATTTAAATTTTAGTTTTCAAATTTGTAGTTAAATAATTATGTATTGTTTGTTTTTCATAAATGAATCATTTTTCATGTTGAAAAATGTGTTTTTCTTGATAAACTAATACATAAGTACGAGAGAAGGGTGATATAGTCGTTTTGAAAAAAAATCTAACGGTCCGCTCATTGTCAACTAACGGAATGGACAAAGAGAGATCAAATGAAAACTCAGGGGTATATAGAGATGAGACAAAATTGAGGAGTACAAATAAGATTGAGAAAAACTCATGGGGTTGTAAGGAATTTTCTCTTTTACTAAAGGTTGTGGAAGAACAATATGGATCTATGGGCTTCAAATTTGGCACCAGCAAAGTTGAGGGCAAGATCCAACTGCACGTAATAAGTACAGAAATGCTACCTACAAGCCGATGTTCTTATCATGCCAGATACTACGTCGAGATTGTTTAATCTTCGAACCAAACGGCCCATTAGCGTCTGTAGCTGGAACGAACTCTTCGACTAACTTGTGGGACCAGAAGTAAACGCCCAACTGGTGGGCCCACATGATCTCTCTCTTCCCTTCCCGAAGCCGTCGGGTGCATGGACAACGACCGTTGAACTGACGTGGACTGGGCCCCACCTCCTGAACCGTCCTGCCCCTCCAACCTCCGCTTCCGGCCGGCTCACCCCACGTCCGTTCCGTCCCTTCCGTTCCACTTGGGCCAGCCCAACGCCCAAACCCAGCCCGCAGACGACGCGCTTCCTCGTTGACGCCGTCACCGCCGGACTGCCCGGCCTCACACCGCTGGGCCACGGTCATGCCGACATGTGGATCCGCGTCACACCGGGGCCCCACCGTTAAGCCATACATAGACGGCCACGTGGGGACGGCAGGTTAACGGCACGCCGCAGCCTGACAGGTGGGGCCAGACGGCTGGGTGACCCCGAGCACGCCACGTTTGACGTCTCTCATGGGCTTCTCGGCAACCAAGCATCAACCGCTTGCTGCTACTGGCCGCCAGCCAAAAGCAGCGGCAGCGACGCCTCACCTCACCTCGCCTCGCCTCCGGCGGCGCTCGCTTCCTCTTCGCCTCTCGGTTCCATCCGCGCCGGTTGCTGGGAGCTAGCTTGTGGGAGGGTGCCATGGCGGAGAAGGAGGAGTCGACGTCGATCCCGCTCAGCCAGGCGGCGGAGGCCGTTGACCCGGAGGACCCTGTCAAGTCGCCGCCGCGCCCCAGCTCGCCCACCACCTCCACCCGCAAGGTATGGATCTGACCCCACCCCGCCGTCCTGCGCCTCGCGAGGGGCTGCTGCATTGGGGCTCATTGCGCGCCTGTGCTGCGCTGTTAGGGCCGCGCCGTCCTTCCGCCGCGTGGATTTGCGCTTTCCTGTGGTTGGATCTGTGCGGATTCGGTCTCGTGTTTTCCCGTGCGCTTGGCCGTGGTTTCCGAATTAGATGGGGTGCTCCAAGGAATTCGTTGGTTTAGCTTTCCTTGTGATTAGATTTAGGAACTTTAAGCTAAGTTAATAGTAGGTCCTTGTCTGCAATGTAGTAGGTTGGATTACTAGACTAGGAAGGCTGCAGATTGATATTTACATGTAGTTTATTTCCTGGTTGGATTGTTGAGATTTGAGGATATGCGAAAGCTTGTGAATGTTTGCCTTCGTGTGGTTCCAAAAAACATAGTTAAATACTCAAGCATGACTGGATTTGGCACCAGATTTTTCTTCATGTCTCCTGCTAAATTTGAGTCTGGAGCTTTTGATTTACATATTCGATTAATGAATTTGGATGTGATTATTCCTTCTTTATAATTCCAAAATTATGGTGCTGGAATTGCCTGTTTATAGGGAAATGTGGATCTCATATGAAACATAGTGTTTTTCTTCGTTCTTTTTCTGTTTGTAATTTGGACTTAAGTCTGTATGTATAGGAAGGATGAAAGTTGGCCGCAAGTCCATCTTTAGGTTATTATAAGTTACTTGGTTTGCAATAGACACTTCCTCCCAGGAAGAAATTAGGACTTAGAAAATTTCCAGTTCGTCAACCCAGTAGGCTGCACGTTTTTGTGCTTAATGCATTTCTGAGCCTTCTTGAAATTTCATGCATGTCCTTACTTGGAGTAGTAATGGAATGTAGTTTTCTATTCATGAATTTCTGGTATATATCAGAATCACATAAGCTTTGATGTAATCTCTTAGGTATTGTTTGCATTTTTTGTCATAATTTTGCAAAAATAATTGTGTTCAATGGGAATGAGTTTTATGTACCTTTTAATTTCATGTATTTATCTCATTCTTAGTTTGGTATGTTTTGTGTAGGCATGCTGCGCTGTTCTTCAAAGTTGGGTGTCAAGAAAATTTATGACTGGATGGTACATCTTTCACAGGAACCAAGTTAAACATATTACCAAAAAAACTTTGTGCATAACACCTTTCTTATTTCCTTGTTTTGCAGTGTAGTTCTGTTTCCTGTTGCTGTCACGTTCTTCATCACATGGTGGTTTATTCAATTTGTTGATGGTTTTTTCAGCCCACTGTATGCAAAACTTGGAATCGACATATTTGGTAATTGTGGCTCTAAACTTGGCCTCATTCAAAGTTTTTATTTTGAACTTTCTAGTTTTCTATTGTGTGGTTGGCATAACATGGGTGAAAGGCTGAAAACATGAAACATGTACTTACACTTAGAAATTCAAGCTCTCTGTGCAAATTAAACTGCCAACTCTTTATTGATGGTATTATCAACTTTTTTTTTGAGATTTTTGTTGTTTTATTAATTCATGAAAAATATTCTTGTTTTAATTTGCTAAAACTAAATCATATGCTTGATATTATCATTTCCTTTGCCATCAAATTCATTTTATATTTGTCGCAAGTGCTCATTATCATTGACACATTGCAGGTCTTGGTTTTTTGACTTCTCTGGTATTCATTTTTCTGGTTGGAATATTTGTTTCTTCATGGGTGGGTGCAACCATCTTTTGGGTTGGAGAATGGTTTATAAAGAAAATGCCATTTGTACGGCACATATATTCTGCATCAAAGCAAGTCAGCACTGCCATTTCTCCAGGTTATATGCTTCTTCCATACATAAATATTCTCATGGCAGTATTGTCAGCCATATCGCGCAATTGAACTTCCTCATAAAATTATCTCGTTTGGCAGATCAAAATACAACAGCTTTTAAAGAAGTTGCGATAATTCGCCATCCACGTATTGGTGAATACGCATTTGGATTCATAACATCGACTGTTGTTCTTCAGGTACTTCACCTGGGGCTCAATATGGAATAAGGATGGGTTGCATCAACAATTTGTTATTGATATGCTCATTTCTTACAGCCTTATTAGGCTAACTTCTAAACAGTTGCAATAAGTCAGCAACAATTTGTTTTTGAGATGCTTCATCATAGGCGTGCCATGCCATTTATGATCCAGAAGATGTGCAATTATACCTGTTCTTATTTAGTCTTGTTTGTGTTTTGTCAGACTGATAAAGGTGATGAAGAACTGTGTAGTGTTTATGTGCCAACAAATCATCTATACATTGGTGACATATTCCTGGTGAACTCTGAGGAGATAATCAGACCTAATTTATCCATTCGGGAAGGAATTGGTTGGTTCTCTTATCCTATTATGCTTCTATCTCCTGCAATTTACTTGTTTCTCCTTGTGCTTATATCTGGCTAGAGTGGATCATGAAACTTTCATGAAGTCACTCATCCCATGTAATTTAATAGAGTGTTTTTGTTTATTCTTTTTCCTTCAGAAATAATTGTTTCTGGAGGAATGACCATGCCACAGGTGATCGCGTCGCTTGAACCCACCCCACGGAAGAGCCAGAGTATCCGTCTAAATAGAATAATGACATAATGTCATACAAGAGATCAACACGATGGGTAAGGAATCTCCCAGCTATTAGCTCCAGCAGTTCTTGTTTTCATATTTACTGATGTGTACATGCCTCTCGAGCAGATGGTGTTACATGTGTACCAGTGTGACTCTGGTGCTCTGCCAATTGCCGTGTTCATCTTGTACCGTTTCTGTTGTGTTAAAATCTGGAGGCTGGAAAGATGAACACGATATGAGCTTGATTGAGCCGCTTAGCGCTCGTAGTATTCCATAGGCTGGTGGAAGCACCATATGGATGCTCGGGAACAGTATTGGTTGTGTCACCTGCTGCGCTACTCTGCTTGCTGACTCGTTTGAGATGTTAATGTCCGTAGTGCAACTGATTAAATTCATTTGTAACAATATCATCTATAAGATCATGTCGACCTCGTGTTTACGTAGAGTTGAATATATCATGCTGATTTGTTACTTCCGAGTGTTTCTTTGTTTTATCATTTGAATTTGCTCCCATCTAAAGGTTTTTTCCGATTGTCATGCCACTGCGTTGCCACATACTACTCCCTCAGGTATGCGACGTTTTGAACACTAATTTTAGTGTGTACCTTGTTTACAAATATTTAGTACTGTACTACTATTCATCTTTACGCTCTGACCACTTCTCTTTTTTCCAAGAAAATATATAAACACTTAAGATGATACCATATTTATCAAAGTGTAGTGTATACTAAACGTAAGCATGAAAGTTACGTCTATATTAGTTTAATTATTTAAAAATTATTAATGGTTTATGTTTCATTTAAAATTTATTAATGGTTAAAGTTAAAACGGTTAAAGTCAATATTATCAAGTAAATGCAAATGGAGGGAGTATTCCATCGAAGATGCCTTTAGCATGATGAAAAAGCATAGAATACAGGAGAAGATACTCTCTCCGATTTTTAATAAACGACCGTTGTACTTCCTTTAGTTTTTATACGATGTTTGACTATTTATTTTATTTAAAAAATTTAAGTATAATTTATTTTATTGTAACTTAGTTTATTATTAAAAAATTTAAGCATAACTCATATTTATTATGTTTGCAACAATTTTTTAAATAAAACAAATAGTCAAACGTCACGATAAAAATTAAAGATGCTATTTATTAAAAACCGTATCACGTAACAGAGTTGAGAACAAGTTAAGAGATCCGTCAAGAGATCGCTTACACCACTTTTTGGGCAAAAGGCGAAACATATGCAAGCAAAGCGCACGATGGACAACTCCATTAACAAAATTCAGAAGTTACGGTAAGCTAGCTTTGGCTTCTCATAATTCTCAGGAAAGAACTATATATTCTGCATCTGGGAGAACGAAATCCTGATGTTGGTTCGGTCCAGCTTGCTCGCGTGCTTCTCTACAAGCGCCTCCGTTGCCTCTTCCACGCTTTCAAACAGCACAAGGGCCTGCGTTTTGCCGTTCGTCTCAAACAGCCTTGAGTTGACGATAGTCCCATGCTCACCAACAAGGGAAAGGATAACATCCTCAGTTATGTCTTGTGGAAGCGCTGAGATGTGGATCATCTTGGTTGGAGCACAGCAGTGGCGGTAGTTCTTGACCACATTGCTGTTAAATCTGTTCAGGTGAGAAGTTGAGTAATCACGCGCATCTGGATCAGGGGTAACGGTTGGATACTTGGAGTAGTTCACTTCAAGCTTCTTACCAAATAACATTGCTCCCTGGATAGGAAATGTCATTAGACATAAGAGTGATATGCAGCAATATCCACACACACACACGAGAAGTGCAGAATGAAAGACATGTGACCAAGAAGCACCTTTAAATACTGTACAGCAAGCTCAGCCTGAAGCCCGTCAGCCATCTGGATGAGGGCATGGTCTGGTTTATTTTTTAGTATCTTGATACGCACAATATTCCCATACATTGAGAAAAGGTTGAAGAGCTTATCCTCATCAATTTTCTGCATGGAAGGATTAAAAAAACTAAGATATTGTGAACTGATCAACTTCGAGGAGTTTATAGCAAGTGAGATCTTACATCAGTGTTCAGATTGCTAACTACGAGTGTGCAGCGGTCATTGATGCCAGACACTCCAGGAGGCAATGTTCCACCAAAAGCAGCCGCAATCATTGCAGCCTTACTCATCTGGTATGGGGATATATTGTAATAACAGTGCAGCAGATGCTTTGTATGAGATGTTAATGCTAACGCAAGACAAGCATAGAAGCAGTAAAAACTAAGACCAGCTATTATCTGCAGGGTTTAAAGATTCATAAATACATACCTGTGCATATGGATCTGTAGAGCAGAAAGACAATCAAACGAAGTAAGTTAACATGTATTTATCAAATGCTGAAAAAAATGGATAACCAAAAAAAAAAATGAACAGTGCATGTCTTACCTCCAGATTGCTGGAAACCAAAGAGACCGCTTGGGTCATTATAACTAGGCTGTTCCAAACAACAGAAACAACAGAGGTGAGATAGTTCAGCAAAGTAGATTGAATTGTCCACACAATAATTGAAAGGAAACATAGAATATAAAATAAAAATAGAACAAAATGAGTTGAGGACAAACCTGAGATGATCTTGGGCGTTGTTCTGTGGGCAAAGATGGATTTGTGAAATCTCTGAACAAGGTAAACAGAATGAGTTGAATTTTCAAGGTTCATAGATAATTGACAATGAACATAACAACATTGCAGTTATAAATTAGGTATTCTGATACCTAGATCTATCATTGTTGTAGTGAACTTGCAACTCGCTGAGACTGGAGGTTCAACAGAACAAGTTAGATTCAGAAGAGCTAAATATGAAACCTAAGTATATGAAGTAACAATCGCTACAGGCCATACTTTGAATATTGAATGTCTAGCTGGCAGCAACCATCATATATGTTGCGTCCCTGAGATTATGTTTTTTTTTCCGAAATAGTGAGTTGAAAAGCAGCATAAGAAATGATTGTCAGCAAAAAAGATCTGTAGCTCTATATTGAATGGGAGACCTACATGTAAAGCACCATAAGCTTGTATTGCACTTTGACGTGACTGATATTGTATGAGGGCTTGAAAGCCTGCAACACCAAAAAAGATCACCATAGCAAACAAGTCTTTCGATTCAGCATGTGGTAAACATACCGCCATTCCAGCAAAAAAACATGGACTAAAACATGGCTGTGAATGTTATAAATAATTTAACTTTTTTTTGGAACTGTAAACTATGCAGTTGAGAGAACTATGAAATACGCCTCATAATCTGCATCTATCTGGCAAGGAAAACAACGCATTAAATGCAAGAATAGAATGAGAATGAGAGGTAGAAAGAATCTGACCGGCTGACTTTTGAAATGTGACTATCTTCTCCACAAATCCATAGGGAGAAAACACTTGATGAAGCACTTCGATGGTTATAGGATAAAGCATATGATGAATGGTTACTAACAGAATGCGGTTAGGTTCTTCCTGAGGCCCAGCAGCAGATGAGTACCGAGAAAGAAAGAGGAGAGAGATAGAAGAATGAATAAAGAAGAATAGGCACAGCTAGTTGGAATAGAAGAGAAAGCAGAGAGATAGAAGGTATGCAAACTAAATCAATCAGTGGGGACAAATGATTAGGTACATGAAAAATAATACCGCTATGAAAATCAAGATGTTTTGACAAAAATGCTTCTTTTCTTTCTGTAATATGTGACAACCATCACATGCTAGGTAGTAAAACAGAAGAAAATTGAATCTAGCAGCTACACTACATAAAAGCCAATATTATCCCATGTCCCATGTGTCAATGCCTGAAATATATACCTAACCAACAAAAACTGACAATCATACACAGTCATGAGAACTTAGCTTTCCAGGTTATAGCCAAAAACCTTGGAGCATGCTAAGGATTGATTACTGTTATAGGAGAGGGCAAGTTTTTCTTGCACCAGTAACTGACGAAGTTCTCCACATATTTTTCTTGTAAAAGAAACTTATTCTCTGTTAGGTTGGTATCATAAAACCTTTTATTACAATATGTATATAATAAAAAGGCGAACCATCACTCCAAACAAAACTATAATCTAGAACAGAGGGAGAACTCAAAGTGCACAATCATGAAAGCATACCTGATCAGGATTTCGTCCATGAGAGCTCTGGTCAGTAGTCAGTTCTTGGTGGGATGAATATTGCAAGTAAACATTTCTTCCCCTAATATATGGCATAAAAGCACATTAATTAAGATTATATAATGGTATGAGCATCATATCTATACCTATATCATTGGACAAAGAAAGCATAGCAAAATTAGGTGAAATAATGAAACTTCACCATCATATGTTTATACCCAAGTATCTAACACGCAAATGTCACAACTCTTTGCTATAGCAGATAAGCATAACAGCTTCAAAAGAAAATATAAAAACAGGAACCAATGGTGCCTATTCAGTGAAGCTAATTCAGGAATTCGACAAACAGTATTCGTGCAGAGCCAACTCTTAAAAAAATGGCTGGTCCTTTTTCCCAACACACCTAGCTTGTCTGAGCAACTATTCTTAAAATAATACTACTAAAATATCTACCATCAGAGATGCCCTTAGGATGCAACAACCACCAGGTGTTCAGGTCCAAGAACAAGCTTACCTTACACTGGGTTGAATTGTATTGTAGTATTGGATCGCATTCACTGCAGAAGCTAAATCCTCCATCTGGATGAGAGCCTTCAACAGCAACACAACCACATTACGACCACGCACGTCCACCTAACAACTCAAACGCGCAAAAATGTAGAAGCCAAGAGCAAACCTGGTTCTTAGCACGCAGCATGACTAACTTGGCGACTGTTCCGAACGGCTGCACCACCTGGAGCAGTTCGCTCTGCATGCAACAGAAAGACCACAGAAAACATCAAAAAAATTTGTAACCCCAACAGCTCGGGTATGGAACTCCAACAAGCAGCTCATGAACCTGCAAAGCGCCAGAGTTTCTTTACCTCGGAGATCTCATGCCCGACGTTCCGGATGTGGATCACCTTGGAGGGCTCGGCCATCCTCCCGCGCTACACCCCCGGAACCCAACGCAAAGCAAACGAACAAATTAACCAACCCACCAGCAAAGAGAAACAACCAATCGGACCGTACAATCGATGAGCCAAATAGAAGAGGGACTGCGGAGAGTACCTTCGAGCTAGGGTTTAGGCGGTGGGGGCGGAGGACCTAGGGTTTAGCCTGGCGCGCGCGGTGAAGGGGATTGGCGAGATAAGACGAGTAGCCGACCGAGAGGAGAGGAGAATGGGGTGGATGCAGGTGGGTGGGTCAGATTTTGCGTAGGCCGCAAATCCGCACGGAAGGGGAGGAGAGAGAGGAGAGCAGCAGTGTGTATTGCTGATTTGCTGCTGATAAATTTGCTAGTGATATCCTGGCGATCCTTTGTCCCTTTTTCTTCCATAGCAAAGCCTCGTATTGGTCGAGCCGTCGGCTTCACGCGGCGATGAGCCTTGAATAATTTGACAAACCGCTGTCAAATACAAATTTTATTTTTAGTCTGAAATATAAAATTAATAGCACCATTATCATATAACATGCTCTCTCCATCCTAAAATATAGCTATATTTAGATTCAAATTTTATCTTAAATATAATTATTTAGGATATATAAAATATAAATTTTACCTTATTACTTCCCAGTCTACCGCTAGTGAACCTATTATCTCGTCAACTCTCAAGACCCACAAACCACCTATACTATTCTTAATTTTTATCATCCCACCATCTATTATTAATATATGCACCATCTATTAATAAATACATTTTAGACCTTTTATCTAAATACTTCAGGTAGCTACTATATTTTAGAACGGAGAGAGCATACTGTTTTTTTTGACCTTTTACCTCAATAGAATATCAGTCAGAATCACGAAATCTGATTTTTTAAAGTTAGCCTCACAAAAATGAAGAGTAGGGTTCAGTGACATCAGATTAGATATGAAACCATAGTGACACATCTCCACAAAGAAAAGCATGCAGCTGTAGTATCCTTTGCCTTTCGGTTCCACAATAGAAATATAGAAATACTACTATAGGAGTTATCTAGCTTTAATAAACTTTGAACATCGTATAGTAGAGGAAAATTGATAATCAATTGGGTGGTCCAAAGTACGATAAACCCTTTACAACACATATAGATTTCGCTAATGTTACAGCCTTATGCACGCCTCTTTCAAAGACAAAAATCGACAAAGCAAACAGAGAAGGAATCTTAAGGGGCGCATTCTCTGTCCAAACTTGTATGTATTCTGGAGGCTCAATGAGGAAAATATCACTGGTTCAGGTATGACTACAAAGTTCAGCCCACCATTAGTCTATGGCAATTATGAGGAACCCAACTGAAATATACATGAGGAAGACGGGATACAGGGCCAGAGCCTTTCTCCTTGGGTTAACTGCAGCACTCATGAATGGATATGCAGCCCAGGAACTCCATGCCAATGTGACTGTCACTACGATGATCTTTAGTATGACATTGTCCTTCAGCATGCAAACTAGAGCCCCAATATCCAGAGGAAACAGACAGTAGCCAAGAAGACTGAGGCTCTGGAAGAAAATAATGTGCCCACCCTGCAGGGAAACATTGATTAAAATCATTACAAGATACAACATGTATAACATGACTATTACTGCAGAGTTGAATATTAAAAGGGAGGCATGCACTGAGGGGGGGAAGATCTTACCAGAAGCAAGACATTTAGTGTAAGAATTATAGCCCCAGCTGCTAGGACAGCGAATGCGACAGCAAATACTTCAGACTACAAAGACAAACAGCAAAGAAATCAGCATAACAAATTTAAAGCTATGGAATGATCCACAAAGAGGACAACTATCAGGGAGACATTGGGTGTGTTGTCGAGAAGAAAACTGCATAATGCTATGTCAACACTCAACAGAGAGAAACAAAAAATAACTGAAACCCCAAAACTAAATAATCTGGTCAGTTTCTAACTATGGTGATTGAATGGGGGCAAACAAATACATGAGGAGATAATTAAAACCACTATGCTTTCTTCCATATGATGAGTCAAACATCTAGAAAGCTCCTCACCAATGCATCAACATTTCTTTAACAAAAATCAGAGTAGAATTCTTCTGAATGAGATGCATTGAATTTTGGTTTCTTCTAGATGCCCACCCATCATCAGTAATTACTAAAATAATTGATGCAGGTTATCAGACCCTAATCAGCCACGATCATATCTCCACGTGAAACACCTACATTAGTTCACTTGCTATGGCACTTTTCCTATTAATTAATATCAACATCCAAATGTTGAAAGAAAACATATATTAGGTAACAATCCAGTATGCTACCATATTACAGAATAGAACAACATTAATTGTACCTAAATTGTCAAAGTTCTGCATACAACATGTGCAGCTTGGAACCAGTATCATTGTATCAATCAGTTCATTTAACGATATTCTAGCTTCAGAAATGACAAACATCACTTAAGCCAGGCCTAGGAACCTTAATTGAGAGACAAAACAATAGAATTAATTGGACAAAGCACTATGACATGCTAGTGATTGCTCTACTATCCCCACACATCCAGTATTCGATGATTGCAAGTATCAATCCTGAGTTTCCAAAAATGATGGTTAGAACCGACATTTGCCTTGAAGAAGACAGTCAAATCTCAAATGTATAATCTGGTTCAATAATGTACAGTCCAATCTACCTTCTAATACACATAGCATCGTGACACCTAACGGATCGAATACTTCGCAGGCAACAGCATTTCCAGATCCGTACAAAAGCAACCAGCGGATCTGGTTGTAGTAGGAGAGTAGGTACCTTCTTGACGGATGCGGACCAGGAGAGTGTGAGGCCGAGGAAAACGATGAAGAAGAGGGGCCCCAGAGATCCCAATCCCTGAGCGCCTTGCCGGGGTCCTCGCGGTAGGGGTTGGGGAAGACGACGAGCTTGAGATTGCTGACGATGCGGGCGAGGTCGCGCTTGACGGTGTCCCACACGGGCTCGGTGAGCGTGTTGGGCGGGGGCCCGAAGCCGTCGGACGCGATGGGGACGGAGACGGACGCGGGCGGGGCGGCGGGCGGCGGCGCCTGGGGCACGACGATGGGGATGGACGCGCCGACGAGGGAGGGCTTGGCGGGTGCCGGGAGCGGCGCAGGAGAGGTGGAGACCGGGATGGAGGCGCGCGGCGGGGACGGCGGCCGCGCCGGGAGGACGGTGGCCGAGGGCGCCGCGTAGATGAGGCTCTCGATCTCGTCCATATCGGACTGCGCCGACGACGGGTGGAGCGGGATCGTGTCGCCGTGGTTGTGCGACATGGCGGCCGGCGTCGTCGGGGGAATCCCGGTGGCGGTGGCGACGGCGCGGCGAGGTGGATGGATCTGGCGCGTCGGTGGGCGGAGAGAGATCTCGCGGGAGTGCTGGGTTTGGGGTTTGGGAAGGTGCGGGTTTGCGGGTGGGTACGCACCTGCCTGCCTGCGACTCTGCGTGTGGGAGGAGGGAGACGAGGGATGGCACGTGACATGGCGTGAGCGTTGGGGTCACTCTGTTTGTTGCCTGCAGGGCTAGCCGGCAACGCGCGATTGACGCGTCGTCGATTTAAGGAATCGACGGCCCAGATTGACGCCAACGTTTTAAGGGAGCAGTCTGCCTTTGCCAATTGCCACCTTGTTTAGCAACTCCAAAAGCCTATCTAAATCTATAGCTAGCAAAAAAATCCCTCTCCACATTATCTTTGCACTCTAACAACCTCTCCATTAGGCTTTCCAATTTGACAGTAGATCCCGCCCGTCGGCCTTCGTTCCTCCTCTCTTCCCCTTCTTCCCTCTTCTTCATCCCCTCAGGCATGACGACCAGAGGGAGGGGTGAAGGGAGAGGCGGCGGAGGCGCGCAGGCAGCAGTGGGCGTGGGAGGCGGCGGCGGCAGCGGCCGGAGAGGCACGTAGTAGGCAAGAAGGAGAAGCAGACGCCAACGCTTGCCATGGGGGCGAAGGAGAAGTAAACGGTGGCGGGCGTGGAAGGCAGTAGCCACGGGCGCGGCAAGCGGCGGAGGCCACGGGAGACGACGGCAACAGGCCGGCCGGGGAGGCGCGCAGGTGGGGAGGCGGTAGCGTCGGTCTCGGGCCGAGAAGCGCCCAGGCAGAGAGCTGCTGTCGTGCTACGATTTCGATGGATGGGGGTAGGATTTTTTTCACGTGAGTCCTACAGATGGCCAATGGATTTGGCCAGTCAAGGAACTCCTTTGGCCAGCCAAATGGGTAGGCAAATGGGATGGCAAGTTTTTTAGAGGTCATTTTTTCTGCAAACTTGCCAGATTTTGGCTTGGCAAGCCAAATAGCCACTCTTTTGGAGTTACTCTTACGTGTGAACAACGCTTTTCACCTATGAGTTTTATTCAGTAGTGCAGCTCTTTTAGGTAGCGTTCGATGGTGAGGGAAGAGGGAAAAACTGCCTTGTTTTCCGTGAGCACCCTTCCCGAACTGCTAAACGAGCTTTTTTGCAAAAATTATATATATATATATAAGTTGCTCTAAAAAATCAAATAAATCTATTTTTCAAGTTTATAATAATTAAAACTTAATTAATTATGTGCTAATAGCTTATCTTGTTTTGCGTGCACCAAACATTTCCACTGAACTTGCAGGTTCGAATGGAGCCTTAGGCTTGTTTAGTTTGAAGGTGAATGAAGAGGAAGAAAAAGAAGATCACGTAAAATGAGGTGAGCCATTAGCGCATGATTAATAAAGTATTAGCTATTACAAACTTAAAAAATAGATTTATATGATTTTTAAAACAACTTCTATATAGAAATTTTTACAAAAAATACACCGTTTAGCAGTTTGGGAAGCGTGCTTACGAGAATCGAGGGGGTTTTTACCCCTAAACTACGGATTCGAACGCTACCTTAGTGTTCGGTCCAAGAGGCATATTTATTATTCAAATGAATATCATCTACTCCCTCTGATCTAAAATATAAGTATTTTTAGATTGTTTTTGTAGAAATTAAAGTTAAGGAAAAAGGAATTTGGTGCCTCTCAATAGATGTAGAATGAATATAGGCGAAGGGTAGGTGGGTCTAAGATGGGAAGAAATTTTGATTGAGAAGTGATTAATGTGGCAAGTAGTATTATAAATAGTGCTAAAAATTCTTATATTGTAGAATAAGATTTAAATCCTAAAATTTCTTATATTTTGTAACGAAGAGAGTACTACCATTGTTCCAAAATATAGCTACTTAGAAGTGTTTGGAGGAATTATGGATTATGGATTAAGGTCTAAAATACTATTATTAATAGATGGTGGGGTAATAGGAATTAAGAATAGTATGGATGAGATGCGGGTCTCAAGGATGGATAGGATGATAGAGCCCACTAAAGATATTATAAGGAGTAATTAGATAAAAGTCATATTTTATATGTCATTAGTTATATTTGAGATAAAATTTAAACATAAAGGTAACTATATTTTAAAACGGGAGAATACTACCTCTCTCCTAAAAAGTCTCCACTTTTAGCTATACACCTAGGCAAGTGTATATCCACCTACATAGCTAAAAATGATGTCTTTTAGGAACGGAGGTACTAGTACAAAACTCCATGAATTAAAATTGACTTCTTATTAACCGATCAGTATGCCATAAAATATACTCCCTTCGTTCTAAAATATAAGCATTTGTAGAATTTAAATCTTATTTTACAATATAAGAATTTCTAACACTATTTAAAATACTATTTATCGCATTAATTATTTCCTATTTAAATTTCTTTCCACCTTAACCCCATCCATCCTCCCCATCTCCAACTATCCCTTATTTGTTAAGGGACACCAATATCTTTTCTTCCTAACCTTAATATCTACTAAACAATATAAAAATACTTATATTTTAGATTGATGCTTCTATTTTTGTAACCAAGGTAGTAAGGGTTCCATTGTCTAAAAAGTATGCCTTAAAATGTAATAAGAATTTAATGGAATGAAGGTACGGCTAAACTATTACGCCGTATCCTTATTTTAGATATTCACAATGTAAAATTGAAATTAAGTAATTGCTCATATACAATATACACTAGTTGAGCCAACTCGCAGAAAGAAACATTGAGCCAGTATTTATTTCACTACAGCAGTCTTTTACAAGACATTATTTTTGACTTGTAACCACTAACCACATAAATAAATAAACAATAAATAAATTGAACCTCTATCTAACCTATGGACGGCTAAGGATTGAATGGGAAACAACACTTCTCAAGGGCTTGTGAAAACCATTGAAAAAGGTCTAGCCGTTCTTCCTCTGCATCTGCGGGTGGTGGGGCAAGCGGAAGTTCGGCAGGCAGATGTCGATGAAATGAGTCTACAGCAGCTGCCACGCCATCTTCATTCCCTATGGCTATTGCCAGTTCCATTGTTCGTGATTTTACCTACAGCAAAGTACCAACAAAAGGGTTATAACCAAGACAGACATGCTCACTACCATTCGTTTATGCATCACAACTTTAAGAGATAACAGCGTAATCTTACTGTCCTACATAACAAATGAACATATTCCTACTTGAATGCAGAGGTAATAAACCATTAACCCATTTATTTTCCTGTCACCTGGCAAAACATGCCTTGAGTGTTGTCAGGTGCGCCTTTGTCAATACTATCTTCTAGGTACCTCAAAAGTTATACCGGTAATTCCATAGTGAAAGTGAAGTTCAGCAGTTGTTTGGACTCCTAATGTACCCTCTTATCAGTTTGGAGGGAAGTCCACTCCAAGCTCTCGAGGAAATAATCACAAAAGGGAAATAATCACAAAAGATTATAAACATAAAATACAATGGAAGCATGAGAAATAGTACTACCTCAGGATCAAGCATGAATCTTATAGCATTTGAAAGTGCCTCAACAGTAAGCTCTGCTATAGGAATAGGTGCAGGACCGACACCTTGTGCATGAATTCTCTCACCCCAGAAGAATTGATCTCCAAAAAAAGGCACTACCGTAGTTGGGCACTGTTAAAGAGTACAGAAGTAAGCAACGATATGGAGAAATACTGATGATAATTGATAGCTATTGTTAAGGAAAATATATGCCATTTCATGCAGATTTAAATGAGATCTTGTATATTGAGGAAACTATGAAATACCGTCTCTACAAGGATAGCATTTTTGTTACAAGAGCTACAGTCTACATATTATATTGTCGACTGGACCTTTAATATGGATGATGGAGGGTTTAAAAAGCCCTGTTTTGTTATTAAGTGATATGTTTTCTGCTAAAAACATGAAAATATCATATTTGAAGGCCTCCTGTATTAATCCAACCTCCGTCAGTATTGAAAGATTATTTCAGTCTGTAAAGAGATTAGTTGCTTACCCCAGCTATAAGCCCCGCGGCTGTGGTGCCTGCTCCACCATGATGTACCTTATAAATAAACATATAACCTGATTAGTAAACATGTTCAGAAATGTAACGCACTGTTATTGAATGTCACAAGATTCATGTTAAAGAAATTTGTAGTTACTCTGAGCAAAAATTTTCATACTGTTGATTCTTGCTACCATATCGTACCATTTGTTTCAAAAATTTCACACTCTGACGCTTTCAACCATTTTATAAATACAGAACCATATTGTATGCTTGTACCAGCATGTTCTGTGATACCACCCAATATATTACTGCATATTGGAGGTCGCAATAAACTGTTTTATTTTAAAGAAAGATAAATAATTTTATGATGGTGTATACAAGTCGGTGGCAAAATTATGGTAAGAAAAGGAGAGAAAAGGCAGTCTTCTAAATGGTGGTGTTGCAATATTTAACTACCGCTGCAGCACAGCGAGGAAACAGCCAGTCATGAGGGCAATCCTCCAAAATGAAGACATCAACTGGAACTTCTGAAACTGCAAGGTTGCATTCATAAACGTACAAGGTATGTTAGTTATTCTGTATCCATCAGATGGCAATCCCAACAGTAAAAAGAACACAAAAAAGACCAAAGTTACATCTTCTCTAACCATATGTAGTCAAGAGCTACAAGAAATGGAAGTCTACAACATTAAAACAGGTTGCTACAGCACCAGGCCTGCATGTTAAATCTCACTACCTATAGTGCGCACATGCTCCAGAATAACTATATCACAATATGGTATGCACATTATAAAGATTGGTTAGCAGCACAATTAGAATTCTGAAACAACTTACAACTTCCAAGATCTCCCCAACCACGACTAATGATTCCTCTCTGTCCTGTTTCTCTTAGTGCGTCCAAAATGATAGAAGTGACCTTTTTTTCATCACCAAGAGGCTTCAAACACAACAAAAACCACATTAGCAGAACAATATAGTTCTTACAACGGAATAGAAGACGAAAGAATTATCATATCAACCCCATCATAGATGTCTGAAAGGGCTGTGAGTTTAAGGCTGAAGGTGTCTGAGTATCTAATATTAACAATCTAAGAAGATCTGTCTCTTATTTATGTAGCAACAGAAGCAACATGATTCAGTTCAGATGTATTAAGAAAACTTCCATTGGCATGGTTGCAAATTATCGAAGGTTTAGATGAATGAAAGAATATTGCAGTTCAAAGAAACAAGCACGGGGAATGTAACTTGCATGGTGGCATGAGTAAACAAAATGTATTCTTATGATCAGTTTTTATATGAAAAATTGTTGCCATACTTATTGAAATTATAATATTGAAAATTACTAGGTTATTGAACTGTTTTCTACTATTTTTCACATAGGGCTCATACCATGCTACCAAAACCAATATATATTGGTTTTGGCCCCTGTTGAAGCCAATGAGAAAGCTCTTGCGGTGGTTGATATTTTGTTCCAAGATTTAAGAAGCAATATCCCACAACATCCACAAGAGGACCCCAATCTGTAGAGGACAGAACATGCACACAACAATATCTTAAGATATTTGTAAATGCATGAAAATCAACACACAGGTCACGGTAAGGAAAATATGGTATAATTATAAATGGGTATGATGATGATTCAATTCGTAAAAGCTAAGTTTTACATCTGCAGACTGAGTTGGCTCAATGCAGAAAATATGTTGTAGGGGTCCAAAGTGCAAATAGACCAATGTGGGTGGCTGTTATCATGATGTTTGCAAAAATTCACATACATTAGTATTTCTTTTTTCTTGCAGTGAACATACATTAGTATTTCCGATCATGCTGCCTGTAATCCATATCAAACTATATATACAGTCAGCTACCCTCGACATGCACAAAAAGATGGACCCTGTCAAGAAAAACCTATCACTTTATAGTAATAGACTAAGAACACCATTGTAATCACATGGATTTACGTTTACAACATAAGGAAAAAAAATCTACTATATACATGAGAAAAAAGAACACAAATGATGTGCCTTTCATGTTGAAGCTCATTGCATACTGCACAGCTGGATACAGACATGCTCAACCAATTTCAAATGCATTAACAGATAAGTAGTACCATGAAATCATTTTTAAAAAAGTTATGTAAGAATACCATTTGGCTTCGGCATAAGATGAGGACTCCACATGTATCCAGTAGGTAAGTGTGATATGGACCCATGGTATGTGCTGAAATAGGCAATTGGGGCCAATTTTAACTTCTTTCTGAACTCATTTATGAATCCCCTGGTGCCCCACCAAATTACTAGATCCAAAATAAGATAGGATAGCTGAATGTGAGAGGTAAGCATGTCAGAATCTGAGTAATTTTTTAGAAAATCAAGACAGATAAATTTGACTGTCATAATACGATGGAAAATAACATATCTAAATTGTGGGTGCACAACTGTGAAAAGGTGTAGGTTGTACCCTGTAGGTTGCGCTCTGAGGCATTCGTGCCAATGGATGAGGGAACTCATTAGTTGGCCTGCCTACAAATAGTGGGAGTTAGAAAAACATATATATCAACCTTAGACAAAGAGTACATCGTAAATCTTCTCAAATAAAAAAGGAATCAGTCATAGTGATCATAGGTCCTGCCACCCAGCTTCCACCCTCACTTCAAAAGATCTTTTGAGGATGTTCTACATAGATATGTAGGCGAGCAGTTCATCTAATGTGAATTATACATTCAACGTTTTATGAGGATAACTACTTTGCACTTTTTGTAAGTTTATAACCCAAATGAGAGTACCAAATAACGAGTCCTCACAGCTCATTATTTGGTAGAGTTGCCATTAGAATTACTTGAGAGTACTATTTCTGTTGTTTTCATACAATAACTATTTGTAGAGTTCCATTAGAATTAGTGAGAGTACTATTCCGTTGTTTCGTACTATACTCAGGACATTAATTTAGCACCATTGAAGAAATTTATTAAGCAGTGCTAAAGGTATTCTTAGTAAAAGTTTCTAGCACAATCAATAGCAAGTGGGACATGAAAAAGGAGTAACCGCAAAAAACTTAACAGATATAGACATGATGGCAAGGAAAATTATGAAATGTTTTCATGCTGGCAAGGAGAGCAGTACAGACTTACGTCCATGGGAAAGTGAAGAAGATGTGCAGGGGTACCCCAAGTGCCTCTGCAATATGCAGATGTCCTGAAGTGATATAATTTGTTAGAAGGATATAACACAGTACACTGGTATATTGATATTAGTATCATAATATTTACAGGTCATATGGTTACAGTATGCTTTGGCATAAGATTAAGCAATTGTTTTGTCTTCCTAAGTGAAAGGATGCGTGACCATTGACCAGTGAAGTTGATGTATTATTAAAGGGGCAAAAATTGGCCAAAACTTTAGTGTGTCAGCAAGTAGCAGCCATATTCCCTGTGTTCACTTTTCTGTATTGACAACAGTCTTGTCTTCCTATTGGGTTTAAGAAATTTTAAATGGTGGTACTTTTTAACTGTTGCATCCATAGCAATGTTGAAGGCCTCAGGGTAAAGGCAAGTTCAGTAAGTCAAAAACGCTGCAGTAGATTTATCGCCTTCAATTGAATGCCAAAATACTAAGAAGATTTGATGACTCAGAAAACAAAAATATGAAGTCAGCAGCTAACAGAGTTTGATGTGCAAAATAGTCCTATCCATCCATTACATAATTAATGCTGGAGTGTGAATGCATTTTCTTGAGAGATTATAAATTTCCACATTTATAGGAAGAATGAAAAGCATCCAACAGCTAAAAGGTATAGATGTTCTATAGTAAACACAACTCTATCTTTCTTATGAAGGTGCATACTGTGACATGCACAAAATGTAATTTACTAAAAGAACATGCTAAATCAACACATTTTATAAAAATATTATAATTAGCAAAGAGAGTACAGTGGTGTCATGACAGAAAGAACCACCTAAAGCAGGAGGATTTGCAATTATTGCCTGAGCTCTAAAAGGTAATCCAGTGTCTAAATCAGGTTCTGCGCATGCAGGCAGAACAGAGTAAATTATTTCCTTAAGCTGCTTTCTTTGAACAGAAATTTCTGTGGGTCCAGCAAGGCAAAATCCTTTGTTTTTTGTCATATCTGCAGTTGAATGTGCATCCTTTTGTTAAATCAAAAGTATAGGGCAAACATACTTATAAAAACTCAGTTCAATAAATAAATGTAAGCATTGTAATAGAACTTGTGAAAATCATTATGCTTCATCATTAGCAA
This sequence comes from Oryza meyeriana var. granulata, assembly GCA_003991445.1. Taxonomy (NCBI): domain Eukaryota; kingdom Viridiplantae; phylum Streptophyta; class Magnoliopsida; order Poales; family Poaceae; genus Oryza; species Oryza meyeriana. The sequence goes on from RYFJ01000382.1 coordinate 115,458, forward strand.
AATGACATAACAGGATTATGACAGGCAATGTTATTTTAACAAAATCATTTTTGTGGACAATCAAGTCTACCAAAATAATCAAATGCAGCCTTGTGAGTAAACAGTCATATATTTCGAGCAAGGCAGGTGACAGGAGTAATTCAGAACAAGAAAAGAAAAACATAGTGTATAAAATTGTCCATTCCTGGAGGCAACACAATATTTATATAATATATAAAAGCAGGAGACAGCAAATCATACACTGAGCTAATATCCGAGGATCACCACCCAATGGGTAAAAATCAACACCAGCTGACTTCACAAAAGTACGAAAATTGGCGTGAGTTGCCAATCTAACATAGTGACCAAATTCCTGCAGGAAATGCCAACATTTCTATTAGGGAAAACTGGTTTGGTGACATTGAAAGATACCAACTTTAGAAATATACCATCCAAAGTCATGGGTACACTTTAATACCATCCAAAGTTTGCACTGTTTAGATGTCTAACATTCCGCACCCCTGCTGTTACTTTTACACATTTTTCATATTTTTTGGACAGAACAAGATGGGAAAAGACAAAACTGCCCTAGAAGCATTAAGCACTCGGTCTACTCTGTACATCATCCTAGACAACCTCCGTCTGCTTGGGGACCACGGTGTCAGCACGGAACTGGTTGCACGAGCAGATGAATCGACGGCGGCAGCGGATGGTGATGACTGGCGGAGCTGGCTGATGGTCCAGGACCGCTGCTGGCATGGAGCGACTACAACACTTTTCTGAGTGGTGGTCAGGGACGTGGCAGCACCAGCGATGGTGGTCTAGGACTGCACCAGTGGAGAGGAATCACTGGTGCCAAAAAGTGGTGGTTGGAGACTGCAGCAACATCATGGAATCATGCGTGGGGATGGCGGAGTCGACGTGGGGCAGGGAAGTCGACCGCGGCAGCAACCGCTGGGGATCAACTGCAGAGGCATGTTGGCAGTACCTATGGTTCGCTCCAAGTGCAGGCTGCGTGGGGTTTGCCAGCGAGCAAGCAGTCTGAAGCCCATCACTTGATGGAAATGGTAGAGCTAAATGTTTGTAACTTTGAATGGTATTGAAGTGAACCAATAACTCTGAGGGGTATATTTTTAAAACCAGTATCTTCGGATGTTATCAAACCAACTGTCCCTTTATATTATGGGAAGAAGCAAATATAATCTTGCAAATATATTGTAAATTATTTGATGACTGCTATGAATTAAGAGGATTCTGTAAGATATCATGAGTATTAAATACACTTAAAAAAATAAATACATGAAAACATCCTATGAATGTAAAATTAGTGCTATCCAAGTATTAGGTATGTCAAGGTAGATGAGTAAAGAGTAATGTAGCTCTGTCCCTCAACACATTTCAGTGTCTGGTAGACAGCATAAACTTGTCGCCATGGCTCAGTTATGTGTAGCCTTGCTCATAACCTCGACCACCACTGAGGCAGTAATGATCACATCATCTAAAGTTATCAGAATAATAATCTTGAGCACTTAATTAACAAAATAGACTTAACATATCGATTGTCCAGAAGAGCTCTTTCAATGGATCTCTAATGGGAGTTTACAAATTCACTTGCCTGAAGTCGTTTAGCTAAGGCTATAAATGGCTGGACATCCCCTCGTGTTCCAACTACAAGAATAGCAATCTTCAACTTTGGGACTGACTTGCTCAATCCAGATGTAGCTTCCACAATATCACGAGACAGAGAACCAAATGCATCGATCTCTGAAAGTTCGGATGCAATAAGAGCACTACGTTTCACATCTACCTCCAGTGTACCATCATTCTGGATCTTTACCAGATTCTCAATTATCTTTATCTGAAATCCAAAATAATAATGAATAGCTATAATACATGGTACCAACAAAACAAAGCTAAATTCAATGCCATATTGGCATATAACTTCCATTTTTGTAGGTAAAATATCACATGTGACCCTAATTACAAATAGGTAAAACACAAAGTAGAAGCATCAATTCTTTTGCAACTTGCAAGACATCATTTCTATCATGATACAAGTGTTGCTTCCTTGCTGTTCACAAATTTCAACAGAAATCAAGCTCTATTGTCACCATGACTGTAGTAAACAGCATATCAAACATCAGTTCATTTCTAGTGCCATTATAACTAGCTCATTGTAGATAGATGACTATGTAGAATGATAATTGCAACTAGATATCAGGCTGGTGGCAGAAACTAGTATTCATTGTTACAACCTGAATAAAAGAAAACAAATAGAACTACTTTGTCACTGCAATAATACAAACAATGGAACAGTGTCACATGAAGTTTCTGACATGCATGCAAACACTGCATCATATATTGAATGCACAAAAACATCAAAATGTGTAATAGTATAACATAATATAAGTAACCTTCTCATTTTCCGATAGCATATCCAACGTGAGGTCACACTTGAGCAACCTATCAGAGTATGATCTTACAAAAACATGCTCTTGCCCTTTAGAATAACCAGAACTAGTAGTTGTGGATTTACTATGTCCAAATCCTGTGGAAGAACAGATTGCAATGTTGGCAATAATGATATTTTTTAGAGCAAAATACATGTAAAGAGCGCACTAGTATATATCTACTGTATGAATTTCTCAGTAAAACGCCTGCAGGTCCCACATGTTTTACAATAATAATGATTATATCTAATACAATGCAAAGTGTATATCATTTAATCCAAGCTGATGCAAATGAGGACAGTAGATTGCAAGATAAAACTCCAAGCCACATAATTTTAAATATTCAGCCTTCCAGTTCTGTAATAAAGTGAGAACATGACTAGCATGAGCCATGAGCAGTAAAAATCAAAATCTAGACAATGTAATCACAACGAATAATCAGGCCAAAACTCCATGTTGCAGTACGAACAAAATTGTAAGGCTTGGAGCAACAATCCTGCATCGCCAGTAATTTAGCTATATTCCATTCTTACACCTACACTAAAGTACTAAACAGTACCACCCCTTCAGCATTCCGAATTTAAAGTTTCAAACATAGTTAAAGCTTAAACCATCTAAATTAGGTATACGTATATATCACAAATAAACTTAACTGGGGGACCTACAGTTTTTCCTTTTGCGAAAATTTAGCATATATCTTCTCAAATCACTCGCTTAAGCATACTATACGGCTAATACCCATGCAAATTTGTGCGCCCACTGCACTGGCACAAAACTAGCAATACCAAAACGAACCTAGCTGACGAGAGGAGGGGAACCCATCGGCTTCGGCCGATCCAGAGAACCTGGCGTCCATGGACCTCAGCACGAACTCCCCCATCCCCTCCGCGAAGGACGACGAGGCGCCCGCCGCCTCTGCCCGCCATCGGTCGCGGCCTCCCTCTCCCGCCTTCCCCAACTCCGCCACCGCCTCGCCACTGCTCCCCATCCCACCCCACCCCTCACGCGCGCACGCCGCACCGCGATGCCGCCGACCCCGCCGCCGCGCCACTCGACGAGAAGAAGCTACCGGCGTCCCCGGCCTCGCGTCACCATTGGCCGCCGCCGCCTCGAGGGAGCAGAGAGACAGGGAGTGGCGTGCCAGTACGAGATGGCTGGCTCGCAGGGTGGCCTTGTCGCCGAGAAGGCGCGGGCGCGCCGCGTGGGAGTCGCCGCGTGGGGGATGCAATGCAAGTGTGGAACCAGCTAGTCAAGCGTTTGCGACGGAACGGGGGAGGAGGAGCCCGTGGGGGGAAGAACGCCGTTCCACGTGAGGAATGCGGTTGGGGTGTGGGGACCGTGGTGATGGAGTCATCTGAACCGTTCATTGGGTTACTGGATGGTGGATTAGGGGTCTTGGTTGCATCGGCCATTGGTGTATGGACTCGGAGCACGGATGTTTGTACGCGGTGAGGTGGCTCGAGACGTTTCCTTGCGGGTCCCAGATGCAGCCCAGGTGTCCCTGAGCCCTGACGACGACAGGAAATGATTAGCCCGAGAAGACGACGAAACCGTGACATGGGCTTACGTTTCTGGGATTCGCCTTTGTTGTATGGCCCAAGAGGCCCAAGGCCTTCGGTTATCCATGAGCTACTATGCCAACTGGGCTGTACAGTTTGAAAACTAGCCCATGAGAGAACAGTTTCGTTGCTTTCATCTTATAAGTTGCGGCCAACATTTGAATTTTAAAATTTAACTTTAGAGTTGATTTTAGAATTTTTCATTGTAGTTTATTTTTTAGCATTTGTTTTTAAATTATTAAGAACACGTATTGTCGGTGAAATGGGATAGGGGGTCCCACATACCCTGGGGACGCGTGGGTCATCGGCCAAGTCAGTTCCCCGAGGGGCGCCCTCGCCTTTGGCCCCGGGCACGTCCCCGGGGCGCCGTGCCTATCGGCCCTGGGCACGACCCCGGGGCGCCCTCGCCTTTGGCCTCGGGCACGTCCCCGGGGCGCTGACCCTATCGGCCCCGGGCTCGTCCCCGGGGCGCCGTCCCCACCGGTTCCGGTGAGCGACTGGACGTCTTCCAACTCCGGCGTGGACGTCGCAGGCGGAGGGGAGGACCGAAGAACTCTCCAGAAACTCTCTCTCTCGCTACGTATGCCTGGCACTGTGGAATCCCCTTGCTCTATAAAAGGAGGACCAAGCCACAGGCAAAGGGAAAAACGAGATAGGAGCTTCCCCGTCCTCTAACTCTCTGCTCTGCACCCCCGAGCTCACTCTCTAACCACTGTTCTTCTTCTCCGGCTCCGGTCGTGAGCTAGATACACCTTGTAACCATAATACCACATTCATCCACCTCATAGCAAAATACGCACAGGAGTAGGGTATTACGCTCCGGCGGCCCGAACCTATATAAATCCCCGTGTCTTCCTTGTGCATCGATCCCTTCTTTCCTGCGCGATTTCCTCGGTTCGGACGGTCCGGACCCGGTTCGGACGGTCCGGACCCTTCTGCCTTCGTTCACGATTCGGACGGTCCGGACCTCGCTTCAGACGGTCCGGACTCCTCTGTTTCTTCTACGTCTTCTTCGCGTATCTTTCTTCTACACCCTGACGCCGGCTTCGCCTGAGAACTACTCCCCTGGCCAAATCTCAAAAGGGGGGTCTCCCGACTTCCCGCCGTCGAGGTTTCATCCTCCGACACGTATATATAAGATTTATTAATAAATTATTCTTTTATCGCTAGTAATGCTTATAATTAATATTTTTTTATCTTAAAATAAAAAAATCTGAATGTGACGTATAGGCCCGGACGTGAAACGGAAAACAGCTGTGGCACTGGTTGATGTGATGGCAAATGCAGCGATATGCCTAGCCACCACTTGGCTTTACAGCGCAGCAGTTCCTCCCGGGTCATCTTTTTCCAGGCCGGATAGCTAGTGCCGCTGCTACAGGACGAGCTGACGGAAAGGCCGCCGGTGTCTGGCGCCAAGTCATCGCTTTGCAGGCGGGACAACGGCCCGCGCCGCGTGGCGTGGAGAACTGGAGATGCTTCTAGGCTGCCGTCCAGGTGTGGGCATCGGGATGGCAGCTCATCGTATTAAAAAATTTCATCCGGTAAGAAGCAGGATCGGTTGTGCCCGCCGGCAAGCGACAGCGTCCGGTGACGGGTGACCTTGCGAGAAGAAAACAAATGATGGGGGTTACAAATCTGCAACGTAGTGCTCCGTGTATAATCTCAATAGGAAAGTAGTCCCTGTGGCTGGAGGAAGCTCATCTATACACTCCATCAGCGAGGTTTAATGAGCGAGCTTTCTCATGTCTGGATCACGTACGAAAGCTTCAGTCTGGTCCACGTATAATAAAAGAACTTTTATAAAAAAAACTTTATACGTATAAACTCTTAATGCTCTACGTAAAATTCTTTGATTTCAAATTAAATCTAAATCCAAAATCAGACATATAAAATATATATATAAACTTTATACATAGAAAATATTGTATATATAAATAAAAAAAGTTTATTTGTATAAAATTTCTACGCTGAAACTCTAATTCCAAATTCAAATCGGACGTATAAATTTTCCGTATATAAACTTTCTATCTATAAAGTTTACGTGTATAAAGTTTCTATAAAAGAAAGCGGTGCCAAAAATAGAAGGTTGAAGGGACGTTCGCGCGGATGCTCTACGCACGAACGTTTGCTAAATAGTCTTTTCGCACTCCATCTCACATTCACTGGTGACTTGTGAGTACTTCGGTCAGTTTTTAATAAATGATATCGTTAATTTTTAGCACGATGTTTGTTCATTTATCTTGTTTAAAAATTTAAGTATAATTTATTTTATTATGACTTAGTTTATTATTAAATCAATTTTAAGTATGACATATTTTTATATATTTAGACTAATTTTTTGAATAAGACGAATGATCAAACGTCACGATAAAAATCAATAATGTTATTTATTTAAAACTGAAGGCAGTGCTACAGGTACCCTCCATCTCACGTGTACTTGTGACTTGTGGGTTTTTTCCTCCGTTTCGTTGATTAATTCGAGCTACGGAGCACATGCAAAACCAATTAAAACAACTGGTTCCTCCTTTTTCACGGCTGTAATTGTAACTGTTTTGACGTCTCTTCATTTTCAGGATCAAGACGTGATTTTAGTGTAAAAATCGTCGCTCTCTCTCATCGATCGAACATGTATAGTAAGGGATAAAAGATGATTGTGTTACATGTTTAATAAGGACATGTGGTTTCTCGTTAATGGATGTTTTCTTTTCTTGTTCTATGTACTTATATGATGGCATATACACTGCTTTCTCCATCTCAAAATACTTTAACTTATACCATTTTTTAAAGAAATTAATATTGAGGTTGAGAAATGGCTATGATCGGTTGAGTTAAGAAAGTAGGTGAGAAATTAAATGGAGAAGATTGTAATTGATTGAGATGGAAAGGTAGGTGAAGAAGTAATAGTATTGTGAGACAAATTTAAATCTTAGAAGTGATGGTAGTATTTTGAGACGGAGAGAATGGTTTATAAAGGTAAAATTGGTTTTAGAGCATCGAAAGTTCATGTTTTTTATTCTATAGCACCGAAATTTACATGTTCACTTTAATAGCACCCAAAAGTTCTCACCGTTCTAATTTTTAGCACTTTTGTTAATTTTCCTATTCTTTGTCGTCAAAGAAATAGCCAAACCCAACACCCATATCTCCGGATCGAGCGGCCTACCCCTCTCGCCGCCAGTGGTGCTATGGCTACCTCGCCTCGTGCCCTGCTGCTGTCCGCCCGAATGCCTACCTCCATGCCCGCCTTGTCGCTTGCTAGTTGGCTTGCCATCACCCATTCGCTCGTATGTCGACATGACATTAGCTTGTTTTTGGAAGCGGCGACGAAGCTTGGCTGGCATCAAGCTTTGGGCTAATCAAGTTTACATGGCTGGCCGGTGTGCTCAGTTAAGTCTTCGTGTGCTGCTGGTGTGTGTTGGCTGTGCTAGTTGTAGCCGCTATGAATGGATCAAGTAATCATGGTGTTTTGGTTATACTAGTGTCTTTAGATTTATAGCTGCTATGAATGGATCGAGAAATCTGAAATTTGATCAGTGCTTGAGTCTTACAATGTCATTTGTATTTTTTCTATTCGCTATCAATCACAGAGGTCACGAGATACTATCTTCAGCCGCCACAGCGGAAGATCCTGTAGTAGTGCAGCTTGTTGCCGGTGAGGCGAAACTCGACCAACCACTGATGTACTACAGCATGAGCCTTCATAGTGCACAGATATCGGGCAACACAATGAGGCGCAGGGATGGGCGTCCGAGCATCAGAGGTTGAGGACGCTGGCCGATCGGCACGACGGATGTCGGGGAAGGGAGGTGCCAACTGTTCTTCCGCTGGTAGTAGGGACGATGCCTCTAGGGCACCATCGATAGCAAGAGGTCAGGCTGCTCGTCACTCGGTTGTTCTCTTTGATGGCAAAATTGACATCCATGGAGAGAAAATTGACGAAAGTGCCCAAAATGGAAACAAAGGAAACTTTGGATGCTATTAAAATAAACCGACAACTTTTGGTGTTATAGAACCAAAAACATAAACTTTTAACGCTTTAGAACCAATTTTAACATTTATAAATGGATCCAATTTTGTCATTTATAAATGGACAAGGTAGAGTAGTACACAAGTACGATCCAGCAGACAAAGCCCCCACATCTGATCCCATCTTATCTCTTTCCTGTTTACCCTGCACGGCACCCATTATCCAATAAACAATCCAATGGGCCGTCCTGCACTCCTGCCGGCGCGGCTATCCGATCAAATCAGTCGCCGAAACCCGCAAAAGATGAGTATAAATCCCATCGTTAACACTAAAACCGCACTACTATTAAATTCTAAACTACAAAGTCCCATGTCTGATACTCTCATGTCGTCTCATCGCTCACTTAATCACCCATCACTCACAGGGTAATCGCACACACGCACCTCCGTAATAAGACCACCAACCTCCTCCCTCCCGAGAGCGGAAGAAGCCAAGAGGAGAGGAGAGAGAAGACGACGCCGGATCAGCGCCTCCCCACGTTTCGACCTCTCGCGGCCTCGACCAACCACCGCTTCCTCCCTCCCGTCTCCCGAAACCTCCGAGAGCTCAGAAAAACGAGGAAGCTGTGATGGCGGGGAGGGCATAGGCGCGGTGGTGCGGGGGAGGGGTGAAGCGGATGGCGTCGTCGAGGGTGATGGCGTCGTCGTCGCCGTCGCACACGGCATCGGATCTCGCGCGCTTCGCGGCGGGGAGGCCGCCCGGTGGTGGGGGTGGGAGCGCCGGGCTGGGGTCGATGAACGTGGAGGAGATCCTCCGCGGCATCTACGCCGACATGCCCACGCCGGCGTTCCCGGTTGGCGGTGACCGGCCGATGTCGCCGATCCCCGCGCCGGATATCGCCGCGGCGCCGCGGACGGCGGAGGAGGTGTGGAAGGAGATCACTGGTGGGGGTGGCGCCGGCGCCGGCGCCGGCGGGGTGGTGGTGGCCCCCGCTGCCCCGGCTGTCGTCGCTACCGGCGGAGGCGCTGGCACCGGCGCGGAGATGACGCTGGAGGACTTTCTGGCGAGGGAAGGCGCGGTGAAGGACGACGAGGCTGTGGTCACCGGTCCCTCTGCTTCGGCGGCAGAGGGGCAGGTGGTGATGGGGTTCCTGAACGGGGCAGAGGGCGCCGGCGGCGTCACCGGCGGTAGGAGTAGGAAGAGGCAACTGATGGATCCGATGGACCGCGCTGCCATGCAGCGGCAGAAGAGAATGATAAAGAATCGCGAGTCGGCGGCGAGGTCACGGGAGAGGAAGCAGGTGGGTGTCGAAAGTGTGCATTTTTCCAGAGATTGAGCTTCTCTTTTTTTTTTCTCGATCACGCAGGAGAGCTGCGTATCATTATAAGATTGAGCTTCTCTTGTCTTCGAAAAATTGAGTGAGTGAGAAGTCTTTTTTTTTTGTTGGTGAAGGCCTATATTGCTGAGCTCGAGTCACTGGTCACGCAACTCGAGGAGGAGAATGCCAAGATGTTCAAAGAACAGGTACTTCTCCGACATTTCTCGTGTGGTGGTTTGAGGTTAGAAACGGAACATGGGGATTTGTGTCTTGGCAATTGAACCGTGTGTCTCAATTGTTAGTTGAGCTTAAACGTGTTGAAATGATTCTGTTAAATTTCTGAGTGAGTAGGCATGCGGCCATGAACATGTTAGAACTGCATTGGAGTTGGGCTGTGGAACCAAAATGAATGGCAGGTTGTGTTCTTATGTTAGCCATCTGCTTAGAGTGCCATTTACTGTGGTAAATTTTTGGAAGGAAAATGCTTCACATACAACAACCACATATATGCATACTGTCAGCCTTTGATATTTTCTCACTTTTCTTGAATCTACAACCAATTCCTTTATCTATGCTATCCAATTAATATTTGTAGTATGTATTGCAGTTGTTTGAAAGGAGAAGTGTAATTCATTTTTCTCACCTTTTGTTGTTGTCCTCATTTCCCCTGTCCAGTTTAATTTAGAATTTCATCTTGTGCCTACATGGGTTAGCCGCTGGATAGTGCATGAATTGCTTAGAACAATCAAGGATGGTATAAATTAGTAGAGTATGCATGTCTATAATGCGAATGTGTTCCCTTTGATGTATTTTAGCAATTTCCTTACAAAAAACTCCCTTGGGTGTGTTTCAGGAGGAACAACATCAGAAACGACTTAAAGAGGTAAGCTTTGTAAGATGGTGTTACTTTTAATTCTCTAGTGCTTTAGAGCATACTATGTCTAAGTGACATCTGTTTTATACATTCACAACATATGCCACATTAAATTTGAAAAACATTAAAAATTTCCCCCTCCCCCAACCCACATCACCCACAACACATGCCCCAAAGAGAAAAAAAAGCATCTAGTCTTGTGAAAATCTTGTAATCGATCCTGGAAATGGATCAGTCTTCATATAGGAACATACAGTACAGGACATAATACTGGGTAATGTATACACTGGACTACTCTGTATTCGTTGGATATGACTCTCCAAAGAGTAGATGCTTTTCAGCCTTCCCACCAGTCTGCCCCAGGTGGCTTGGCAAACAAACAATAGGTGATGCTGACACCTTACGCTTGGCATCAGCACAAGTGCACAACACATGTCGAGTCTTGAGACTCTGTTGCATCAAATTCTTTCTTGGGAGCCTGTTCAACTCACTATAGGTGTATTGCATGTGTACGTATGTCTGATTAAAAAGGCCTAAGTCTGCAGTTCTAGTGCTTTTCCACCAGGCACAGCTTGTCAAGTTGAAACGGTATAGAGCTATAAATTGTCTTATTTTGTCACTATCAGGGAGGTTGAGAGGGAGATGCTTTGTCAACTTGGTTGATATAAGTTGTATTGAAGGCACAGCTGAGCCCACATCTTGCTTATGAACTGGGAACAGTTCACCTCCATTTGGCGTTGTAGACTATAGTCGCCTTCCATTTAGTTTTCAGCCTGCACAGGATTTCTTCTAATTTTGCCTTTCCTGCCAGGATTATATATTATTTTATATATCCTGGTGACAACATTTAAATGGCTCAATGTATCCATGGTTGGCGCAGAGGCCAGATTCCATTATCTAAAAAAATAACTCTCTTAAAAATATAGATGCTCATCACCTCATTCTTTAGGTGCACTATTCATGTTTATCTGAAGAAATCCGTTGCTTTATGCAGCTCAAGGAAATGGTGACTCCAGTCATCATTAGGAAAACGTCAGCACGAGATCTTAGAAGAACAAACTCGATGGAGTGGTAGACGCGAGCCAAGCTCAGTTGCCATCCCCATACAGTTTGTGTGGCATTTGCTCCTTGTTTGTCAATTCTTCTATTTATCGGCAGTAGCCTAGTTGCGGCAACTTAGCTGAAATACATGAGCATTTAGGTGACACAAAACTTAAATGTCTGTAATCGTATGTGTAGGGAGGGGAGAGTGCATTTGAGCTATGAAAGCCATGTTCCAATTTGTCGCGTTAGTCTATTCTGTCTGATTTGTTGTCTGTTCCATTTTCTGTTTAGCAATTAGGTTTAGCGAGGAAAAATTACGAATGAGTACTGAGTACTAAACAGGGATACTCTAGGTGAGCTGATCTGATCTCTAGTTAGACGTTACTTCTGATTCTCTGTTTGATGCCACGACTCAAATTGTCTGTACATATATACGTTTATATAAAGTCACATTATCAAGTGAAATTATGGTGTATTTCCTCTGGATTTTTTCGACACAATTTCTGACAGTATTTGGGATGGCTGAAATACTATAGAGCAAGGCAGAATAAAAAAGATACAATCGGTGACATACCTTTTTCAGGTCGAGTTTCGTAAGCCAACGCAGCACTTTATTGTACTTCGTATTATGACTCAATTGGCAATCATCTGTGACTTAAAGACTCAAATGATTCGTTAAGGATAACTAAATATTACAGCTCATACATATGACATTAGAGTACGGTTTCTCCTGTAAAGTTCATGAACCATTAATGATACAAGTGCTTCCGAAAGGCCCCTACTGACTTGAAAAAAAAAGGGCGGAAAAGCACATGAGTTGCATTGCATCACCACTCCAAACATTAGTTGCAAGGATTGTAATGCAAATGAAGGGGTAAGCAATCACCGACCAGCATTGATTCAGTTTGGGAAGGAGATGCGCCTCTGGAAACAAATATTGGCTTCTTGCTAGCTTCCAGATGTCAGACATTGATCTGAAATTGATGGTGCTTGTACAGTTGTACTCTCATTACCCGATTACTGACAGACAATCCTGCCTAACATCAGCAACGAAGACGCTTCCAGATTCGCACCAACCAGCCACCACATCTGTATTAGCACACTGCAGTTCGCAAGCAACGTACTAGTCAGAAAGAACATAAACGCACCAGTAACTTAACAGGGCGTACATATATCGCAGTAAGATTTCGCCCATGCACACAAGAACAGTATATACTAAGAGTTATAAAACTTTTACGTATATAGTGCTGGTAAGACCTGATGCAGCTAATAAATCTGGTATTCTTATGACAACCATAAATATATTAATGCTCTCAGAGGGGCTACATCGCTCCCACTTATAACAGGGCTAGGGAGTACCTTTGAAAAACCCAACCAGTTAGAGTCCCCTCGAAATGAGAATGCCTGCTCATTTTCCTTCCAAAGTCCACATGTAATCTGCAGTGAAATTATATATATCAAAGAACCTATGGCTCCATCACAAATCACAAGTAAAAGAATAGCATCTGGGGTCATCACGTATGGTGGATCAACTATTTAAGTTCTTCACTAGACTAAATAGTCCAACATGAAAACCAGCCTTGTGCAGAAGAGGAGTTAACAGCTGTATATAGTATTTTAATATTTTATCCTACAATATGTATCAAAAGCCACATCCAGAAAAACAATATAGCGTTGTTGTCTATGTTACTGAAATTCACAAAGTGTGAAATCGGTAATGAAGACATTATAAGCCAATGCATAGCTTCTGTTCTTAAAATTAAGCATCTTGCCACTATGTAAATGAAATTAGTCACTAGCTCAAGATATACAGGATTTTAAGCAAGGTTGAAAGAAATTATCTCACATACCTCATAATCAACACCTTGGACATAAATGAAAGATTCATCAGCTGATGAAAACGAAAGGCCTGTAATCTGTGTAGGAAGATAAATACTTCATGGCATCATGAAATATTTCAACCCCATTCCAAATCTTATGATTCTTTTAGTAAAGAACTTTAGGTGGTTGAAATTTAACTTCATTGTATTAGCTACGGAAAGAAATGTCAGAAGGCAGACAGAAAGTAGATCAAACCTCATACTTGGAACACCCAACCCATCTTGACAAGGCCGACCACCTGCATACAAAAACTGTTCAACTAAATCCAGATTGATCCAACAGAATCGGTGATAACTTCTATTTATAATCTGACTAGCTATTGTTGGTACCAGATACAAAATTATTTAAGTTAAACAAATACAAATTACTCCAGGATAGCTAGGATATGCAACTGACTATCAGATCCTTGAAACTAAAAGAAGCAAGCAAACCAACCTGCGAGGATCATAGATGGTAACAGTACGATCAGTACCACCAGCAGCAATTGGTCCAGAAGAAGAACTACAGACAGAGTATATGATGCCTCCAATAGGGCCAGAAATGCGCTGTACGCATCCTCCATTATTGCTCATTCTTAAATCCCATATGCTCAGCTGCAACTAACAACCATAAGAAGAGAGGACAGAAATTATTTTGACAGGGGAATCGTGGATCGACTTGAGTCTAACCTGAGAGCCCTCAGCAATTACCAACATTGAACCACTTTCGTTCACTTGTGGCATGCACTGGGCAAAGCTAAATGAAGATGGATACCATAACCTACAATTTCAGTTTTTCATGCTGGTCAGAAATTTTTTTCACATTACAGATGAAGTTTAGCATGCATATACTAGCAGATATTATGCAGTACATTAACATGGATGCTGATAGATGGGGCTCATCTGTTTCTTTCACAAGGCCTACTTCAAATATAAAAATTGTGCAGGCAAAGGTCGTATGGCAAGAAATGTGATCAGTGGGAAGATAGAACCACATGGATACCCATGGATGTCAGGTTTTTGTTTCAAGTAACATCTCAACTTTCACAATTAGTAAAGCGGTGGATGCACTGTACTTAAACAGAATACAAAGGGTCAATTCGAGATTCTAAAGCAACAAGGTCAGTTAGACAGCATAATTTGTCATGATGGCAAAATCCTGGTAAGAGGAAACTTAGTACTCACTCTATTCCAAAATATAGCTACCTTTAGATTTAAATTTTGTCCCAGATATAACAACCTAGGACATGAAAAAGGTGACTTTTACCCCTAAACTCCCCATACTACCCCTAGTATCCCATCACACCACCAACCCGTGGGCCCCACACCTCACCCACTTTAATGAGGGGCATTTTAGACATTTTACCTCAATCCTTAATTTACTCAAAAACTCCAAAGGTAGCTATATTTTGGGACGGAGGGAGTAACTTACGTACGTAAACTGCGAACGTGAATGTCCTGATCGTAGATATCAATGCACTTGCACAATTCACGAGCAACAGCTACCTGAAAAGAATATCATGTCGTACAAGGTAGTGTTGTAAGTTAACTAGTTAAGTGCTCTACATATTGATGCTTATGCTAAAGTATACAAAATCCAATAGGAAATGCAATGTCCTGCGTCCCAGTGTATAACGTTTTTGCTACAATGATAACAAGTGGATTTTGTATGTGATAGACAGGCAATAGTACCGTGGATTGGTGCATCGGACTAAAACATAACCCAGCCCAACTTCCTTCTCCGACACCACAATCACGAGGTGGTACTGAATAGGACGCCCTGTCAATGTCTGAGCAAGTTTAGTAGCATTATGTTGATACATCACTGATGAGAAAGAAGCCAATATGGGGGTTTCTTTCATCTTTTCAACTATCCATGCCATATTGAGGACGAGATAGAAAAGTTACCATCAGCCAGAGTGTCCAACCGAGATACAATAAGGTGACCATAAGAGTCAACTGTTCCAATAATCAAGCAGCGATCACCTGGTGATGCCCACAAAAAAGGGTATGAAATATACTATGGAATATGTGTGGTTAATTTTACCAAGACCAAGAGCGGAACAAACTGAAAACCAACTTGGACTTGATAAATAGATATATTGGGTAGATTACAAGATAAACATGTACTTTTAGTCGCAGCACCTAACAACCTTGCTTTGCTTATATACTGTTCTATTTTACCTAATGTCAGGAACTGGAAGTTGAATTTACAAATCTAAGTTAGAACCAACCAAATAGTCAACTCATATAGCAAATCCAACAATTTACAATTTAAATATGGCAGATCACTGGAGCTGAAATGAGGCTAGCCAGCTACAGGTGAATGAGACAGTGGTTGGTGAAAATTAGTACTGGTGATCAAGCAAAATATTGAAGCAAGAGCAGTTTCTATAAAATTTCCACAAGATCTAATAATATGCACCTTGTAATTCGATATGGCTCCAACTATAAAATTATGGGTATATGCACTATAAAATTATGTTATGCTAACTGAGCAGCACAACTACTGAACCACAGCATTTTAATCTGAGAAATAAGATATGGCTCAATATTGTTATGAAATACTGAAGATTGCACCTTCACTCTCTGCAAGAACTACACACTGAATCTCTGAACGATGTGGGCAGCGGTCCACAACTGATGAGCTTATGACCTTTCATTTAGTAATTGAATGTAAGAGAGCAATCAAGGACCAAAATTGTAAAAATGGCAGTCCCTAAGGAAGCCAAGCTATACCTCTGCATTGATAGGAATCAAAAGGCTCTCCTTGCCTTTGGACAACATCTCACCCTCCATGGATATCTGTTCAGATCAAAGATGAAAGAGAAAGGGGAATCAACTTGAGAACCCGCATCAAGTTACTTCCCAAATGTAACATTGCACAGCAACTACTGCTAACAGCAAAACTAAAACGAACAGGAGTGCTATGTCCTTAAATTCCTCATACATCTCTCGCCCACAACTAAGAACTAAGCAGAAGCACGACAGTTCCAAATCCACGTGCATCGAACCTAACAACTAGCACAGCATTCGTGATCCCTGCCGCCATACAGTTCTACAACCGAAAGGAACAAGGAGAGAGAGAGAGGGTCGCATCACCTCAATCTTGTAGACGCGGCAGCCGGAGGCGAGGTAGGCGGAGCAGGAGGAGCCGGCGGCATTAACCTGCGAGATGAGGAACCGAACAGGCGAAGAGTCAGAGCCCTGGGTTTAGGGGTTTTCGAGGCCCCCGCGAGTGAGAGAGAGAGAAGGGGGGTGGGGGAGTGGACACGTACGTGGACGGCGAGGCGGGTGGGCTGGAGGCTGCCGGGCGACGGGTCGGAGAGCAGGGACGGCGGGACGGACGCCTTACGCAGGCTCCGCGGCGCCAACATCGCCGCCGGCCGCCGCTGCATTTTGCTCTCTTCCCAAACCAGGGTGGGACCGCCCCACCAACCGATCGGACGGACGACTTTGGCTTCACCTCTTCTTCAACACACACAAAAAAATTGTTCTACAAATAATTGAGAAATTTCGATCTACGTCGGTACTAAAAATTGCACAAAAATATTTCACTTTCGACCAGTAGCGTAGGCCACTCGTTTTTCTTCGATCCGTAGCACTTCCGTCGCAGCTGTTGTTTGGATCGAGTGTTTAGCCGTGAGTAGGGATGGAAAAGGACGAATTTGTCCTTGTTCCTCTATGTATTCACACGTGACTTGCTTGGGCTGGACCTTTCCAGTTTTTTTTAGATGGAAAACGAGTTCCATTAACTGTTGGCCAAAACCAAATCGGTGGCCACGAGATCAGATACGGAAGCAGGGACAGAATCAGGCCAAAACATGGTTGCTCCAGGCCCTAACTCCACACCCAACTTATCTAGTCTGTCCGCTACCAAATTACAAGTTCTAGGACGATACAAAACTCTCACACACACAAACTCAGTGAACATAAGAAACTTTAGATCTCTGAAAAGAACACCATTAAAGGCCAGATCAAAAGAAACTGAATTGAGGGCCTATTGCAGATTCACAGAATCAGTTTCCAACTCCACTCTGTTCATGCCAACTTCAGCAGCAAAAGACAATGCCTGTAAAGCCGCTGTTGCTTCTGCTTGCATGGCATCTGAACAATGATCAATTTTCCCCATTCCAGAGCCGAAGACAGAGCCATGTTCATCTCTTATTACGAAGCCCCATCCACCCGTTCTTAAAGACTCCAGGAAAGACCCATCAATATTAATCGTCACAAAATCTTCAGTAGGCAACTCCCATTTTCTGTTGTCTCCCATACCAATCCTTTCAGGTTTTCTGAGTGAGCCAAAATCATTGCAATAACGATGTATCATTCTTACTACTTCACCTGGCTTCTTTATGATTTCACCAGCGTTAGCATCATTTTGAAAGGTCCATAGTTGCCAGAGGAGAACAATAATTTGCACCTGTATATTCTACTCCCAGCTCCAAATGCAACTCAACATTTCTTGTGGTGATCCTAGAGAAATCAACCTGATACGTTTATCTTCTAGCAACATCTCCCTCCACACATGTTTAACATATTTGCATTTCAGGAACAGATGCCCTCCATCCTCATCCAATCTGGAGCAAAGCGGGCATATAGTATCAATGCCCATTCCTCTACTCTGAATATTTTGTTTCAGCGGTAAACTGTTATGTGCCAGTCGCCACACAAAATGCTTAACCTTATTCGGACAGTGCATTGCCCAAATCTTTTTCCACAAGAAGGTATTTCCCATTGTCGGATGATGAACAGTAGGGACACTACTCTGTCCATGAGTATCAGAAACAGCTCCTTTGCTTACCTTGTAAGCAGATTTCACACTGAAAAGACCCTTTGGATCAAAGTGCCATGCAAGGAAATCCCCAACATTATCTCTCAAGGGGATAGAAAGAATCACTTTCACATCATCTGGGTTGAACAAAGAGTGAACAAGTTCAACATCCCAATGGTGTGTGACGGGGTTGATCAGATCACTTACATGCTGAACTAGTGCATGGCCTTGAACACTACTAACTTTCCTTGTTATACCTCGTGGTAACCACGGATCATTCCAAATGTTGATACACTCACCGTCCCCAACTCTCCATATAATTCCTTTTTTCAGTAGCTCCGTACCTTTTAGAATACTTCTCCATGTGTATGAACATCCTTGTTTTGGACCAGCATTAAGTAAATCACCTTGAGGGAAGTACTTAGCTCGAAGAATACTTGCGCACAGGGAGTCTGGATTCTGAATTAATCTCCAGCTTTGTTTTGCCAACATTGCCATATTAAAATGGAAAAAGTCCTTAAAACCTAGTCCACCTTCCCCTTTCGGTAGAAGCAGTTTTTCCTTTGATAACCAATGCATTTTGTCCTTATCTTGTGAGCTCCAGCAGTACCGACAAATCATCTTACTCAGCTCATCGCAGAATATTTTTGTAAGATCAAAACAGGACATTGCATATGTTGGAATGGCTTGTGCTACAGCCTTGATTAGTATTTCTTTACCAGCTTTTGATAACAGTTTTTCCTTCCACCCTTTTATCCTATTCCAAATCCTGTCCTTTAGATATTGGAACACTGCTTTTTTTGATCTGCTAATGTAAACAGGTAGCCCAAGATACTTCTCATTAGCAGTTTCACTGTGTAACTCCAAAATCTGTTTTATGTTTGACCGAGTACTTATCGCAGTATTTTTACTAAACATTATAGCCGATTTCTCCTTATTGATCTGTTGTCCTGAACATGCCTCATATAACTGCAGAATTTGTGTCAGATGAATAGCATTACTCTCAGTTGCCTTCATAAGAATTAGGGAATCATCTGCAAACAACAAGTGAGATACACTAGGGGCACCTGGATAGATCTGAATACTTTGTAGCATATTTGATGATTCAGATTGATGGAATAGTGAGGAGAAACCTTCAGCACATATTAAAAATAGATAAGGCGATAGAGGGTCACCTTGACGTAGGCCTCGCCGAGGCACAATTTCGTCAGTCAAATCACCATTCACCTTAATACGGTATCGCACTGATCTCACACATTTCATCAGTAAATTAACAAAAGATATATGAAACCCCAACTTACTCAGCATTGCTTCCACAAAGTCCCATTCCACTCGATCATATGCCTTGCTCATGTCTAACTTCAAAGCAAGATAGCCCTCTGCACCTCTCCTTTTATTCTGTATAAAATGTGTCATTTCATATGCAACTAAAACATTATCTGTAATTAATCATCCAGGAACAAAAGCACTTTGATTCGGAGAGATGATATCATCAAGGAATATCTTGAGTCTATTAGTTATCACCTTTGAAATGATCTTGTAAACTACATTACACAGACTGATGGGACGCAAATCCTTGATTCTTTGTGGTTCATGAACTTTTGGTATTAGCACCACATTAGTGTCATTCCAGCCTGATGGTATCTCACCACCATTCAAAACCTCTTTTACCTCCCCTTTCACCTTGTCCCCCACCGTATTCCAGAATTTCTTAAAGAAAATTGCTGGCATACCATCTGGACCTGGGGCTTTGAGATCACCAATACCCTCCAGAGATGCATAAATTTCTTCATCTGTATATGGCGCTAGTAGTGATTCATTCATCTGTGTTGTGACTTTTGGCTGAACACAATCTATTACCTCTTGAAGTCGATTGCTTCCATTGGACATGAACAGATCAGCATATTGTCCCGTGATTTTGCGACGCTGAGAAGCTTGGGCATGAAAAAATTTTGTATTTCTATCACCATTCTTGAGCCACTCGACGTGTGCACGTTGTCTCCAATATATATCTTTTTGTTCTTCCAACCGATCCAGCCTGTATCTCAATGTTTGCTCACGATTGACACTATGGTCCGAAATTGTACCTCTTAGACAAGAAGCTAAATCTTTCTTCACCTTTTTTATTCTTTTTTCTAGATCACCTAGCACATTCTTATTCCAATCAGAGAGCACTCTTGCCACATCCCCCAAACCTTCTTTGACATTATTGGCACCACTCTGAAAGGAATCATGCCATGCAGTTTTAACTAAATCTTCACACCCTTCCTCCTTTAACCAGCGAGCTTCAAACTTGAAACACGGATTGTTTGGTAAACAAACCTCCTCCTGCTGTATACCATTCACATGTATGATTAAAGGTCTGTGGTCCGAGTGTCTTGGGTTTCCATTGAGCACCTCAACTAACGGAAACAGTGAACGCCACTGAATATTTGCCATTGCCCGATCTAATCTTTCTCTTATATATCTGTCCCTCCTATGGCTATGATAACGCCATGTAAAAGGATCGCCCTTAAAGCCCAGATCGTCCAACCCACATACGTCCAAAGCATCATGGAACTTGTCCATGCAGACTTGTGATCGAGCCACCCCGCCTTGCTTTTCATGACCATAAAGAATCTCATTAAAATCCCCTGCACACAACCATGGCCTTTCAGAACCACGATTAGCAAGTGATCTTAGTGCATCCCAAGTGATCTCCTTCTTATTTGACTGAGGTTCACCATAGATACCGGTGAATCTCCAAGGTTCTTTTCCAGACTCCCACACCTCCACATCAATGTAACGCTGTGAAATTTCTTTCAGATTTACATTGATCCCACTCCGCCAAAACAAAGTCAGACCTCCACTCCACCCTACACTTTCCTTGTACACCAAGTTAGTAAGGCCTAAACTCCATCTGAACCTTTCAATTCGTCTTCTATCCATTTTAGTTTCCGATAGAAACAGAATATCAGGTTCTTCGCGCTTCTGGACATCCAGAAGCCCCCAAACTGCCGAGCGGTTCCCCAGACCCCGGCAGTTCCACACCACAATCTTCATTTCTGATTGCAGGGCTGTACAGATAGCCCCGCATCAACATTGTTTTTGGCAGCACCACATACTTCCATGTCCATGACCTGCAGCACATTATTCTTCAGCCCATCCTTCTCTACTCTTATTGCTTCATCCACCATTTTAGCTTTCTTAAATCCCCCATCGGCCAGCACTGGGGCGTCACCACCTTCAAGACTTCTTTTCTTTCCCATTTCGAGCCCCAAAGACATACTGTCTGATGTCACACCCCTTCTCATTCTTTTGTATGTACCTTCTTTTTTCTTGGGAGTGTCCCTCGCCTCAGGAGGAGTATACTGTGTCTTCTCCTTTGATGTCTCTATAGTTTGCACCTTTGAGATTGTGTCAATGTCCACCTCTTCTACAACTAGAGATAAACCCTCTCCCTCCTTACATTGCACACCACCACCACCTGTGTCAAGCTGTTGTGCATTAACTTGGATAGAATTCGTCTCCACCTGAAGAGAACTCACCGAGTTAAGCACAACATCTTGTTTTTTGCTAATCTGGTTATTCTGCTTCAGCCCCACATCCTTCCTTGCCTCCTTATCTCTCCTCCAATTACCACTACTTCTGTTAGGTGTACCATCTAATCTCCCACTTTGAGAGCCCCTCCTGTTTATGTCATCCGAGAATCTTCTTCTAGGTGGCATCACTCTTAACCAGTTGCCAAATTGTCGGCCACCACCTGCCGGTATAGCAGCACAACAATTTTTATCAATGTGTCCAATAATCCCACATGTAAAGCAGAATTCCGGAAGAAATTCATAAGTTATGGGACACCATCTCTCAATTCCTCCATCCTCATGATAGGCAGTCTTATATCAATGCGAACCTTGATCCGCAAGTATCTCCCTACTGCCGATCCATTTTCCTCAACATCCACATCAAGATAACTCCCAACCTCATTACCAATCATTTCTGCAACCACCTTATTCATCATCCCCATGGGCACACTAGAAACATGAATCCAAATTGGAATAAAATTGAAATCCATGGATTCGAGGGTTTGCTTGCCATCATACGCCACCATGACTAGTAAACTATGCCCTGCCATCCACGGACCATCTTCTAATGCCTTCTTCCTTCCAGCTGGATGATTGAATCTAAACAGGAACAGGTTATCGCCCATCTCTTTGCAAATCATGCCCCTGTCCCAGCACCAGATGCGGCCAAGGGTTTGCATGATCCCTTCGGCTGCAACCATCTTCTCCGACATTACTTTCCCTACTGCATGCCAATCTTCATTGTTCTTCGTCGACATGATCTCCTTACCAACCTTGATCCCCCTTCTATCAGCTGCCGACAAGTTCAGGCGCTTCATCGCTTCCTCCAAGTCTCCCTTCCCCCTATCTCCCATTCTGTTCAGCCGTGGTGGGAGTAGGATCACGATGAACAGATGTGTTTGGCGTGGACTGGTTGATGGAAATTGTGGAGAAAACCGACTCAGGATCTTGACGAAAACGTCAAGGCCGAGACTTTTTCCGAGTCGCCAGGGAAACCCTGACGGGAGTCCTCAGCGCCGGAACCGGACCTTTCTAGTTCTTTGTTCGTGAGAAAGGAGGCGACCGCGGAAAGAGTGATGGCGGCTGACGGCTTGCTCGATGACGGTGGTTGGCGGCTTTCATTGTATCCCTTCGGTTTAGGTGATGTCGCCTCACTCGTGGATGTCACCTGGTCGCTCCTCGGTGCTGCCCTCATCCCCTCCCCGGCTCATAGGAGCCGCTTGGTCGCTCGTCTACGCCGTTGTCCTGCTCTGGAGTGGCACCGTGACCTCGTGCTTGCCGTCCCCCACCTCTCCATGCAATGGTCTGGCAAATAGACGTAGTGCGGTTGCTCACTAGGACCCCTGGTTCGTCAACCTTGTCGGCACATATCGATGACCACTCAATCATCTAACAAAAACAGGGACTTGATCGTTGCTAGAAGTCAAAGCAGAAGTATGCAAGCAAATTGATTACAAGAAGATAGCTGTATTTGGCTTCTTTTCCTTGTACTCGTAGTGGCAGCTATGCTTGCTGTAATGGTTGCTCATTACATTTTTTTCTATGCATCTCGCTTGTCTGTTCCAAAGATGTGAGTTGAAAAGAACAACTATGCCCAAGCACATTGATGATAAACCGACCCTCCGCCGACGAGCGAAACTCACAACCGATTTCTAAAGCAACTTGTGTATACATCCTTGTCCAGGAATCAACCAGGGTACACAAACGAGATCCAACATAATATAAACGTTAAATACTTACAAAAAGGCACCTAGTCCTCACAAGAAAAAATCAGTAGCAGAAAGACAATCTAGTGAAGCTTCAGCTCCACACCCACAGGTAGCTCAACTGGGGCATAAGCTAGGTCTCCAAGTCCATCTTCTCCATCGCAATCCTTTTCTGTTTCTCTGATGATTTAAATTATACAAGACTAAGTACCACCCACCATACTCAACAAGCCACACACGGAATGCAAGGTAATATAGCAGGATTCAAAGTAGGCATAATAGGGCTCTTTTACACAAACAACATTTAAAACATTTGCAATTAGAAGTAATATGAAAACAGTATAATTATTATCAATATTAAACCAATCACCGCACAACATACCGATACAGATCAGGCCCAAACCCTCCATACCAGGAATTATCCAAATAACCTCTCCATACCCAAAGTCATCATGTTTCCATCAATTATCAAATTATTACCATTAATGAGCAGTGCGAGACTAATCACAAAAAAAGCATTGCTAGGCTTGCCCATAACCGCAAGCACGGCTATTCAAACAGTTTTACTCTGGCCATAAGTGTACAAATTTATCCACAAGACATAACTCCACAAATGTTGCCATGTGCCTCAATACCACCACGATATCTTGGAAAGAATTTATGATAGGACCCTTGACATAACACGCACAATGGGACAGGAGCACGCACTAAGCAATACTATCTCCGGTAGGGATGATCAACACCTAGACAGGGAGACTACTTAGTGCCCAAAACATATGGATTTATTGTCTGCCATAGAACTGTGGGCTTATTGTCTGCCACCAACAAAACATGCCCTGGTGCTTCCCATTGAACATGCTATACTAGGAGACCAACTATTACACATGCTAGCTTGTGGTTAGTACGGTAAATGATTTGCAATAGTAGCTCATGATCTGGTCCTTAATCATCATGAGCATGACGAGCAAAACCATCATCAATCCATGTGCTCACAATCCACCACAAGTCAAATTTTAGTTGGAATATTAATTTACCAACCACGACCAACTGTCGTGAGCTACCATTAATTATCCATAGTTAAATCATAAGTGAAGTATGTGTCATCCCACATAAAATGATACTAGTCTTTCTAAGCAGGGCTAAGCAAAACTAACTAATCTAGCCTAACCATTATATAAGATCATGGCTAGTCAATATTATATTCCCAAGTTGACAAGGTACAGGGAAACAATAGCAATAATGGTCATAATCAAAGGATATAGGGATATAATAGTAACCCATAATAATGTGACGTTCAAAAATACATGCAATATCAATAAAACAAAATAGTTTTTGCAATTAGAATCAATATGCTCAAGGGGATTGTTGTGTGACTTGCCTTGTTTCTTCACTTAGTCTTCTGGAACTCTTTCCTCAAACTCGCAATCCTCCGAAACGATGAAAATCTACACCTTACATGCAAAAGAGAAAAAACACTATTAAAAACCAAATAAACAATACCCAAAAGTAAACAAACATGCAGGTATTGATTTTAGATGAATTTTAAGACTTGGACGACCTCATTCCAAGTTCGTATGAATTATTTATGAATTTTAAAAGATTCTATCCAATTAAAGCCCATTTAAAAGGATTAACTGATTTATTGTGTCATTACTGATTATTTTTATATTGGAAAAGAGGGAATAGGGCGTCAGCCCTTGGAAAGAGAACGGCTGAAGCCACTGACATGTGGGACCCACATGTCATAAAGGGATGGGGCTCGGTCTACCATGGACCTAGTGCATAGAAGAGGCCCACGGAAGATGGATGATCCAGATCAAACTAGATCAGGATCGGATGGCTCAGATTAGATCAAGGGACAAAAGACCGAGATCGATCGATCTTGATCAAACGACTCAGAAGTGATTGAAGATGAATGACTGACATCAATCCAATCGGATTGGACAACTCGGATGGATCCAGACGAGATGACTATGCATACAACATGGGACGCACACGTGGGATAAGTGGCTGAGGTGGCAACTGACGAGGATGCCATGTAGGCAGGATCTCACAAGAGAGGGCGGCGCACTGGAACTGTCACACCCTGAAAACGTCAACTAATAAATTAGGAACCCAAAATTGTGAACCATCGAAAACTTTGATAAATTGCATCATGCCGTGGTTGTTCTCATTTTTATTTTATTTATGGTTGGTGCCAACTCAAACCAAATATTAAAATTCTCTAATTAAAGTTTACCCTAACAAATAATTTATGGAGCTAAGGGATAAGCCAAATTAAAATGGGAAGAAAACTTATTTAAAGAAATCAAAATATCTAGTATAATATTTGTCATTAAAATTTTAAACTAATTGGAATGTAGGCTAAAAGAATTAATAATGGATGGATTAAATAATAGAAAGTATAATTTAGGAAATAAACCCTAAAGGTATAGAGTAATTCCCTAGTTATTAGTTATTTTGGCAGATTTGCCGGGAGGACCTCATTTGTTAAAGTAACTTTGCATCAGGTCCTTTCTCCTCATTTCGACCGGTCAGCCGAGACGCCCTCGCGCACGGCCCGCCGCCCTGCGCAGCCACCGCGCCTCCAGCCGTGTTTGCTCCGCTCGCGCACCACGTGTGCCAGCTGGTCGAATTGGCCAAGCAGAGAGCACAATCCCGCCTATACCCTGCCGCCGCCATGAATCGCACACGCCCGGGATATCCGGCCGCGCATTCACTGCGGCTAGCTGTGTGTCGCGACGCTGACTGTGACCGCTGCCCGCGCAGCTCTATAACGCCGTAGGATACACCATTACTCGACTCCTGGCCACTGTAGGATCCCCGGTGTCTCTAAGGGTCACGTCGCCGTCGTTTCGCCAGAGACCGATAGCCACCACCGCCGCTAGCCATCATCACGCCTACCCGGTCTACCTGGCCTACCGCCACAACCTCGTCGCGTCCGCCATTAAGCCGCCGCGCTGTCCAGTGGGGATTTGCGTGTGCGCATATTCCGCAGCCGCGACCTTTCCCATTGGCCAGTTATTACCGCCGCACCTAAGCCATAGCACTCAAGTGCGCTAGGGAGCACCTAAAGCATCTAGGCCCCATTGTTGATTTTGGTAATTGATGACAAGCGCTAATTGTGGACTAACCATTGTGTTTGAGTATATGTAAAAAGAAGTTAGGTCCACATGCCAAGGAGGATGACTACCAATTAAATTTGATGGCGCAAAGCTATGGAGCGAGAACGAACAAATTAGCAGTTTGTTTAAATGATCGAGGTGAAGGACGATCTAAAGTAAGCTAGTTTTTTCTTTTAGCATTGCCGTACTATCAAGAGGGGTGGTAATCTTGACGAAGAAGTGATCAAATTGCCGCACTAGGTCATGCATGCTTGGTCCATCTATTTTCCTTGATCTTTGTTGCTCAGCGGTCAGACCGGGCTCATCCAGAACCTCCTGGGGAGTTCTGATGGGGGTGCCGGTCGGACCGCGCACCCCTGGCCAGTCGGACCGGCCCGGTACAAAACCGCCCAGGCAATTCTGATGGGGGTGGAGGTCGGACCGCGCACTCCTGTCCGGTCGGACCGGCTCGATCCAGAATCGATAGGGAGTTCTAGTGGGGGTGGCGGTCGGACCGCCTCCCCCCACCCGGTCGGACCAGCTGCGTCCAGTACTGACAGCTCAAATGAGATAGGGTGCCGGTCGAACTGGCGCTTCACTTGAGGTTGGACCAGTTGGTACTTCTTCTAAGCAAAAGAGTGCATTTAATGCACCTCAACGACTAGTTTTTGAGCTGTTGAATTTGAAGCCGGTCAGACCGATCCTTTGCCTGCGGTCGGACCGGGAATGACCTGAGTTGGAGGATTTCGCCCCTAACGGCTAGTTTTTGAGGAAGGGGCTATAAATACCCCTCCACCAGCAGCAAGAAGGCTCTCTTGGCACTCCATTGACTCCATTTGAGCTCTTGCTTGTCTCCTCGTACTCTCTGAGCTTTCTCTCTTCATTTGTGAGTGATTGAGGATTGTTTTAGCCAAGCCAAGTGCATTGCATCATTGTTTTAGCTAGTGTGGCACTTGATCATCTCTAAGCCGGTGTTGTTACTTGTTACTCTTGGAGGTTGCCGCCTCCTAGACGGCTTGGTGGAGTTCCGGTGACTTCTCCAAGAAGATTGTGGAGGAAGCCCGGGTGATTTGTAAGTGGTTCGGAGCTCACCACCTTCGGAGTGAAGGAAGAGCTACCTCTAGTGATCGAGGCTTGTGGAGACTACTTCAAGGCCGGCTCCCGACCTTGCCCATCCCTTGACAAGGGATTAGGAGGCTTGGTGGTTTAAGCGGTGAAGTTGGGCTCACCTCAACGGGGAGTAGGAAATCGGCAAGTTTCTGAACCTCGGGTGAAAAATTTCTTGTCTCTTGTCCATTTACTTATTGCATTTAAATTCTTACAATTTACATTCATAGAGACTACTTGAGCCCCTATCACCCTAGGATTGCAAAACATAACCTAGGAGTGTATCTTAGTTTGATCCCTATCAAACCCATCAACCTAGGTTAGTCAATTGAAGGGGACAATTAATTTTTAATTGCCTATTCACCCCCCTCTAGTCGACATCTTGATCCTACAGCGCCCCCGCTTATTCAAGCCATGGAAGAGCTCCACCATGCCGCAACCCTCTTGTTCCCCTCTTTTGCACCCAGACCAAGCTAGAGAGTGAGAAGCCGCTGTCGCGCCACATGTCGAGCACCTGGGGGGCGAGAAGCTGCACCGCCAAAGGATCCACCAGGGCTAGGTCTGCTCGATGGGGCGAGTACCTACCACACCAGAGATAGGAGGAGCTGAAGATAGGGAGCTAGGAGTCGGCCGTCACGGTTTTCCCTCCGTTGAGCACCTTGTGAGCAAGACGG
This sequence comes from Oryza meyeriana var. granulata, assembly GCA_003991445.1. Classification (NCBI taxonomy): domain Eukaryota; kingdom Viridiplantae; phylum Streptophyta; class Magnoliopsida; order Poales; family Poaceae; genus Oryza; species Oryza meyeriana. Next base: position 143,433 of record RYFJ01000382.1, read on the forward strand.
AGCCCAAATACTCTGTTTCGCCGCTGCCAACGGCCCGCGCCGCAATTCTTCGTCGTCCGGCCGCCTCTTGGTGAGACCTCGCACCTGTAACATCACCATGACCCCTAGAAGCTTTAGCCCCGCCAATTTTGGTCGATTAGGGCTTGTGGCCGTGCCGGCCCGTGTGCCGCCGTGCCATCACCAAGCTCGCCGTGGGCAGTCCACCCACAGTGCCGCTCCGAGCTGCCCAAGGAGGGCAATCGTGCTCTCCAACACCCTAGAACATTCCATGATGCCGACCCCTAGCTATGCTTGCCCTGGTCCTACTCAGCTGGTGGCCGATGTGTATGCATCGCCGCCACCCGAGCTAGTCACGCTCGCCTAGGGACCATGGGGCCTCGTCTCCACCGAAGGGCTGCCATACCCATTTTTGGCCGCGCCGTGTCGCTTCAACCTCAGCCTGGTGGAGCGCACCGTCTCTCGCTGCCTCTCGCGCTCAGGCAAGAGGTTGACGATGACTCCCTTGGCTGTAGGGCTGACAGCCGGGACCCACCGTATTATACATCCTCTTATACTATACAGTATTCTATACTCCTTCATGTATGTGTGACATATGGGCCCGTATGAGTAGAAAACATATTTTAAAATGGTATTTAACCTCTGAGTCGCTGATAGATGGGTCCCAACGGGGTATAAGTGGCCGGCTCGGCTCTGGTCAATGGGGCCGGACCTACCTGTCAGTCGCTCATCTTTTCCAGTGGGAAAATAAATCATCAAATAAATGATTTTTGGGCCGATCCCACCTGTCAGTCTCGGCGCCACCTGGGTTGGGCCTTGTACTGTTGGGCCGCCCATAGCACAGTAGGATTTCACAATTTAGTTGGATTAATTCAAATTTGAATCTTTAAAAGGCCATAACTTTTAAACCATAGCTCCGATTCAAATGAAACTTGAACCTAAATTCATCTAAATTCAAAATCTATTTGTTGGTACCAATTTTGTATTTTATGATTTTTCTAGATTTTTGTGATTTATTTGAATTCCGTGTTGAATTCAAATTAAATCTCTCGCTTGTAAAATTTAGAGTCCGAAGGAACTGCTGAGTTGATCGAGGACCAGGAGCAGCAAGACTCCGAGCAAGGCAAGTCATCTTTACCTTGAGCATATTGATCCCTTTGCGAAATTTATTTTCATTGTAAACAAAATATGCATGCAAGATAAAATGAACCCAAACTTGTGAGCCCTACTTTCATTGAATGCCCTGTACCTTGATTAAACTACCATCATCGTATGTTCCTAGTCAATTTATGACAATGCTTAGCTATGCTATTAGTTGCACTACTAATTTCATATTTATACAAATGCAATACTTTGCTTAGGGTAATTATCTTAGGGAAGATAATTACAGATCAGCATGTGGAGACATAAGCGTCACAATGCCTTGACAAGAATGAAATGTTTTGTGAAATGAAAACAAAACTAAACAACGTTTTTGACTAAGGCGGTGGTATTAATTGGTGGTTTCTAGGCAAGGTTGGACCGCCATAGTCAATTAAGGACTGAACCATGAAGTCATACATGAAACGAACAGAGTACGACCGTACTTCTCGCATGGGCATAGACCTAGCGGAGTAAATAGCCGAGCAGAGGCAGTACCCAAGCTGAGGTGGTTCCTATTAGATGTGGGATAGGTGGGTAACCTATTTGGTGGATAACCATCGGTAGGTAACCGCAAATGAACCTGAATTAATTATAACTTAATAATGAATGAGTGTATTCTTCCTCCCGGAAACACCAGAACTCCTCTCATTGCTAGAAACGATGTACACCTAGAGTGCATGGGGGCCTAAGTTCATGGAGCGGGTATTGCCAAAGTGAGGTTATTAAAAGGCTTTGCCGTAACGCGTCTCATTCGTTGGGACTAGGCTCATTTGTCACGCAAGTTACGGAGTACGGGTAAAGCATACCCACTGTAGTGTGAATAACTCAAACTATTTGGATAGCTATGCTCGCAGTTAATTGAGCGCTGGGACATGTTATACACTTGGCTAGGCTCTAAAATTTAAATTGATGATGGGGGAAATAATGCATGGGATTTTGGACGAGAAAAATCAATTCCCGAGAGGCGGGAAGGGATGAATCCCAAAAAATCATGACGATAGAGTGGTAGGAAGCCATTCAGTATAACCCGAATGGTGGACAGAACCTCCGTTGTTATTAATACAACCATGGATTAAAATCTAGTGAGTCAATGCTAGGTCTTAGGTTTGCGAAAGTGTTTTCAAAAAGCTAGCTTCACGCAAAAGAACCCAAGCCACTCTTTGTCTTGCTTGCATTTGCATAAATTGTGTGATGGCTTCCTGAGTACCCTCGTACTCACCTGTCACACCCTGAGTTTAGCCACACAGAAACTTTACCGGAGAAAATACCTAAGAAAAGGAATTTTAAAATGGCTAGAGAAATTAATTGATGGTGTAAAATGCAAGATAATAAATTGTCGTGGCCGGGAATATTTTTCTTGTATTCTCTGTGTCGAAATACATTAACTAGATTTTTAGTGGAATTTACAGAGCGCCGGAACTATTTTTAATAAATCAAATACGCTTATCGGAATTAACATCGTCCTGGAAATCTTTTTCTTTCTTCCTTTCTCTTTTTCTCCCTCGGGGCCGCTGGCCCGCTCCTGTGCCGCCCGCGCGCTCGCGCCCCGCACCCTGTGCCCGTGCCCTCTCCCTTGCCCGCACCCCGCGCTCCCTCGTGCTCGCGCCCGCGCCCACGCTCCTCCCGCTGACAGGCCGGGCCCGCCTGTCAGCATCATCGTTCTCCTCCGTCCGAATCGGGCGGAGGGGAAACTCCCCGGGGCCGTCCGATCCGGCGCTGTCCTCCTCATCCTCCCGCACTCGCACTCGTTCAAACGGTCGCGGACCGAGTCCGCCCCACTCCCCCGAGTTCTCCGGCGTCCACGTCCCCTCTCTCCCGTGAACCACGCGCACGATGCCCACGCCGCCGTCCACTCTCCCGTGCACGATTGGAGCCGTTCGGCCTCGATCTCTCCCGGCCGACTGTATATAAACCATCTCCACCCTCTCCTCCATCTTTTCCCCAACACGCCGAGCTTTCCAGTGCCCCAGAACCCCGTCGCCACCGCGCACCCGAGCTCCACCGTTTTTCGCCGCCTCCGGCCACCGCTCGCCGCCGTTCCGGACGCCGCCAGGACACTCCGCCACCGCCTGCACCACCGCCGCGCCGCGCCGCATCTCGGCCGCCACTCCGTGGAAGCCGAAGCTCGCCGGACCGCCTCGCCCGCGCGCACGGTGAGTATCGGCCTTCCGCCTCCTTTCCGGCCGATGTTTCCTGCCGCGCCGTGTCTCCATTCTCCACTCTAACTCCTCTCCCGTCCTCCTCATCCTCCAGGACACCTCGGCAGCCGCCTCTCGCCCGTTCCCCGCCGTCGGAGCTCCGTCGCCGACGTCGTCCCGAGGCCGCCGCCGCCTTTTCGTTGCCACCGTCGTCTTCGCGCCGTCGCTCGCCGTCGCGAGCCACCGGTGAGAACCCCCTCCGTTTTCCCGTTCATTTCCGCCCCTCCGTGTGGTCGTCGCCGCGCCGGGTTGTCGCCGTCGTCGACCATCGGGTCGCGTGCGCGCCGCCGCCTCCCGCTCGGGACGGCTGGCTTCGGCCGCCGCTCCCCGGGGCCGTCCGATCTGCCGGGTGGCAGATCGTGGCCGCCCGCTCGCTCGCCCGCGTGGTGCGCCCGCTCTCGGCTGCGGTGGACTTGGTCCGCCGTGCGCCTGCCTCTCGCACGCCACTGGCTGGTGGAGCCCGCCTGTCGGCGCCGGCTTCCCAGTCTGGTGACGTCATTAATCGGTTAATGCGCATTAAAATCACTGGTTAATTATATTCACTCTGAAAATAGCAGTAAACTTCAATAAATCATAAACTATTTCATGCGAACTCTGATTAAGTCCATTCAAATTTCATTAAATCCAGAAAAATGCCAAGAATCCATTAAAAATACTTTCAGCCCATGTTTGTTGACCCCATGTACTGTTTTTAATTGTTTATGCACTGTTTGTTGTAGAATCCGACGCCGGTAATTCTCCTGCGTATTTCGAGAATCGTAGCCGAATACCTTGAGCTGGAGCAAGGCAAGTCGCACTGATACTTTGATCAATTCGTACCCATTTTTCATTAAATTGCTTTGTTTACGCAAATAAACTGCATTATTTCAATAATTCATGTGGATTGGTATTGCCTATACAATGTTAGGTTTCAGCCTTAGTTTTGATAACTAAATCCTTGTCACCTGGGTAATAATATGAGTAGAATATGATCCCTAGGATGCTTAGCCATGCTTAGCAACATAGCTCACCTGGGTATTAAATAATGTCTTTTTATATGATTCGACTCAATGTCGGAAAAATGGAACCATGGATAGGTTGTTGTTAAATTCCTAAAATTTTGACCTAAATGGTGGGCTGTGGGTGTATGGTTTGCTTGTCACACCCATGGCAATTAAGGACCGGTTCGGGGGAACCACTTGGGCAACTTCCCGTACTTGCCACAAGCCAGCGTGGGCAACGGCTGGGCTTGAAGCGTTTCTTCTCCCTCTCCTAGGCACCGAAGAAGAGGTGGGGCGTGATGGAGTTGGGTCGGCCCGGGGTAGGGTTGATCGGCTGCCGGATTCACCGTGGCGCAAGGGGGGTAGCCTGGCCAATATGGCGTGCCCTGTCGGCAGGTGCAACCTCAGCGTGGTGTGGATGGTTAGGGAGGGGTTGCGTGAAACGGTCCTGTCACAGCCTCGCACGGGACATCGTGGTGATGTACTGGCACACGGGAACGTGTGTGGGGGCTGTGTCTTGTGGGTACAGTTGTACACCTCTGATCAGAGTAAAAAACTATTCGAATAGCCGCGCCCGCGGTAATGGGCACATTGGCCAAGACTCACCGTGATTAGTCTCACCCTAGATAATTAATCTGGTTTTATCAAACTGTGGTTGTGGAAGGTGTGTGTCCGTCGGCGTGGTTGAGCTGACCGGGGGTGACCGGTTAGCGTGGTGTAACGCTAGTCGGTGGAGACTGGTGAGTGTGGTTTAACTCTCATCAGTTTCGCCTGGTGGTCGTGGTGTAACTTCCATCAGCGCGGCCTGGTCAACGTGGTTTAGCGTTGGTCGGGAAAAGCTGGTCAGCGTGTTACGTTGTCCGGTGGTGACTGGTTAACGTGGTGTAGCGTTAATCAGTGGAGAGTCCGGGTAACGTGGTGTAACGGTACCCGGAGGTGTCTGGTGAACGTGGTGTAGCGTTCATCCAGTGGAGACTGGTTGACGTGGTTTAGCGTCAATCAGTTGGGAATGGTTGGGCCTGGTTAACGTGGTGTAACGTTAATCAGTGGTGAATTAATATTGTTAATTAAATCAACTTTTCAATGTTTGCGAACTACTCCCTTTTGCAACTGCTTTTCCGCAAATAAACCCTATCCCATCTTTGTACCCGGTGCATATGCATATTTGTGGGTGTGATTTGTTGAGTACTGTGGGTGGTACTCAGCCTTGCTCCAATTTCCCCCCCCCCAGTGTTGGAGGACGCGTCAGATGAAGATCATCCTGAGGAATAGGCTGGCTCTGCCGTCAAGGTGCCTGTGGGAATGGAATCGGCTGCTTGGCCAGATGTTTATAGACTCCGTTTTACCTTTTTTTTTCCGCTGCATTTATGTAATTTACAGTTTACTCTGTTTGTAAGACACTCTGTATGGCAACTTGGTTTGTGTACCCTGGCTTTCCTGGGCAGGGATTTATTACACATTAATGTTCAGAATTTCGGTGCGAATTTCTGGGCGTTACATCACCCTTGCTCAATCCACCGGTATTTGAGGATAAAGTCACTGAGGACCCTTATGCTCACTATTTTAAGGCTGCTGAAGATGACGGTGCCTAGTAGGTCTTAGACTCCAGTCGTTGCCTTTGGCAATGGCGATGCCATTGCCTTATCTACTTCTGCTTATGGTTGTAACCTGGACCTTGGTTCCATATGACTCTATTATGCCTTTGCGGCACTATGATGTAATAAATTTATGATTAGTTTTAAGTGTATGTTCTTGTTGCTATCGGCATTATATTCGTGTGTACCAAACTACTTGATCCAAAAAAATAATATAATAAATGCATGAGAGTCTCTTGTCATATAAACGGGAGCCTACAGGAACCGAGGGTTGCCGGTGATAGGATGCATGGCGGCGGAAATGGAACACACCGGAGCGAAGAGGAGGACGAGGCGAACTTACTGATGCGTTGCGCGATGGCAGACGACAAATGGCGATGAGAAGCGGCGAAGAGCTTTGGGTTGACGGCAGGGAGGTCCTTCCTGTGGCGCTTGATGGAGACGGAGTGGCAGACGGCCTTCTCCTCGCAGCTGCGGAGCTCTGGCGAGCTTCATAGCGACAGCAAGAAGCGGCTGAAAAGTTGGCGGCTCGGCAGAACTAGAGAGAAGCGGCGAAACAGGCGGTAAGGATTTCGACCGCTTCGAGAGTCGACGGGGATAGATCGAGGAGCTCCGGGGCTTCCTATTTAGGGCCTGTTTGACATGGCTCCAGAGCTAAACTCCAGAAAACTCCAGGCTAGAGCTAGCCAAACACCCCAACTTCAGAGCAACCCAACTCCATGGAGTTTTTGGAGCTGTAGTTCATTTTGGTGGAGCACCTCTTTTCCAACTCCGCAACCCTTCAAAATAGATGTAGACATGGAGTTCCATTGAAATTACCCGCTTTTGCCATCCATTACACAGTCCTGGAAACGAAACGTTATTTTTCTATTCTTTCCCGACCTCCCATCCACCCGAGACCCGACGCCACCCCTTATCCCTTCCGGGCTCCCGCTCGGTCTCGGAGACTCCGTGCGCCGCTTCCCATCCGCCGCGGCTCCTGGGACTGCGACCGGCGCCGCCCCCATCGCCCACGGTCGCGGCCCCTCCGTCTGGCCGTGAACCTGCTCGAGTCCGCCGCCCCTATCGCCCGTGAACCTTCGCGACCTCCCGGGAGCGCCTAGCGCCACCGCCCCATCCTGCGTCGCCCCCCATCCTACGCCGCTACCCCTGCCGGCGCCGGTCCAGGAAGGCCACCACTGCGTAGGTCGGCCAGGTCTGCGGGAGGTTCCCTGATCTCCTCCCTGCCGGTGTCCAGTTCGCTCATCTCTCCATCCGTTGGTCTCCAGTTCGCCCGAAGGTAATCTTCTGCTTTTCTTTTCTTTTTTACTTTTCTGATTTGGGTGCAGCCACTTGTTTGAATGAGTAGGACACTTTTGAGATGATAAATTAGTTGTATGCAAACAAGTATGAGTGGCAAATCAAGGTGTTATGCTGTTTTTTTTCCTTTTCTGATCTGTACAGTGAATGGTATTTGGTGATTATTCGGTGATTTGGTATATATGCTGATGAGGACATCCCTTCCATGGATACAACTCCCTCACCACAAGGACCACTTACTCGAGCTCGTGCTCGTCAACTTAATTACCAGGTGAATTCGTTCCTAAGTTCATATATTATTGAGGATAGTCCGCTACCTAATGCAAATGATTTAATTGTGATTAGCAATCTGGGAAAGGGACCAAGTCAAGCAAGAATTCGAGATGGACTCGTTCTGGAATCAGATTCGGACTGCTGCGATGGCACCAAGTTCAAACGGACATAACTTCCTCATACGGACTCCGTTTGGGGTGTTCTTGTACTTCGTGGAAAGCTTATGAAGTCTACTTTCCAACGGATCCAACCTCATCTTCAAATTCCATCCGAGCTGGCCGCAATCATCAAAACAATCCACGTTGGTTCCTGAGTCCGAGTCAAACGGGTGCTGCGCCATCCCCACTTGGGCCCATGGGCCTTGTAACCCTAGGCGGACGTCCCTCCCTGGTCGTATCCCTATTTAAGAGCTGCCGCCTCCCTTGTTACGACTTGGATTTCGTTGAGTTTAGGTTTAGCCCTTGTGCAAACTTCTGTTCTTCAGTTGTGTCGGACGACCACCTGTCAAGACAGCTTCGTGATCCCAACATTGTGTTCGCAATACAATTTATGCTTCATTCATATTCCAATATCAGATTGCCTACGTCCTATTCTTGCTAGTTCTTCGATTGCTCGCAGGGATTGAACCTTGTGTTCAGGTTGATCGCGCCGCCAGCGGGATCAATAACATCTCGGAGTTGGTTCAGCGATTGCTAAGGCGCAAGCGACGTCGTGCGTTTGTAGTCGGATTGCCAGGGTCATCTCCACCCACAAATCGATAGCTATCAACTCATCGAAAGATCGGGCACCTCAGTCTCCATCATATACTCTAGTTCATGTTAGCGATTTGCATATTCTGAATGCTTGTGTTGAGTTCGTATAGATGCCGGAAATTGAGTGGAACGTAGAGAACACTCGGATCCTATGCGGTTTAATGGCCGAACAAGTTGAGAAAGGAAACCGGCCAAATACATTTTTGAATTCAGTTGGTTATGCTGCGGTTGAAAAAGGATTCAAAGATCGGATGGGTTTTGAATTGTCCAAGGGGCAAATCAAGGATAAGTGGGACAAATTGAAGGAAGATTGTAAGGCATGGAAAAAGCTAAAGATGAGGCAAACAGGAATCGGTTGGAATGGTGGCACTATTGATATGGATGATGAATGGTGGAAGAAAGCTAGAGCTGTAAGTGTTTGTATTTACGAATATTACCAATTTTTTAAATTAGTTGATGATATTATTTATCCTCATATGTGTTGCTCTCTTGTGTATTTTCAGGATATTCCAGGCTGCGGGAAGTTTAGGAAGCATCCACTTCAAAATGAAGATGAGTTAATGATTTGTTTTCAAGGCATCGTCAATATTGGTGCCGACCATTGGTCCCCTTGTGCTGCAATGGCTGCAGCATCTACACCAGACAATGCGACACAAGGTGAGGAAGGTGCAGCACAAGGTGAGGATGGTGCGACACAAGGTGAGGAAGTCGATGAGTTTATCCCTTCCCCTAGTAGTGGCAAGAGACCAACAAGACCTGTCCAAGGTCCAGGCAAGAAGGCTAAGACAGCCAATGCAGTCCTCATTCAAGAAGCAGTCACTAGTATGGCTAGTTCAGCAAATGCATATGCTGCGAAGAAAGATGGAAAATTCACTATTGATGAAGTGATGCAGGCTGTGATTGCTTGTGGTGCTGAGTATGGAACCAATGAACACTACAGTGCCACAGATTTGTTTGTGAAGAAGGAGCAAAGGGAGATGTTCATGACCTTACCTACTGATGACATTAGGTTCAACTGGCTTTCTAGGAAATATAATGACAAGTATGCAAAGTAATAGTGTTTGCATCGGCTTGTCTCTTGTATCAAGACTTGTAGGAACCCATTTTCCATGTTTGCCTTTGTTACTTTCCTATGTTTAAAGACTTGTAAGAATTCATTTTATTTCATGCTTGCCAGTTGTTTGTCCTATGTATGAACTGAGTTTGACAGTTTGAAATATGGTTTATCATTTTCATGTTTTATTTATTTATTTGATCTCTATGTTTCACAGATGTCTACAAGTGAGAGTGATGACAGTAGCGATGATGAACACTTTTACTCTCTCATCCAAGGTGCTGCTAAACTTGTAGAAATATATGTTGGCATGTACATGGACAAGGCACCGCCGAGGACCTCACAGCTCACTGGAATGGGATGGGTGATTGAGACACTAAACACTCCAGGGGAATGCCACACAATGCTTCGGATGAACAAGGACATCTTTTTGGATCTTCATGGTACGATGGTTGATAGGTATGGTTTGAAACCGTCCAAGCACATGAATACCTACGAAATGCTAGCAATTTTTCTGTTCACATGTGGTGGCTGTGAGTCAAATAGAAGAGGGCAAAATAGGTTCAAGCACTCTGGTGAAACCATTAGTAGGAAATTCCATGAAGTTCTTGATTGTGTTATTGCAATGGCTCAAGATTATTTGAGGCCAACTGATCCTAATTTCCGAAGAGTTCACAAAAGAATTAGAATTGACAAAAGAGCGTATCCACACTTTAAGGATTGCATAGGAGCACTAGATGGGACACATATTCGTGTGTCTCTTTCACCAGAGGAACAAGTGAGGTTCATTGGTAAGACTGGAATTCCTACTCAAAATGTGCTTGCCATTTGTGATTTTGATATGCGATTCACATATGTGGCTGCGGGTCAACCGGGAGCTTTGCATGACACGAGTGTATTGTACCATGCAATGGAAGTGGATAAAGATGTCTTCCCGCATCCTCCACAAGGTACAATCATTACAAACATTTAAAAGGTCAATTTGTACCTCAAATCCTTATGTTATTTTTCATATGTGCAGGCAAGTATTATGTGGTGGACGTGGGATATCCTAATCGTCCAAGTTACCTATCTCCATACAAGGGTGAAAGGTATCATTTACCCGAGTGGCATCGAGGTATGGAACCAAATACTCCAAAAGAGAAGTTCAACCGGGTTCATTCATCTATTCGAAATGTTATTGAACGTTCATTTGGAGCTCTAAAGATGAAGTGGCAAATTCTTTATATGATGCCTTCCTATTCCTTGCTCACACAAAAAAAGATCGTAGCTGCTACCATGGTTCTACACAATTTCATACGTGAGCATGCTAGTGGGGATGTGGACTTTGCTAATTTCGACAGAGATCCGAACTATGTGCCAACTATCCCGGAAAGGTACAACAAATATGCTGTGTCTCAACATGCCTCTGATGGATCCACTACGGAACCTAGCTTTGTGACTATGGACTCATTTCGTGATAGTTTGGCTACATCCGTCGCATTAGCTTGGAATTAATGTAAACATATTTTCAAACTTTGGACCTGTATCTCGGATTATTTGGTTGGACTTGTATATGTCGGATTATTTGTTTGGATGATTATTCGGATTATCTTAAATTATTTGTTTGGATTATCTTGTAATATGTTGGTTCTTCAACTTGTTTACATGTTGTGCGTATCATTGAAGTACATTCATGTCAACCAAGGGCATATTAGACAATCCACACTAATAAAACACAATTCTGGAGCTGTGAATATTTTCTAGCCAAACACCCCCTGCAGACAGCTCCAACTCCACCCAGAGCCAGCTCCACCTGGATTTCTGGAGTGGAGCTGCTCTGTCTGAAGTTGGAGCCATGCCAAACAGGCCCTTAAAGGGAAAGGAGGAGGATTCTGGCTCAGCTACGGCGGGGAAGGCGGCTAGGGTTGTGGAAGCTTCGGGTGCTCGTGAAGGAGCCGGATTGCTTTGGGTTATTTCCAATTAACCAAGGGGAAGCGACAGGGAGATTGCGGGGATCACGTTCCCTTGGTCAATTTGGAAGGATCTTGGACGGAGAGGCTGAATCGAATGTGGGAGACGGCGGCCGTGCATCGGCCGGATTCCGAGCTCGAGCTGGAAGACAGACCTGACAGGGCGGGTCCGCAAGTCAGCCAAAGAGAGAGGAGGGTGCTCGGTGGCTCAGATTGGGCCGGAGCAGGGCAGGCCGAAGAGGAGGGAAGGAAAAGGAAGAGGCTGAACGGGCCGGAGGGCATGGTGCTAGGCTTCGGCCTATAAAAGAGAAAAGAGAAGAGAGAGAACGAGCAGGCTGAGTCCGGCTCAGGAAGATAGAGACAGAGGTCTATGGGCCGAAATTGACCTAGAGACTTGAGTAGGGTTTTTAATTTATTTTTCTATTTAAATAATGTCTAAAATGATCTTTGTATTATTAAAATTATAATTTGAGTTCTAAAAATTCCCAAAAAATTTCATAGAGTATATTTAAGCATGGAGAATTTATTAAAAATAAATTAAACCATGATTTATTAAGGAAATTTCATTTCCCATATTTACTTTATTTGTTTAATTGTTGCACTTTAACATTAATTATAGAAATAATTTATTAATCCCTAAAAAATTCAAGGTGTGACAAAGCCACAGCCGCTGCCGTTGTTGCCCTTTCAGCGGCGTCGCACCAACCTCTAACAACCGAATGAGGATGACAAACAGGAATGGGTCCAACCAAGCCAAATCACATATGAATACAGAGAGAAAAAAAGGGCAAATACGACTTTTCGTCCCTACTCACGGCTAAACACTCAACCCGAATGGTAGCTGTGACGGAAGTGGTACAGATTGAAGAAAAACAAGTGGCTTGTGCTATTGATCGAAAGCGGGAATTTTTTTGCTATTTTTTGGTACTGGCTTGTTTATGTGCTATAGATCGAAATTTCTCCAACTGATTTGCCTACCACGCTCACCCTCCCAATAAATTATACTACCTCAGTTCTAAAGTATAAGGATTTCTAGATTATTTAGCAGAGATTATGGTTAAGGAGAAAATATTTTGTTGTCTCTTAATAAATAAGGGATGGTTAAAGGTGGGAGGGTGCTTGAAGGTAAGATATGAAGAAATTTAAATATGAAGTGATTGATAGGACATGTTGTACTGTAAATAGTGCTAGAAATGTATATATATGGTTATATTTTAGAACGGAGAGAGTAAATAATAAATCCATCTCTCTTTCAAAAATATTAAATTCATCTAAATCTTTATTTGTTAACCCACACTTTTTCAACCGCTCTCCCACGCTTTCAATTGGGGCCTCCTCAACCTAGAAGCAAGCGTCGGCTCTCTCTCCCACTCACGGCACCTCTCGCAGTCGTGTCGCTCTCTCCTCGCCATGGGCCGCTCCTACTCCCTTACCACACTTTTTCATCTCTCGCCTCCTATAATTTGTTGCATTCCACGTTCTTTTTTAGTTTTTTAGGGTCAAAATGTCCCCAATCTTCCTACATAAGCAGCAGGCAGATATAAATATTTATAGCATAGGACTTACACCCACCATTCACACACATAAGAATAAGAACAATGTTATCCTATTACATGAGTTGTTCATATATAATCTTTGTCAACCCCCACTAGTAGAGTCATCTCAACATTTCTATGTGATGCTAGCGTTTAATTTTTAAGAATTGTGAGGTGATTTTTTGATCTTGATTTATTTGTTCTATCAAAACTAAACTACTAAAATTCTTTTGCTATATTAGAAAACCACCTCACGAATAGTTTGACTACCATATTTAAGTTTTGTAGTTTGTTTTTGTCTATATTATATAAAAGTAATGTGTTTATGTTTATGTTTTTAGGAAAAGGTGATCTCATCTAATGATCATCATGGAGCTTTGATTTGGACACTAGTTCATCATCAACAAAGATATACTAGATTCTGATGATTTTCATAGATTTACAGTGGTTAGTATTATCTTATAGTATTATGCATTTGCTACTACCTACTTTAGGCCTTATCCCGATATCGGATCAGCGCCTAAACTACACAAGTGTGCTCTCTGACTCGATGTTTGAAAAGTTAAAAATATCGTTGGATACTCATTATGAAGTGAAAGATGTGCTTGGTAAGTTAGTAACCCCGTTCCTATTGGATTGTCTTAATCAAATCTCATTATTATTAATTGGTGCAACTTTATTAGGAAGTGGAATGGAAGGACATGTCTATATGCGTATCTCTTGAAAATTCACACACTTATAACAGGGCAACTACACACTTACACTGTCACGGGCAATGATATTTTGAGTATTTTAGATTGAAGAGACACGTATTAGATTAAAGTAGAAGAAAGTAACAGATAATGGCCCTGTACCTCGTCAACGCGGCAAAGTCGTGATCAACACTGCGCTGGTGAGGCAGGGATAGACACAGAAGAGAATTACTCAATCTAATGCCTACCATGACCTAGATAGGGAACCTTCTTATATAGATGGAGGACTAACCAATCTAATCCTATCCTAACCAACTCTATCCAACAGAGTTACCTAGAAGAAAGTAACACAGAATGGCCCTAGACCTCGTCAGTGTGGCGGAGCCGTGATCGACACCGTACCAGGAAAACACACAAGAGAATTACTTAATCTAATGCCTACCGTGACCTGGACCTTATGGAGGACTACCCAATCTAATCCTATCCTAACCAACTCTACGTGACTGAGATAGAGACCCTTCTTATATAAATGGAGGACTACCCAATCTAATCCTATCCTAACCAACTCTATCCAACTGAGCTATCTCTATCCAAACTAACCTCTATCCAACTGAGCTACCTAGCAACTCTCTTAAGCCCATCACATACACACTCGAAAAGACCTATGGATAGGGACCCTTCTTATATGGATAGAGGACTACCCAATATAATCCTAACCAACTCCCAACAGAGCTACCTCTATCCAATTGAACTACCACTGGGCTACCTCTATCCAACTGTGTCGGAGCCACACCCCCTCCGCCCCTCATTCGAACAAGCTAACACCATCCGAGTATCTTCGAATGAATGTAGGTTTCCAACCATCAACCTTTTCGAAGACATCGTCGAATCAACGCGATCGAGCAAGCTTAGAGACCCAACTACTTCGACGACTGTACTCGAATCCCTATGAGGAGTTCGAACCAAGAAGAGGCGTCCGACAAGCCAGATCAAGTGACAAGATTCGAATAGTTTAAAAGCATCTTCAAGCACGTCTGACGAATATTCCCTAGAATAAGTCATTCCTTCCTCACCAAGTGTGGCGCCTCCCGACTAGGTGGAAGGCCACCATGTGCATAAGGCACCCGATCCCAGGATCAGTAGTCGGGTACGCACAACAATGATACAACACAGAGTTACAATAATACATAAACAGAGTACTTACATATACGTACAAGGAGATCCATCCAGGACAGACCCGGGATGGGCAAAATAATCAACTGGTAAACTAGCGAAACAGCAGAACAGGGCGGAAGCTGGGCAAAAACTACTCCACAGGCTCGGTTGGGAACTAGGCTCGAAACCTTCAGAGGTCTTCGTAGTCGGCCTGGTCTTGGAGGAACTCGGCAGCAGTCGGATCTTCGTCTTCCACTCCAAAACCTACTATACATATATATGAACAAGGTGAGTACTTTCGTACTCAGCAAGCCGGGAATGATGCCATGTTGGTTAGACAAGAAGAGCTAAGGGTTTCATTTGCGAAAGACTGCCTTATTAAACTCTTTTCTTTGCAAACACTAGTGAGTTCCAAATTTAGTTGCGGACAGAGGCTCACGCCTCCATCCAATCCGCAAGTTGCTTTCAACAAACTCGCCACTTGATGAATCAAGGCATAATCATACATGTCTTATCATCTTTTTACTTCGCATTTGTTGGTCCTTTATCTCCCGAGTAGCTACAACCACTCGTTGACCCTGAGACTCGGCTACAACCAAATCTCAGCTGTGGCACTTGATGCCCGCTACACTGGCTACAACCAGCTAGCTAGTCGGCCGCCCTGGCTACAACCGGGGGCTCATCATCGCTGCCCTGGTACAACCCGGGAGCATGCATCATGGCACTAAATGCCCGCTAGACTGGCTACAGCCAGCTAGCTAAGTCGCCGCCCTGGCTACAACCCGGGGGTCGAACGATGCTGCCCTGGCTACAACCCGGGAGCATGTTCATGGCACTAAATGCCCGCTAGACTGGCTACACCAGTAGCTAATCGGCTTCCCTGGCTACAACCCGGGAGCCTGATCAATCTGCTGCCCTGGCTACAACCGGGAGCAGATCAATCCGTCTTCTGGCTACAACCCGAAGACATCTGTACAACTGCCGCCCTGGCTACAACCGGGCATGATCTTCATCCTGTTTACTTTTCATACACTTGTTTATGGTGCTTAACACCCCGGACCACACAGATCCGTTTCTGGCCACACAGGCCTTCCGTTTGCTTACTCACAAACTCGGGTCACGGTTCCCTTTCCATCAAACGCTTTTCGCAAATCACTGTCAAACAAATCTACGCCATGGGAATCGATCCTTAATGATAATACATAGCCAAGCACACAGGCACTGTCTCTGTACATCAAGATTTTCACAAATCTTTCCTTTATTTCACAAACGCCGCCGATACACAAGGTATCGGGTTTTCCAAACTGTTTAGTAAAACCCATCATTTTTCCCAACGACAAACAACGTTGCAGAGCTAAGCCATTCTACTCGGCATCGTATCCTCAGATAGGATGCTAGCGTGCCATTTGTGGGCTCTTCAAGGGGGAAATAACAACATCCTACCAAATAAGTGCTACTACTGGGCGGGTCCATCGGTTGCGCTTGCAAAACCGAGGCCAACAGTTTAAAAAGGTGTAAACTAAGCATGCATATTTTTTCCAAACAGACATAGTTTTGCACATATGGGAAACAATATGATCAAAGAGGCTTGCCTTGTTCCAAGGAGGGGTCTTCTTTCGCGAAGGTGGCTTCGGGATCGTCCACCGTTCAGGTTCTGAAGCAAGCAGAAAGAAACACTGATAAGCAGGAGAAGTAAAACACCAAGAAAAAGGATCAAGAAGTAGTCGGCTGCAGAAAAAGGGGGCAGTCGGCTGAACCAGGCTTGCGAACCAGGCGACAGAGCTCCAAAGCTTGAGAGGATGAAAACTTAGCAGAGCTGGAGCTGGCCGGTTTGCAAACAAAGGAAGAAGGGCACGGTTGGCCATATATATAGCCGACGTGCAAGTTGAGGCACGGTGGAGCTGGGCAACGGTGGAGCAAGGAAGTCAAGAATGAACTGACAGGGGATATGACAGAGTGACTTTGGAGTCCAACTGGTCAGAGGAGCGTTGGCAGGCACTGTAGCTGCGATGAGACATTAAGGTCAAGCTAGGACAGGTTGGAGAAATCTCACTGACCTGGGCTTTCGGACTGACCACTGGTCCAAGCGATACTGCGGTTTAGGTGAAGATTGATTCTTTCACTACTTCGGTAGTCGCATCCAACGGGTGAGTGCAACTCGGATCTCTCCTCCCGGCGGGGACAGGGAAACAACAGGTTCAAAAGGTAGTCGGCCACATCACGTGCTCACTCGGCAGCAAAGAGGTCCGAGTAGACAAGGATAGGCAGGATACAAGGACTGAGTAGCAACTCTACTCGGACAAGAGAGAAGGTAGTCGCTGGCCGGGGAGGGGAAAACGGAGGCACAGCATGACAGGATAGGAAAAATGATTAAGATCCAGAAAACCATTACAACAGGAAAAGAAAGCGGTCGTTACAACTCCCCCACTTAACAGATCGTCGTCCCGAGATTCGGCTACTTTCGGCAAAGAGCTCCGGGTACTCAGCTTGAAGGCGATCTTCTTCCCCATGTAGTGTTCGTTTTCAGAATGGTTCTCTCATTGCACCTTGCAGAATTTATTGCCTTTACGTCTTGTATGTCTGTCTTACCTTGTCTCCTAAATCCGAATAGGGCGTTCCTTGTATGTAAGGTTGCGTTGTACGTTGATCTCTTCCAACGGAACTTGCTCTTCTGGGATGCGAAGACATTTTTCAACTGGACACATGGAACACGTCGTGGGACTCAGAGAGTTCTTCGGGTAACCTCAGTTGATACGCCATACTCCGCGTCTGTCGACGATAGGTAAGGTCCGATATAGCGAGGCGCTAGCTTTCCACCCATTCCAATCTCTTTGTTCCTCGTAGGGGTGATACTCGGACGATACACATGGTCTCTATCTGAAACTCGAGCTCTCGTCTGATTATCTGCATAGTTCTTCTGCCGGGTTTGGGCTGTCTTCAAGCGCTCTCTCGGATAACCTTAACTCGCTCTTCTGCCTCTTTCAACATGTCTGGTCCAAAAAACCATCTTTTCTCCTACGTCTGTCAACAGAGTGGGGTTCTACACTTGCGTCCATATAGAGCTTCATGGGGCCATCTGGGATACTGGACTTGATAGCTGTTATTGTGGAGAGAACTCGGCATAGGCAGACAGAGATCCAGTTCCCTTCAAAATCCAAGGCACATTGCTCTTAGCATATCTTCCACGATCTGGTTGACTCTCTCGGTTTGTCCATCCGTCTGGGGGTGAATATGCGGTGCGTACTGGAAATTCAGGTTAGTGCCCATTGTTTCTCATGCAACTTTTGCCAAAAGTGGGAGGTGAACTAGCCCTTCGGTCAGACACTATCTTCTTTGGACTCCATGTTGGCAGATAACTTGGTCAGATACAGCTCGGTCTAGCTTCTGGCCGGGTAGGTTGTCTTGACGGGGATAAAGTGGGCGACCTTGGTCAGTTCGATCCACTATTACCACCAGATGGAATATGTGCCTGCCGGGGTCTTAGGTAATCCAACGATGAAATCCATTCCTATTTCTTCCCATTTCCACTCGGTATCCTTAAGGGCTGAAGCAATCCTGCTGGCTTCTGATGCTCTGCTTAACCCTTTGGCAAATGTCACAAACTGCGACATACTCGGCAATATCTCGCTTCATTCCAGGCCACCAGTAATGATCCTTAATCCTTGTACATCTTGTACTTCTGGTGGATGGAATAAGCGGAACTCATGGGCTTCTCTCAAGATCAAGTCTTGGATTTCTTTCTGTCGGCACGCAAATGCGTTTCCCAAACCAAACAGTTCCTTTGCTGTTGATGGAGAACTCGGGGCTTTCCCTGGGTCATGCTTTCCTTTAGAGATACAATCTTTCATCTACTTTTGAGCTTCTCTGATCCGGTCCTCCAAGGTAGGCTGAATCAGCAAGTCGCTAGCGTTCCTGGCTTGACATATTTATCCTTAGCTTTTCCAGCTCTCGACTTAGCTCGGGTTGAAGGGGCGGGGTCAAGATGGCATTACATGGACTTTCCGACTGAGGGCATCGGCAACAACATTTGCCCTGCCAGGTGGTAATGTATTCCAGCTCGTAATCCTTAATCAACTCAGCCATCTTCTTTGTCTGAGATTAAGCTCCGTCTGAGTGAAGATGTACTTCAGACTTTATGATCGGTGTATACTTCACACCGGTTTCCAACCAGGTAGTGTCGCCATATCTTCAAGGCATGCACTACTGTGACAACTCAGGTCATGGGTCGGGGTAGTTCAGCTCATGGGGTCCTTAACTGTCTTGAGGCATAACGCAACCACTCTTCCTTCCTGCATAAGCAACAGCCTATGCCTAGTCGGGATGCCATCACAGTATCCTCAAAGTCTTTCCTGATATCCGGAAGGATCAACACAGGTGGGGTAGTCAGCCTTTTCCTTAATCCATGAAACTTTCTCACAGGCGTCACTTCCATTCAAACTCTTTTCCTTTTTTAGGGCAATTCTGTCATGGGTTTGGCAATCCTTGAAATCCTTTCAATTGAATCTCCGATAATAAAAAAAAAAAGCCAAACCTAGGAAACTTCTCACTTCGTGACCGTAGTCGGGGATTTCCAAGAAAGCACGTCTCTCACTTTCCCCCGGTCCACTTCTACTCCTTGGGCAGTGACCACATGCCCGAGAAAAGCAACTCGGTCTACACAGCCAAACTCACACTTCGAGTACTTGGCAACAACTGGTGCTCTCTTAACTTTCCTAGAACCATTCTCAATGTCCCAACATGTTCTTGCTCGTCTGGAGAGATTAGGATATCATCCATAAATACCACGACAAACTTGTCGAGATATTCCATGAATACCTTATTCATAAGACTCATGAAGAAAGCTGGAGCATTAGTGAGTCCAAAGGACATCACCGTATACTCATATAATCCATATCGGGTCAGGAAAGCTGTTTTGGGTATATCTTCAGATCTGATCTTCAATTGGTGGTATCCTGATCTCAAGTCAACCTTAGAGAAACTTTAGCTCCTTGCAGCTGGTCGAACAGATCAATCTATCCTTGTAGAGGATACTTATTCTTGATGGTTACTCCATTCAGTGCGCGATAATTCAACGCACATCCTCTTGGTCTTATCCTTCTTTTCCACTAGGAGCACTGGAGCTCCCAAGGTGATGTGCTAGGTCGCACAAAACCTAGGCTCTCAAGTTCTTCTATCTGCTTTTTCACTTCGGCTAACTCATTAGCCGCCATTCTTTAGGGTCTCTTGGATATGGGTGCTGTGCCGGGTAGCAACTCTATAGAGAATTCAATCTCTCTATCAGGGGGCATTCGGGTAAACTGTCTGGGAAGACATCAGGGTACTCATTGATCACCGCACTTCTTCCAAAGGGATATTTGCATGGAGCTCAGAGGGGTCGGTTCTTAGGGTCTCCCAGGGAGGCAAACTTCACTTCTTGTCCAAAAGGGCACTGCAGGGTTTATGGTGCTAGTTGCAAGTCTATCGGCCCTTATGCTTAGCTAACCAGTCCATGCCAAGAATCAAATCCAGCTTGTGATTCCAGGACAATGGGGTTGGCTGAGAAACTAACTCCTTTAATTACCAAGGTAACTCCAGGCAAGATTGTCTGACCTATTCTAACTCCTTGCCAGGGGTGTATGACCATAGGTATACCAAGACCCGACATCCCAACCATACTTATCCACAAAAGATTTGAGAAATAAAGGAATGCGATGCTCAGAATCAAAACAGAACACTGCAGGTACGGAGTTGACAAGAAACGTACCATTCACCACATCTGAAGTTCTCGGCTGTCTCGACTGGATATGATTTGACTCGCCGACGTCCAAAGGTCGGAGGGCACGGGAGGCAGATCCATTAGTATGTGTAGTCGGCTGTCTCGTGACTGAACACAGGGCTCGTTGAAGAATGCTGGCGTTAGGCGTCAGGACTGCAGGGTCTTGCTTCTGGGACAGTGTCGGGCGAATACCCAACTCGTTCTAGTTGTAGCATCGGCTTCCATGGGGCACAAACAACTCGGAATACTCTTCCGCTGAAGGCCGCTGAGGTAGGCGACTTGCACCGGTATTTGCACTTTGAGGGTCGGGACTTGGAACAGAAGAAGTCGGCGATGAAACAGCGGGCGAAACACCCGCTCTTGAAACTGGGATGGGGGCAAACTGACGGAAGGATGGGTAGAAGGGCTAGAACTTCGGACCACTACGAGATCTGCATCTGGAGGCCTTGCGCTTGCGAAAAATCGTCGATCTCCTTCCTCGCATCTTCAAGCGCTAGGCTCTGTTACCATTGCTGGAAGGTAGGAAAGTCATGGGAAGAAGCTGGACTTCATTGCCTTACAGTTCATCCCTTTCAGAACCTTCTGATCTTCTTCTTGTCCTGTTCACTACATCCCTGTGCAATTAGCAGCTAGTGGTTGAACCTGCTCAGGTACTCGCTGATGCTGGAAGGTCCCTGCTTGTAGGTTGTTGAACTCTCTCTCTGATGTCTATTACTCCTTCTGGACATGTGCATCTCTGAAGGCTTCGCAAACTCGGCCAGGCGATGTTGGCTGGCATCTTGATGGCAGCACAGTAGTTTTCCTCACCCAGTCAGTTTGCGAACACGAAGTTGATGTGCAGCAAACTGGTCTTTCCGTGGTTGTGCACTGCACTAGGTTCAGCTTTCCTATCCATTATCCTTCAGCCACGTCCGTCAGCTTATTCTCCATTGGCTCAGCGTCTGGAGAACTCGGCTGGACGGGACTCATGAAGTCGGCAAGCTTGGAGCGGCTACTTGTTCTGGTCGAGCTTAATGGAGAAGAGGCTGCATTGCGGCCTAGATTCTGAGCAATGCCTTTGCAAGATCTGGGTCTGGATGGCCATACTCGCTGGGGTCTGCTGGAAGTGAGGAGGTGAGGGCAATCCTCCAGGGTTTGCTTTGCAAGCGTCGAGGTACACGGCCGCGCACGGCCCTTCCTGACATCCGATCGTGGGTCTGCTCCACGTTCTTGTTCCTCCGCGGCAGTAAGCAGGTTGTTGCGGACTGGACCTGGTCTTCAAACCAAGCGGGCCGGGGTACGGACGCACGGGCGCTGATGTTCTGCCATCTGGGTCCAGAAAAGGAACCAAAGGAAGAGGGCTCAGCAAGGATATCGCAACCAAACCGATGGAACAGATGAAGGAGCACAATTAGCAGATGGATTCAAGCAGCAGAACAAGGAATATACTCGGGAACCCAGCTCAACGAAAAAGATGACAGATGGGGCACTGAACCTAAGAGCTTGCGCAGAACCCAAGGTAGGGAAATAGCCAGAGTTTAGAAACATTTCCAAATTCTACATAAAGCAGAGAGAGGTACAGACAGTCTAGTCTTTTGCAAATAGTATAGTTTTCAAATAAGATCCTCAAAGACATCTACACGGGTGGTTTCGTTCCTAGGGCCAACCTTTTGCTCTGATACCACCGCTGTGGCGCCTCCGACTAGGTGGAAGGCCCCCATGTGCAAAGGCACCCGATCCAGGATCGTAGTCGGGTACGCACAAACAATGAAGCAATACAGAGTTACAATAATACATAAACAGAGTACTTACATATACTACAAGGAGATCCATCCAGGACAGACCCGGATGGGCAAATATCAACTGGTAAACTAGCGAAACAGCAGAACAGGGCGGAAGCTGGGCAAAAACTACTCCACAGGCTCGGTTGGGAACTAGGCTCGAAACCTTCAGAGGTCTTCGTAGTCGGCCTGGTCTTGGAGAACTCGGCAGCAGTCGATCTTCGTCTTCCACTCAAAACCTACTATACATATATATGAACAAGGATACTTTCGTAGCTCAGCAATCCGGGAATGATGCATGTTGGTTAGACAAGAAGAGCTAAGGGTTTCATTTGCGAAAGACTGCCTTATTAAACTCTTTTCTTTCAACACTAGTGAGTTCCCAAATTTTAGTTGGCGGACAGAGGCTCACGCCTCCATCCAATCCGCAAGTTGCTTTCAACAACTCGCCACTTGATGAATCAAGCATAATCATACATGTTCTTATCATCTTTTACTTCGCATTGTTGTCCTTTATCTCCGAGTAGCTACAACCACTCGTTGACCCTGAGACTCGGCTACAATCAAATCCTCAGCTGTGGCACTTGATGCCCACTACACTGGCTACAACCAGCTAGCTAGTCGGCCGCCCTGGCTACAACCGGGGGCTCATCATCGGCTGCCCTGGCTACAAACCGGGAGCATGATCATGGCACTAAAGCCCGCTAGATGGCTACAGCCAGCTATGCTAAGTCGCCGCCTGCTAAACCCGGGGCTCGAACGTGCTGCCCCGGCTACAACCCGGGAGCATGTTCATCGGCACTAATGCCCGTAGACTGGCTACAACAGCTAGCTAATCGGCTTCCCTGGCTACAACCCGGAGCCTGATCATCTGCTGCCCTGGCTACAACCCGGGAGCATGATCAAATCCGTCTTCTGGCTACAACCCGAAGACATCTGTACAACTGCCGCCCTGCTACAACCCGGGGGCATGATCTTCATCCTGTTTACTTTTCATGTACACTTGTTTATGGTGCTTAACACCCCGACCACACAGATCCGTTTCTGGCCACACAGGCCTTCCGTTTGCTTACGGCAAACTCGGGTCACGGTTCCCTTTCCATCAAACGCTTTTCGCAAATCACTGTCAAACCAAATCTACGCCATGGGAATCGATCCTTAATGATAATACATACCAAGCCACACAGGCACTGTCTCTGTACATCAAGATTTTCACAAATTTTCCTTTATTTCAACAAAACGCGCCGATACATCAAGGTATCGGGTTTTCCAAACTGTTTAGTAAAACCCATCATTTTTCCCAACGACAACAACGTTGCAGAGCTAAGCCATTCTACTCGGCATCGTATCCTCAGATAGGATGCTAGCGTGCCATTTGTGGGGCTCTTCAAGGGGAAATATACACAACTCCTACCAAATAAGTGCTACTACTGGGCGGGTCCATCGGTTGCGCTTGCAAACGAGGCCAACAGTTTTAAAAAGGTGTAAACTAAGCATGCATATATTTCCAAACAACATAGTTTTGCACATATGGGAAACAATGATCAAAGAGCTTGCCTTGTTCCAAGGAGGGTCTTCTTCGGCGAAGGTGGCTTCGGGATCGTCCACCGGTTCAGGTTCTGAACAAGCAGAAAGAAACACTGATAAGCAGGAGAAGTAAACACCAAAAAAGGATCAAGAAGTAGTCGCTGCAGAAAAAGGGGGGCAGTCGGCTGAACCAGGCTTGCGAACGCAGGCGACAGAGCTCCAAAGCTTGAGAGGATGAAAACTTAGCAGAGCTGGAGCTGGCCGGTTTGCAAAACAAAGGAAGAAGGGGCACGGTTGGCCATATATATAGCCGACGTGCAAGGTTGAGCACGGTGGAGCTGGGCAACGGGTGGAGCAAGGAAGTCAAAGATGAACTGACAGGGATATGACAGGAAGTGACTTGGAGTCCAACTGGTCAGAGGAGTTGGCAGGCACTGTAGCTGCGATGAGACATTAAGGTCAAGGCTAGGACAGGTTGGAGAAATCTCACTGACCGGGCTTCGGACTGACCACTGGTCCAAGCGATACTGCGGTTAGGTGAAGATTGATTCTTCACTACTTCGGTAGTCGGCATCCAACGGGTGAGTGCAACTCGGGGGACAGGGAAACAACAGGTCTCAAAAAGGTAGTCGGCCACATCACCGTGCTCACTCGGCAGCAAAGAGGTCCGAGTAAGACAAGGATAAGGGCAGGATACAAGGACTGAGTAGCAACTCTACTCGGCACAAGAGAGAAGGTAGTCGGCTGGCCGGGAGAGGGAAAACGGAGGCACAGCTGACAGGATAGGAAAAGATTAAGATCCAGAAAACCAGTTACAACAGGGAAAAAGAAAGCGGGTCGTTACACCAAGCCTCGAGGCCAGCTCAACTTTGTGGTCCTAGAAAACAACGCTTCGTACTTTTGGTCTCCATAAGTAGCACATGTTTATACCATTGTACCTCCGCTTTTCCGAATGCACTGGGGTCTTCTCGTAAATTTAACTGAGCCCATTGTGCCCAGAAACACTGGTAGTCAAAAGGTTTCCATCTGCCCCAGGATTTTTTGTACTCTTTCTTCGCTTATGTGTTATTGTTACTGCCATTTTTGCAGGAGATGCTCTAAAGCTTTGTCGTGAACTTCGAAGAGGAGCACCTATGGTTGTTCCTCCAATTTTATTCTGCGCTTTGATCTAGTGTGGAACAAATTTCCAGGGCTCAGTTCCCTTCGTTGCCACTTTTAACCAATTTTGATATTACTAAAATTTTAATAAGACAACAAACTAATCATATTTTTACCAACTTAGTATCAAATTTTGGTATTTTGAAAGTTTTCACTCTTAAACTCTACCAAAATTTGATAAGATTTTAAAACAAATACATCCAATGCTAAAAATTTGGTAACGCCAAAATATGCTAACATCTAGTATTGCCAAATTTTGATAAGATTAAAAGTGACAATAAAGTGAACATGCCCAGACCATTAGTATGGATCGCAAGACTTCCGGTGTTCCAATTTGTCTCCGTGCTCTAGTATTGATCGGTAGACTTAAAACGATTTCTTTACAGCAAGTTTTTCCTTGGCTAGCTGGGCTGTCACTAGGAAGGGTAGTAAAAAAAACAAATTTTCTTGCGAGTACGCATTTGTAAAACGGCCGATTTCTAGTTCTCTTGGCCGAAGAGAATGTCCCAAGTGCACCTGCTTTCACGAACAGAATGTCCCAACTAGCACATTTTCTCCTTTCAATTAGTAGCCCATTTTCTCCTTTATGAGGATCTTTTCTCATCAACTAAGCTCTCATCAAAGCTTGGAGGGTTTTTCTCATCAACTGAGGTTGTGCTACCTCTATCCCAAAAATATATGTTGCAGTAACTGAGCTTGCAGTGTACTACCTCTATCCCAAAATATGAGGTATCCTAAAATATAATATAGTAAGTTTTATGGATGGACACGGAAGGAAATAGATAGAATTAAATAAGAAATAGTTATGATTGGTGAAGAAGAAAAAGTAGATGAAGAAATTGAAATTAGGAAGGTTGTGATTGGGTAGAGAAAAGAATCTAGATGATAAATTTGTTATATTTTGAGACCGAGGGAGTACAAGAACATAGTTTGAGACATTGGGACAACTACATTAGTTACCTCTTAAAATTTAGATGTTGCAAAGTGGCCGCAGATTTTTTTTTTAAAAAAAGAAAGCTTCTCAAATTGTTAATTGGCTAACGGTGACCAAAAAGTCCCGGATTTCTTTGCTCCCAAAGTACGGGCATCCGCTTAGTATTCCTGCCAAAAAAAAAAAAAGCAATGACAAGGAGGGTTACATGATTGATAGAACTAATAAAGTGTTTGCTTCTTTAAAGAGGAGCCTGTTTGTTTTCTTATAAAGCAGCATGGAAAAGAGTAAGTCAAACCTTTGCACTTCCTGTACTATTTCCTGTGATTACTTTGCAGATTTTCGTAAGTTTACTTCAGTTGGGGAACACGAGTGGTAAGTTTACAGAAGGGAGCAGAAAAGGATTACGCGCATCAGTTGCGGACCAAAAGTCTCTCTCATAATCTTATTGGTAATTATTCCTTTGGCCTTTTATCTGATTAAGAATGCAAAAGGTGGAATAAAGAATTGAAAGATTGTATAGACACGTCAACCTGTCATGTGCTTAACGGAATGTAGCTTGTACGATGGTCATCAGATGAGACAACATTTTGCTCTTCCTATGAACTTCACGCAATTAAGAAACCTAGAGAGATCGAGGGATGAAAATTGTATAAATCTTAGTAAGCAATCTGTTGGTGTTTAATCTTTTCTAAGAAGGCCAATAGTGGCAATAATCATAGATGTCCGCTTTCCTCCTGCAGATCAATTTGGGAGGACCAAATTGAATATGCAGAGGTTAGTTGTTACTCGAGGCAAATAATTAGCTTCAAGATCAGTTGTGTCCACGGTGCCGCTAATTGTCTCGCTATGTTTACGTACTACTGTTTTCACTCAGCATCCAGAGATCATCACTATTCTAAGGAGCTCGAAAGCTTCTGTTACTCATCATTATTTTTTGCTTCTAAATTAAGTCCTCATTTACATCTCAAGTAATAATTTGTTATACTTTCCTACCAAGCATTGCATCTTTTTAGAACCAACTCTGTTCAAATTAGTTCTGGAAAGCATAATGTCATTTGTCTCTTTATAACATAGTTTCACTTATAAAATGTTGTTTACATGGCACAATATCGAGTTTCCTTTTTCTATGCTGCAGTAACGTGCAGGGTTTTTCAGTAGATACTACATTTTCATTAATAACAGTCACAACTTAACACAACCCAACTCATATATACCCCTAAATCATCCACAGGATCATCCATAGGCAGTAAGCTAAGAGTTTAAAAGAGATGTTTCTTAACAACATAACTACATGAAAAAGTGTTCCAACTCTGTACAAATTGGAAAAATAACAAAGCAGATAAAAACATACCTCAATGCCTGCCGCTGCATTTTTTGCTTCAGCATTGCTTCTGAAGTGATAATGGACTGGCTTCAGACCAAAAACATAAGGTAGAACCAACTCAGAATAAAATATTATTTTGAGTAAGAACAAGGGCCGAAAGAAATTAAGCACACTCAAATTAACTATTCCATACGTTTCATAAAATTTCTCCTTAACCGCCATTTGTACAAACCAAGTAATAATTCTAAGAAAAAGTTAACGATAAATACCCTTGCATGCATGCTATAATTATTTAAATTCTTATTTTAAGAAAAAGTTAGTGATAAATGCCCGTGCATGCATGTTATAATTATTTAAATTCTTTTACATCATTAAAGTAGGATACATCATGGCAATATTGCAATAACTACACTCTTGTTTTACTCAATGGGCAAATATATTTTGAAATGGCGCCTCATGAGAGAAAGGACAACATTGTGAAACAGAACATGCTATCGGGCAAAGGCACTGTTTCATAATATATTATTCCTTTCATGTTAGAGCAATTTATCAAGAACATGGGTTACTGCAAAAAAAGAATTACTGCATGATAGTGAAAACAAATACTACTTATTTTTTCCATTTTTGTTTTGGTAGTAGTCACATTATACTTGGTGAGGGCTTCATTGCTAATGCATGCATTTTCTTGCTCCTTTCCGTATGCAATTCCTAGCAGAATTTCAGTCCACAATTTAACCTAGTGTTTGGAGTCAATTCTTTCGAAAAAAGAAAAACAGGGTTTGGAGTCAATGAAGTTGTAGGCCTCCCTATGCGAAGCATATTTGTGGTGTTAGCACTAGAATATGTAATAACCCTGTATTGGGCATCTTCCAGGAGAGACAATTTACCAATCTCAAAATTGTCAGTTATTAGCAAATGCAGAGAAAGAAGCACCCAGGCAAAGGAAGGCATGACTGCCAGGCAAGAGAGAAAAAGGTTACCTGCAATATTTTGTTTACTGAATTTGCAAGGGCCAGCTTCCCGTCACCAGGATGCAGAGCCCCACTTACATAATCGTCTGTAAGCTCCTCCATGCTCAGGAACGTTCTGTATAAGGATAGTCAATATAGTCATCACAATGGAATGCAAGTATCTACCATCTCCTGGTATTAGATTTACAGCATCATAGTAAACATAGTAGCAAATGAATCTTTTGCGGATGCATTCATTTAGTTGTTTCTTTACGCCTGGCTACTTGTTGAGTAGTCATGATACAGACTGGATGAAATAATTGTCCATTATACTGGTCAATTACATGATTATAAGCATTTGTCAGGAAACATGAAGAAGTGGCGTGGCAGAGAATCTTACTTGTCACCACCATCCTCTTTCTTCCGAACCACCTCAAACTTTCCATACCATGGTAAGATGATATATTTTATGTACTCCAAACACGGATTGCCTTCCACTAATTTTGGAGGGCAGAAAGCATGAACTATTTTTCTACTGATTTCAACCTGCAAAACACTAAACGTAAGTATTGAACAAACTCATTTGTAAAACTATCAAACACAAAAAACAATGATTCCCCAAGACAAACATGAGCTAGTGAACAACATAAATCAGCTAATTTCCATACCTCTATGGTTACACTGGTCGACAAAAAACAAAATGTTAAACAACATACAAAATAATTAATTTCACACATAGGCTCAAGTAACAAAAAGACCAAAACAAACTGGTTAATGACAATAGTTCCTTTCTTAAAGTGCATAAGAGAAAAGTTGATTTTTCCGAATAAAAGAATGAGTCCATAAGAATTAATAACAAAAATTACAATTTTATTTTGCTATTCTATTCAATATATATTTGCATCCAACTGAGCCATGCAAATTGTAACTATTGTTGCTCATCTTCCTGAACCAAGACGGGCTTCCTTACACTATAGTTATACTGCTCTATAAATAGTGAGCAAGAGTTGCAATTACCTTTGACTTGCTCTTCTATCAAAATATTTGAAATAAAATGTTGTTATACAAAAAATGCAACCAACAGAATATATATAGCAAGGTTAGCATTACAAAGGCTGAGCACAATACAAACCACATTATCGTCCATGTAGATAGACTGGAACAGGTTCCTCCTATATTCTTCTTCAGGGTATTGTAATAAATTAGGAAGCTTATCTGTACTTTAAGTTAAGGATGTGTGTCTGAGTATGCTTTGGTGCATCCATGCATGTATGTCAGAGTATGTATGTGTGTTGACATAAATTACCATTACACAAAAACCAAAGTAGACCAGTCATATCCACAATAAAACAGATTGGAACAGCAACTAGATAGAACATCTAAAGATACTGTGTGACACCGCAATTGGCTTGTTCCCCCTTTTTACATGCTTGCAGTATTCTCTAGCTAACAAGCTGGCCTCATGATGATCCTTGCCAACAGCCATATGTCAACCTGCAATTCAGAATGTTTTCATAGATGTACATGAATAAATGCTTGTAAAAAGTTCACAATAAAAGCTATACGTGTCAGGCAAAGTATAGAAGCATATTGAAACTACTAATTTACTGGATATGGCGGTCACAAAATTTATTACACAGACCTGCACAGTAATAAGTGTAGTGAAATTGAACACGTGCATAATCTAAATAAAACCAAAACAAAGCTATGCAATGCCATAGAAAACACAAATCAAATATGCCTCGTGCACAAGAATCTATGAGGTCCAAAATCAAGGGGAAGCAAACAAGGTTGGACAATATTGTCCATAACTCCATATCAATATAAGTACACTAAGCAGCTGTTTCCATTCTTCCTACTTTAGAGCATGGGCACAAATGGTTTTTTTTTTTTTGGTGGCGGGGGGAGAGGGAATACCAAACATGGCCTTGATACGTGAGCGAAAACAGGACTATCTAAAAACAGATATTAAACTTTCATGTGGTAATACATGAAGAAAGGTAGATAAATAATATGTAATGTTTTAAACAGCAAGGTTCCAGTGCATATGTTAAACCCAACAGGAACTTTTTTGCACAAGCTATTCTTCCCTGCTACAGTGCATCGACCATATTCCTGACCTCTGGTCTATTCCTCTGGTCTGATTAATGCTATAAATTTTGGTGTGTTATATAAAACGCACATGATCTTTAAGAACACGATAAAAGCATCCAAAGCTCAAAAAACCTAAGGACAATTACACTCTGCAAGTTGGAGATAGGGAAAAAAAAAGGCTAACTAATTATGTTGCATCGTTCTTTACTCCCTTCATTTTAAAAATTCCAGTCCTTAAGATGTACCTTAGATTGTTATTTCCGGCAGTTATAAATATATTAGTGGCCAAAGCAAGACAAAGTTGACCGACACATGCCAGTGGCACATTTGCAAACAGAGATAGTGACCAACAAGCATCCTAAGGTTCAGGGGCAACACTACATTGTATTAGGGTGGTGCATATGCACCATGGTAAATCAAGATTTTGCTAGTAAATTAACTCATAACTGCCGCATGTTACTTTGAAGTTGCATAAGGCTGATATGTTTCTAAAGAGGGAAAAAAGAACCTTCTGAAATAATAAGGTAGCACACATCAAGGAAGGGTAAAATATATCAGCAGCAGTGAATTCTTCCATCAGATCTCTACTCCCATAAAACCTGCAGGTAAACAGAAATGAAACGACTGCACGTTCAAATGATCCTTCATTTGATGATCAAATTTAAAGGTTGCCAAGTAAAAATACACATTTAACACTCAAATGATCCAAACAAGAATATACCTTTTTATTCCACTCACAGTGGTTTTTCTTGCAACATCCATGGCAAGTGGCCAATATTCATCGGCATGCTGACTTATTTCATCTGATAACCACACTAGCTCTACCCTATCAAGTGCCATGCCAGCTGCTTTCCACATCTCAATATTGTACAGGCCAATAGTCTGCATTTTATTTAGATTGCCATCAATATTACGGTTCATCCGGGTAAACCAGTCTGCCATTAGGATTTTAACTTTGCAACCAGATTTAACCATCTTATTAACACAGAGAGTCTGTATGATCCCCTGCAGCATGAGAATAGATCAGTGCAAAACTCAGAGTGAACATCGCATTACTAACTTGAGCGATTTGTTAATTTAATTGGCATAATGGCATCATCTCAAAATAAAAATGGTTAAATAAGTAAATCTAAACAGCAAATGAATTGACTGAGAACCACTCAAACAAAAGTTAACATTTGCCACAGCCCACTGACCTATAACATCAGCACAAGAACCCTCCACCCTGAAAACTTATTACCATCAGGAATAGATAAAGGGAACAATGGTATATTCACAGTTCACTAAATTTCACTTCGATCCAACCGATATTTATGGTCCAGGGAAATCCCTCCTAGCTGTATTGGAGCTCCTTTTGTTTGCATGAGATTGATGGTATAATAGTTTGTATGCCAAAAGATAGTAGAGAATCTGGTGCTGATGGCTTCAACAGTGCATTTGCAAAATAGAGCTTGGGCAATCATTCAGAAAAAAAATGATACCCAGAGCAGGAGACTATATTACTCACGGAATGGAAAAGGTTTCACTAGAAAGTGGATTTATTAGGTCAGTCAAGTCCTGCATACAGGTACCTCTTGTTCTTTTTCCGAATAGTGTTCAAGGAAAGATAGACAATTCAGTGGTGTAGCATGATGGCATGAAGCCAAACCATGAGGGAGGCTAAACCCCAATACCATTACATAGTTATACAAGTGTCAAATTAACAAAGAAATAATGGCAGAGCTTATACTTTTGGAAGAAATTAGAGATTGAGCACAAAGGTGTGCAAGCAGGTCAAGGTGTGCAAGCAAGTCATCAAGCCCCTGCCTGAATGCCGTCAGAAAAAGACAATACAAGTTCAATAGTAGCTGCAAGAGTGTTCTAGAATCGTTCTGATAATTCTAAGCCACCCCATATTTTTCTATGAAACATGCTAGTTCAACTTTACTCTCTGAATCCAAATGATGTACAAAAACAAAGTTTTATATTTCTTTGAATTGTTCTGCAGCCCAAATGATTGTACATTTAGGGATTTTTTTCCTCTCCAAACTTGAAGTCGTTACTGTTGTAGGTGGTTGTAGAGCATTGAGGATTGCTCTCTGAAAGATAAAACCAGTCTAAAACATATCCATTCATCAAAAAATTAATTTTTGAAATCCATTACAGACTAAAGAGTATATCTTCATCAGACTACCCATGTTCTTCCTCAGGGGAACTACAATACGGTTTATGTGGATAATTCCTTCATAGATAGTTATCAGTTTCAGTATGTAGCATTCAAAAATGCTACCACAAAAAATATATATGTTCCTATACCTGGGATATGTGCATCCAGGGGGAGGGATCACACCAAACATAGCAAATGGGGGCAGATTTCTTCTTTAGCAGTAACTTAAGCTCGCGGTCATTGACACGATCCTCCCAAATGCTCTTCAGTGTTGCAAACCTCTGGTCAAACATGCTAACATTACAAAGCTTAGGTAAGATTGAAGTTTAGAAGCGAGCAAGGTTACCTAATAAAGTCGACAGCAGCAACAGCTGAAGTCCCCGTGCTGACATTATTGCACTGCTTGCTCCAGTTCTGTTCTGAGATAAAGTCCAGCCTTGGCGGAGCTCCTCTGTAGTAGCAATATAATCACTCCAACCACACAGAAAATCGACCCTATATGAGATGCCCCAACCAAATAGGCACAGAGATCTTACCCGCTATTATTTTGTCGCAGATGCTGTTCTTCGGGGAATATTTCCGGTTGTGCCGGCCTACTGCGAAGGCGACGAAGCAGCGGTGGTATGTCGGAGCGGCGGCGCCGCGAGGTCGAGGCCTGGACGGACGTATTCGGTGTTCGCTTCCATGCTTTGCCCACAAGGACAAACGCCCGCTCTAGCATCGCCTTCGCTCCACACGGGAGCGCCTAATCCAGGGGTGACCGGCTAATCCGGTCGCAGCCTCCGCCGACGTCGTCGTCGATCGGCCGCCGTCGCCCAGGGGTTTGTTTGGGTCAGGGGCGGCCGAAGTCTCCCCCTTTTACTTTGGGAAATTTAACTATTTGCCACTGTCTCCAGTGGCACTCTGCCACCCTCTTTGTTATATTTTATCTTTTTCCACATAAGAAATTTTTTTACTCGTATACTATTTTATTATATTTCATCTTTTTCCATATGAGAGAGATTTTTTTACCCGTATTCTATTTTGTGTCCACACAGTGCCATGTCATCCTCGGCACCGGAGGGGTGGGCACAAGTGTGGCGGTGCTCGCGGCGCTGCTGTGTAGCGATCGTGACGATGTCCGATCACCCTAGAGCTGATGGCTGATCCAGTGACCGTGGCCACCAGGCAGACCTACGACCGAGTATCTATCAGGCGGTGGGTCAAGAACAGGTGCCGAACCTGCCTAGTCACTGGCGAGAAGCTCCACAGCGCCGACGTCGTGCTAAACATCGTGGTGCGTGGGATCGTCGAGCATGTGCTGCTCAACAACGGTGTCTCACTGCACAAGCTGAGCAACAGGCATCGGTGCACGGTCGACAAAACGGCCACACCGTTCGGCACCGCAGCTGCCAGCGGCGTGCGCCTTGCCGTGGCGTTCCTCGTGCGGAAGGGCATATACCGCGGCCAGAAGAACGCTCTGGTAAGCCTCTACGGCGTGCTCCAGCGCGGCGCAAGTAGCCATGGGAAGGCGGTGTCCACCGGCGCCGTGGTGGCACTTGCGGTGCTGTTGTGTAGCGACCGCGATGACCTCATGAATGACGCCATCGCGCTACTGGCGAGGCTCGCTGAGCAACCCGTCGGCGCGGCGGCCGTCCTGTCCAACTCGGCGCTCGTGACGCGCCTCATCGACTTTCTCGGCGCGTCGACGTCGCAGTTGGCCAAGGACCACTGCGCGGCGCTGCTAGCCTCGCTCGGTCGGCACGACGGCGTCATGGGGCACACGTAGGATTATGACGTGACGCTATGTGGGTACAAAATGACACACGAGTAAAAAAATTCTCTCTAGTGGCAAAAGGTGCAATACAATGAAGAGAGTGATATTTAAAGAGATGCCAGTGAAGAAAGTGGCAAATAGTTAAATAACTCTTTTACTTTCTACTCCCTCTGTCAAAAAAAAGAAAAATTACAAAAAAAAATCCAAATGTCATTCTAAATTTGACATTATTCTTTAAGATAATTTGGTGTAAATACCCTCTTCTAATTCATCATGGTTTGAGACTCCCTCCTACTATCGTTGCTTGTGCATTCTCTTGATTGCAGACCCACACATGCGCTCCTAAGAATATCAATATATCAAAGGAGCCAGGGTCGCCGCTCATAACAGCTAGGCCTGATGACATGGTCGCGGCATCCCCACTCATGACGTATAGCACGCCGTTGGACAACGTAGTCATAAGTTTTCACTTTTAGATATCGGGATCGCCAAAAAATGAGCCATTGCATCCGCCTCATGGGGTCCAACGGTAGCTGGTTTCTTTAACAGATTCAAAGTGGAGAAGATGAGACCAATGCGACACTGTGTCGCTGAGAATAATATGTATTTGGATAGTGGAACAGTGGTTATATAGTACGTGTAAAAAGGAGGCATGAGAATGCATGAACGACGGTATTGAGACAAGTCTCAGACCACGATGAATTGATAAGGGGTATTTGCAACAAATCATATTTTATGGGGATTTTAAACTTAGGATGACATTTAGATGGGTTTTTGCAATTTTTCTCCAAAAAACCTACTCCTAGCATCGCAATGCACATTCGGTAGAGAGAGGAGATGACTAAAATGTCCCTTATAAATAGGAAATTAGTATTGATAGGTGGGTGGGTACACAAGCGTTATCGAAGGAATAAATTTTTTGATTTTTAGATTAAAGGTAGGTAAGAAGGTAGAAATTATTTTATTTTCGAAATATAATTTAAACTCTAAAAATTGATTTATTTTAGAACGGTGGTAGTATATGATATTTTATACATCATTTTTGTCTTTAGCCTTACACGACAGTACCGGTAGGCTCGAACGGAAATTCCGTTGAGAAACTGAACTTAAATTTCCGGCCCATCATCAATAATAAGAAAAATCGTGGGACTCCCAAACGAGGCCGCAATGTCTCTGACCCAAAACTCGCAGATTGGTATTTGCAGGGTGACAATTTTGGCCTTGGGGATCGGCAGTGCAGGGTGACAAGTTCACTTCATGTTAATAGGTAGTTTCTTCTTTCAACGAAGTGGTAAACGCAAGTTTATTCCATCGCTTTATTTAATTCCAGAACATGAATTTGCTAATACTACAATGACACCTGAAAACGACACAATCACACAAACCATCACCACGCAAAAAAAAAAGGCACTATCCTTGCTGCTGCATCTTGTATTCTGACAGGCGCCTGAGAAAATCTCGCACATATTGATCATTCACCTCATCATCCCCAAACATCTTGGCGACCTCCTTGACCATAACCCCGAACTCCTCGCCTTCCTCTTCCACCACGACTCTCCTGAGCGCGTCCGCGATGTCCTTGGCCGCGAACCTCGTCCTCCTCGTCCCGCGCCACCTCGACGGCGATCTTCTTCTCGGCAAGGTGCCTGGCGTTGAGACCCTGCTCGAACACCAGCGGCAGCAGCACCAGCCGGACGCCGTTCGTGAGGCCCTCGGCAATGGAGTTCCAGCCGGCGTGCGTCAGGAACCCACGGACTGATCCGTGAGCCAAGAACCTGACCTGAGGTAACCAGCCCCCGCAGATGACTCTGCGGCCATTGACACGCTGCTCGAAGCCGTCCGGCAACCTGTCGCTGTCGCCGGCGTCCGCCGGCACCCTGAATGCCCAGATGAACGGCAGCCCGGATGCCTCCAGACCGAGCGGGATTCTTTGCAGCTGTTCACTTGTCAGCTTCACCTCGCTGCCGAAGGCCGCGTAGACGATGGAGCTTGGCGCTTGCCTGTCCAGCCACCGCAATGTCTCCTCGTGGCCGGCGACGTGATGGCGGCGTAGGGAACATCCCTATAGGGAACATGTTGCACTGAACCATGATTTATCTACCTGAAATTGAGTACAATGGTGAACTGAGTCTGTTAGTTATGAGATGTGGTACAGCAAGTTATCGTGAACAATGGCCGTTATTATACTAGGCCATGATGAACTGAGCTCGCTGAACCATACATACTAGTAGAAAGAAGTATTTCTGTTTGAACAGACTGTAAAACCTGGACTACCACTTACCAGTCTTCCCCTTACGTGAGCTGACATGTTTAATTAATACTATTTTTATTTGAGAGGCATTAGAAATCTCTACTTCTGATGATTCAAAAGTTCTTTTGAAAGGAAATGATTTAACAGTAAGGTACAAACTGATGTGATTTTTTTTTTCTGAAGCACACTGATGACTGATGAGAAATTTCAGCTGGAAGTCCACATCAGATTTTTCAGATAACTCTAACTACTTTGAAATTTACCTTCTGTGCCAAATACCAATCATTTTTCAGCAATTGGGATAGTGCATCAAGTATGAGATCCATCAAATCTTCCAATACAAGAAATTTTTTGGGTACCAAAACCATACCTGTTACACCTGTACAGCAGAGCCACCAGGAGCCTCGAGTATGCTGGATTTAGCAAAGCCATGAGAATTGAGAGGCCGCAGCAGTGGAAGAGGCATCCAAGCGAAATGAGTTGTCTGCTGACGAGAGGCTACCAGGCATTTGAGAGGCAACTGAAGGATAGTGCTCCGGCGAGGGCGCAGCGGTGCGAAGAAGGGCGCTAGCTTTGTGGCTGACAAAGCAATAATAACTGCGCAGGAATTGGTACGATGCTTTGATAGTGTGGTTTTGTGAAACTTCAAAGCCATAATACATGTACCTAAGTGGCAAGTGTTAAAATATGTTAGTTTTTTGCAACTTGAGCCACAAAACATATGGTTTTATAAAATTTACTCAAAAATATCTGATTCATCTTTTTTTTAACCCACACTCCCCCGCTAATCCATCTCTCTCAAAACAAATCGGATTCATCTTTTTCTCCCCCAACTTTTGAGCCTCTCTCACCCTAGCAATCTGGGCCTCCAGACCCTCTCTCCTCCCCAGTTCGTAACCTGAAGCAAACTTCTGCCCCGTCCACCCACTCACATCACCTCATGTCCGTGTCGTTCTCTTCACTCTGCCGTGCTAGTCGTTACTTCTAAGCCACCATGTTCATCAGCGTCGGTTGTCGGATCCCTCGATTCGCTTGCGCTCTCACGCAGCACAGGCATTACGAAACCCATTGCCTTAAAACTCCTCCTCCCTTGGGAAGAAGCGCCTCGGTCAAAGCCGTACGATGCCAGCCTGATCCTATGGGTGACGGCTCTGACCGTGGGAGGCTACAGTGAAAACTCCCGTGCGTCGATCATCCTATACGAGAAACACGGTGATAGCGTCAGTGGAGTTATCACCCATGGTGATCGACAACTCAGAAGACAACAATGAAAGTGAAGAAGAGTTGTTGTCACATGACATGGATAACTCCTCGGAGGAGGAAGATGAAGAAGATGACCTGAGTTCGGATGATGCAGTGATGCAACTGTTTTATCTTGAAGAGGCGGCAGAGTGCACACATATTTTTTTACATATATTTGCAATATTATACATTTGGGCCTAACCATGAGGCCTTTCTAGGCCCAAAGGGCTACTTTTAACCAGAGTCGTAGAGAACTATTGGTTCACAAGCAGCCCGGTTCGTCCGGTTTCTACCAAAAACCGTCCGATTCACCCAGGTCTTTCCAGTTTAATCACATGAACGGTCCTAACAAAGAACCGAGCCGCTGAGGTGGCCGGTTTAGGTTTTTTTTGGTTTAGCCGCCAGCCGGTCGGTTTTTTATACTATGCTCGAAATGACATGGAGACCGTTTGCACTCGTCTCCCCTTGATAATACGACTTGCCTATGACTCAAATTCAAAATCGAAAATAGATGAAACTCTTCGAGTCGTACTTAGCAATTCTATTCTTTTGTAGGGGTCGTCGGCCTTTGTATTCTTTCCATTTGGACCTAATATCTATTCATATAGCTCAATAAACCCACTTAGGGGCCTAGATGCACTTTCATTAATGTGTGCCAAAATGCACAAATAACTAAAATTTTGAATTTTTTTACTTCAATCTGTAAAGGAAAAAAATTAAAATTTAAACAAATTCAAAAATTGTGTATTCCATGGAAACAACGACTGACATAGGTGAATACATGGTTCATGAAAATCCATAATATTCAAATTTTATTGAAAATTCATTCCAAAATTACTTTCCAAATTTGAAGGAAGGTTTCCAAGTGTATTGAAATTTCTAATATTTTTTTATGATGTATCGCTTGCTATTTTTTATCCCCAACAAAAAAATATATTTTGGGATATTTCTCACTCTTATTTTATATCAAGGCCAATATTGTCATTTCTAAAAAAAATGGTCAACTATTAATAAACTAACAGGATGAGTATGTAAAGGATTAAAACAAAAACTTAAGGCATAGAAGACCGACTAAATCTCATGGCTATGGAGCGAATAGAGTGAAATCTCAGGAGCACATATGGAATTTTCTCTTATTATTAATTCAATTCGCTCTTATCTTACCAGGTAGCTCCTTATAATGAAGAATATTTGTCATCTAGATGTGACCTGTGAGAAGTATTTTTTTTGTGCTTGGAAAGAAGATACGGCAGAAACAGTACATACCCACATGAACTTTACAAGTGGTGTGCAAAGTGTACTTATGTTTATATTTATTATTGACTCAATCATATATATTGACTAATGAATTTTTAGTACAATCGAGGACTATCTCGATGAAAATGTTGTGAAGCCAGTAAATGATTGGATCAAAATATTTATACTGGTAGTTTACACAGAAAAGGTGTCTCCATCGAGATGTAAAGTCAATCAACATATTTATTTGTCATTATGGAATGGTGAAAATTGAAGACTTGGATCAAAGTAAGTATAATAACTAATGGTTTATTTATATGGAACTGAATATTGTTTCAATTAACTCTTTTAATTTATTATATATGTTTTCGTCAGGTGCATTAATTTCTTTCCATTCGTTTCGATGTGGGGGCAAACTCTATAACAAGAAACTATATAATTCCTCCGATATTCTGCAGATGAGTCTCACAAGAAGTACTTTATCCTCTAGCATTTACACAGCACATGAAGATTTTCATATGTTGGCTAATGTTTGGAATTTTATTTCTCCATGCTTTTGAAGCTCATAAAATTAATTATGTCCCACTAATAAAAATAAATCATTATGTTCCGCTTGTGGAAAAGAAACTGATTTGTTACCATATAATTTTTTTTGGGTTGATGTAGTTAATTGTTATTCGTGGACCTCTCTGGTTGCCAACTTTCTTAACCAAACAAAAAGAGCATTGTAGATACTACTAGTTTGAAAAAAATAATTTAACAAATAATTGTCCTCCATCGAAAAGTTATTTGAAGAGAAAAAATGTGAATTGACAAGGAATAAAAATCAAACTTATTGCTTAGGAGGGAGATGAATCCGA
Organism: Oryza meyeriana var. granulata; assembly: GCA_003991445.1. Lineage (NCBI taxonomy): Eukaryota > Viridiplantae > Streptophyta > Magnoliopsida > Poales > Poaceae > Oryza > Oryza meyeriana. Next base: position 183,051 of record RYFJ01000382.1, read on the forward strand.
AGGAGCACAAAGGCTATAAATTCCATCTCTCTTTTCACCACAAGAGGTCAACACAAGAAACAGAAGAGATTAAAATGCACAACACACTACACAGAATGTAGGAGTTAAAGCAAACTCAATCCAACTCACACCATCTTACACCCACAAGATTTTAAAAACTACCCCTTTATTAATTTGAATTAAATTTACATGATCTCAAATTTGAGCACAAGCTTGAACACCTTTCAACAAACACGACTCAACATGGAAGTAAACTACACAAGCTAGGGTTTTTCTCATAGAAACATGCATTCCTGCCTGTCGAACTAAGCCTCCTTTTATAGATTGGTTAAAAAAAATCTCAAAGTAGGTTGGTTAAAAAAAAATCTCTTATTGCCTTCAAATTTTCATAAACCCTACTCAAGCTAACCATGACCACTATTTGCTTTTTGACCGATAAGGAATCTCTTGATCTGACGCCTCATTGTCTCAAAGCCAGTCCCTCATGATGTTTCGATCCGAAGGAAGCCTTCCGCTTAGCTTTTACGTGTCTCCCAACGAGGGTGCCCTCCCACACGGACCTAGTCATCAATTCTTGAACAAGTTGTGTGCGCCAACTCCCATGCTCCACGCGTCATAAACTTCTCGTGTTTAGGTCTTCGGAGGCACTCAGAGAGGGAAGGTGTGCGTGGACACGTACGTGGACGGCAAGGCGGGTTGGCTGGAGGTTGTCAGGTGAGGGGTCCGAGAGCAAGGTGTCATACGCCAACCTAGCACCGCCGTACAACGGCGCCAAATAGGGCGTAATTAACTGCTGAACCGCGATACTGATACCAGTCCTAAGACACAACGCTGATATCGACGAAAATCAGACATATATCATTGCAGACTGTAATTAAATAAATACTTATACCTTAACTTAGGTTACAGCTTCTGAGCAAGCCGGAGACAACAACGAATAGCACAGAGACAGCGGCAACGGCGGAACAAACAGACTAAGTCCCAACACCGCAGGCAGCGGCTGGGAACTAGGACGAAACCCTAGTCTTCACTTCACTGTAACTCCAGTTTCAGCTCCCGACGAAGAACTATATATATAGAGCAAATGTGAGTACTTACGTACTCAGCAAGCCAAAGGAACTTAGGTGGTTGTTGCAGGCTTCAAAGAGTGGCTGGATATTTTGTAATCAGTTTTATTTAAAATTCTTTTAAATCTGCTAAGTGGGCGCTTCTCAACAATCAGGGCGAGATGGAGCCTCGCTCGATCGGAGTGAAATGTATCAATCTTTGATTCTCCAGTTGCACAATCTCAAGAGTTGGCTTCAAGCTGGCTCACAGAGCCAAAACAAATCTCCAGACCTTATGGGTCCCGCTATCCATGACAGCCAAATCATCTCATCGGACCTCTAGCGTCCTCAATGGCATTTTCTTTTCACAGTTTCCAAACCACACACATTTTCACAAACAGGTTAAAATAAAACTACGCTAAGGAATCACCTCACATCCTCCCATGACCATGGGCACGGCTGTTCAAACAGTTTAGACCTTTGCAGAGAGGGTACACTTTATCCACACGACACGAAACTGACACTGAATGCCCGTCGGCATCAGACATTCGTGACAAGTCATTTTTCGAGCATCCCAGATATTCCCTATGCCAACTAGAGGGATCCAAGACCAACAATAGGGTAGGCCCGAGACCATATTGTGCTAGGTTGGGGTGTGACACAGGGATGGGAGGAAGGATGGCTTGGATAGACTCCGTAACAACAGCATCATCGCCAGCCGCTGCAGCATTCTTTGTGGTCTCTCCACTTCCCTTCCACACACGAAACCCACAGATTCCAATGCTATTTCACTATGTTTCTCTTGTGGCACACAACCGCTGCAGCATGCTTTGTAGTCTCTCCACTTTCCTTGCACACACGAAACCCATGGATTCCTGCACTGTATCACTGTGTGTTTTGGTGGTGTTTCTCCCCACGTGACACATGCAGTAGTGGCGACTGGATGACGTGAACAGCGCTCTATGCGAGCTCGATGCCCGCGTGCCACCGCCTCGTGAGCCGGCAGGTCAATGGCGGCCTGGTTGAAATGGCGATTTCAATTAGCAAGTTTTCCACAAAAGAGACATGGGGCACGGGTCGTCTACGTCAAAAATGTTTCGGGCTGGCATGCTCCAGCTTTGGAAGTTGAATAGTTTTGAGGGCATGTTTCTAATAGGAAATCTTTCTGTTTAAAAAATATTTTGTTTTTATTGTTAAAACAAAAGTGGACTTCCATTTCACATTATTACAAAAATGTACACATGCCGCCAATTCAATTGGTTAATTACCTCTATTATCAATTCAAATGGTGACAGAAACATCAATAACCATTTGGAACGTCATAGAACCTTTGTAACCGCTTGAAAAGGCGACGGAAACTTTGTAGCCGTTTCGAAAAGCGACTGAGCTGCCAAGATGGCACCCAGTGGCTAATCCAAAACATTAAGATGTCGATTCATAATGTGCCAATTATGCTTTAAGCATACTGTTATTTTCTACGTATAAGCAGTTTTAACGATACATTTTGCCAAAAGTCATAGTCCTGCTACAGTAGATCTGCCCTTAATGGCACCACGCAACCACACAAATACCCTATTGCCATTTGAAAGTGAGACAATGGGGTGTTGGATGCCTCTATTGCTAAACCAATGGTCGGTTTTGATTCAAACCAACTTCAGTATCTATATTATAAATAAAGTTTGTATTGTTACGTGCTCAACATGTGTCGAGAATGTTATAAAATATTGTATGGTATTAACTATCACATTTCATCTCGTGCGGTGTTAAAAAATTACATGCTACGAACTTTTGCAACCAGATGTATAGAATTGAAATTTTATCATTCAATGGTATATTTCAAACAGATATAAGGCTCTATAACCATCTGAAACAGTTTCTAAAAAAATGTGATATGGAAGTTCACTTCTGTTTTGATAATAAAGAAAGAATATTTTCTTAAAAAAACTTTCTCACTCTGAAATGAAACGGTTTTTCGTGGAAGTCTTGCAAAACTACTGTGTTCCGAATGGGGAAGAGCAGATATGCATATTAGGAGAAAAATAGGGAAACTTCAGTTTATACCACTGGATATTTTTGCACTTTCGATTTTTGCTGCTGCTTTTCAGCTAATTACCCTTCCTATCATGCCAAGTTTTTTATTAGTGCCACTGCTGCCAAGGACAAATCTAATATATAATTAATTGGTCATAAAGGTTTAGTGCGTGTCTATGTGGGTAACTTTAACAACTATTTCTTTTATTCCAAATAACTATTATTAGCTACGTATCTAAGTCAGGAAGTAGCCAAAAGTGTGTTGTGTCCCAGATGAGAGATGCTAGAGAAAAGGTGATGGACAATTTGATATTATATTTCAGAAGAAGGTATGTGCATATTGGCAAATTCTGGAGAAGTTTGTGATCCTTATGACATGAAATTATGAAACCAATTATAGAAAACGTAATGCTAAGTGCAAATAAGTAAGACATAAACACAGAACTGTGTCAAAGGATTCAGCATGAAAGACCACAGGCTGTGGAGTACACGCCAATATGTAGCCATCCAGAGTTTGCCATTCCGTGTGTAGTTTGTAGTCGTCGTACGATCCCAACAGGCAACGCAACTCGTGTATCTCTATAGTGGAGAGAGAGAAGGAGGCATGCTACATTCCTACACTACGTACTACCTGAATAGCACTTGCCATCTGAGACCCAACACCGGCCACCACTTTACCAGAAAGATCTCGATCGATCTCATCCTTATCTGAACCCACACGGCATATCCTACTCCACTGTCCACCTCAATCGTCAGTCGACGACGGCGACATCAAAAATTACTGCCGCGCCACATATGCTGATCAGCGCAATAAACTACGCCGGATGGTGCCCAAGTCAAAGGTTTTCGTTAAGTTTATTAAAAGCCATCAGCCATGCACCGATCGACCAACGGGTGGAACGATCCTCCCGGGCGGCGTGATGACTGATGAGATGTCGTCATGGCGATGAAACGACGCCGTCGCCAACTAGGCGACTGCTAGTGGCGACGCAGACCCCTCGCCCCACCCCCAGCAGCATGATGCGAAACGACCGGGACAACCGCTCACGCTGTCGCCGTTGCAGGTGCAGGAGCCCCCGAGCCTGCGCGCCGGGGCTCTTTCCCCTTGCGCGGTTGCGCCCCTCGCATCGGTGAATGATCCCAAGCGTGAGACGCCATGCTGCCACGGCGCTGTCTCGCCGATCCCTCTCACGCGTGGAGCACAGCACCATGTACCGGGCAAGCCGAGCCGGCCACAAAAATTCGGTCATATTCTCTCAAGTGAGGTGATGGCGCATCGTGGGTGGCATGAGCAGTAGGTGATATTCTTCTCGTCTCACCCGGTCACACTCGTGCGTGGGTCCAGGTGCACTCTCTCTCCCTTTCGCTTTGTTCTTTCCTTCTTACTAGTACTTTCTTTCCTAGATGTAGTAGTGTAGTGTTGTGGAGTGTACTGCTGCTGCAAGGACATGGCGAAAGAACACGAACCTAACGGCGATGCTTTTTCACTCATCAGGGAGGGGAAACAAAAGGCAGGCAGGCACATGTGAGATGATGCTCCTCCCGCTGTGCACACAACTACTGTGTGTCTGCATCTAATGCGCCATTGAAGGGGCGCATATTGGGCGCCACTTGTGCTAGTACCAGGTAATGATTATGTGTACGCTTGTATGTATGGGTGTCGCTGTAGCCACTAACATTCTCCAGATGAGACAAGGACGGTGATCTTTTGATGAATCTTGAGGTGAGAGATAGAGACAAAACTTACAGAACTCGAGCAAGAATGCCTTGACAGTGTAGCCAATGGAATATGTAAGATCGCAGGACAACAGAAGAATGGAGGGAGACTTTCACATTTTGTTGGCAATGGCACAGCATGTACATCACTTCATGGAGTATGGATCAATAGATGATATGTGGTTCCTTACCTCTTATCATGCATGAGGGCACATAAAAACATGCTTTCCTGCACATACGTCTAGTTCAAGGCTACAACAAGCACAATTACAACCAAGAAAACAAGAAAGAAAAAAAATGCAAACATCAACTAGTAACCTATCCCCAGAAATCTCAACTCTTTTTTGCCCTTCTTCAGTTTTTCCTTCTTGAACAATTATTCACATGCCAATTTCGTGTCGAAACTGCTCAACAACATTAATAGCGGGAAAGCCTGGAAGGGTCAGAGAGAGGGTAGCGTAGTCCTGTGAACATATCCCTTGCACTTTCCAAACTGCAGATAACCTTTCAGGGTCGCTGGACCAGTTGCGAGGAGTTGGAGCACCTGCAGGATGGGGCTAGGTGCAGCAACCAGCTGGAATATTCTTCACTGAGCAATGGTGACACGGCTCACGGAAGTTCAGGCACAGCACTGTAGCTGTTCATGCCATCTTGGGGGCTTGTTACGGAGCACTAAAGGCCTCTCCTTAATTTCACCATTGTCATCACCACCCATTATAGAACCATTGATGTCAGAGAAGCGAGCACTATTGAAATCCATGGATGGGTCCATAATAGACTTAGAGAAGGAGGTGGTGCTCCGGAATGATTGAGAGGAGGAGGTGGTGCTGCGAAATGAGTCCTCCAAAGCTCGAGGTATAATTTGCTCAGGCTGGCCAGGGACTATGCCACCAGGCTTCACCGAGGAGGCAGGTATGGAGTGCATGATGCACGCATCCGCCTAGGACCTCTTGTGCCAAGGACATTTAGCTCATAGCTCACCTGAGCTATGTTATAAGTAACAGAAGGAACCTTCGGAGAAACTTTCGTTGAGTTAAACCTCTTGCTGGTCCTTCCAACCGGAGGGACTAGAGCCCATGTAAGGGGGTGTGTGTCATAATATTATAAATTTTGTGCCGAGGAAGTTTGACCTGAAAATGACAGTGGGCAGGCTAGGTATATACTACAAAACAAGCAAAATGGAAAAGGGATCATCTTCAATGAACATGATAATTACCTCAGTTTTCCAATATAGGTTCTGCTCGATCTTGAGATGTTGCCAGAAACCATTGAGATAGTGTACTCTGTGCAAGTTGTTTTACGGTGTCCTTTTAGCAGATAAGACAATTTTCCCACCTTCCACGGTAACAACTGCACAAAGAGAGTGATTCAACAAATTTGATTGAGTGGAATCAGATAATGCAGGCACCTGGTCATTTCATAAAGAAAATAAAATCGCATGATTGAAAGGCCTTTGTTTGCAGGATATGTAGAACAGTAAATCAATCAATCAATCAAGCATTGGGAGTTCTTTAAGAATGAACAACTTTCTCATCCTTATGTAGTGATCAGTGGGCAATAACATGGCAATGGCATGCACAAAAGGAAAAGAAGATGAAGCTAATATGGGATGCTAAGTGCAAGAGAATAACATACCATTGCTAAGGCACAGGTAGAGGTGATAGGTGGATTTTGATCTATTCCTCTTTATATAACATTGAATCATACCGTCTCGAGGACCAGGCTGAAAAAACAAGATAATAATGTATCAAGCGTGAAGAAAGATGTCCAGTGTTCATGCTTAGAACTGAAGAACTAGGAACCTCACTCAACAACTTTGATCTAAAACTTATCAAACTAAAGGGTGAGGCTTTCTCTTCCTTGTTACCTGCTTTATAGAGACCGGAAAGGTAAGCTTCGCACAAAACTCTGGGCTCAACACAATCTCTTTACACATTTCCCTCCATGTCCTACAAACAGCTGCAAAGCAGACAACATTCCTTCGGGATGGCCATGTACTCTCATCAGCCTCCAGTCTCCGTATGACCTCACGGAGGAGTTCCAGCGGAAGACTTGCCCAGCGGCTCTCTGGGAGTATAGCAGGTGAGTCATGGAGCTCATCCAGTGAGCTCTGGGTCTTCCCTTTGTGATGCCCAGTAAGACCATAAAGACTTGCAAGGGTCACCTCAAAGCTCCTTCTTGACAAGCTTCCGAAACCATCCCTGACATCACGAACTATGCTACGAAATGACATCTAAGCCAGACAATGCTAGATAACAAGGCATATGAAGCCCTAGAAAATATGGCCTGCCATTGTAAATAAGCAAGAGTTAATAAAAATCTTATTAACTACCCTATGATAGAAAAATGAGCAAGAGTTTACCACACCTCCTTTCAAAATGATTAGAGTTAGATACTGTACACGTAGAAGCAACCGCTACGAGCAGTCCCTGCAAAAACAAAAGATTCTTCGTTAGATAACATGTGAAGTATATCGATGGATTTGACTGGCACATGCTTTGAATGATATGCCGCTGAATCAACCAAGTACGCCTATCCTAACTAGCAGTTAAAGAGGAATAACCAAGCCCATCACTCGCTCATACTTTCTTCCTACGTATATACACACCAAGCATCACTTTGGGCACAAGAAAACTGGGATTCCTTTCAAGTTGAGGAAATTGCCATCGAACCACTGAAAATACTAACACGGTTTGCCAACCACATGACACATCCTTATGCAACGATATATAATAAAGTAACTTTCCATGAAAGACGACGGAGCAACAGAACATTATTACATATTAAATGCGCCTGTAGATTGCTGTTGCATCTTGGGGTGGAAATCTTGCCGTTTACATGACAACCCATTGCCAAATACTAGAATATAAAAAAGATCCATCATTCATCTCCTTTTTAATAGACAAGTTGATAAATTTGATATGGTCTACGCTAGATATAGGCATATAACTAAATACGTTTCCCTCGTCAACTACTGCAATGTAACCGGCAAAGAAAAACGACACCCGTGAGAGAGACAGTGGAGGAAAAGAAACCCCGCAAGTTCACATTTTCTCCCGAAATTTCTCCTGAACAACGCCATAGCTACGAAATCCCACCCTACGATGTACCGATCCGGCCAGGAAGGTCCCGAAAACCCAAGCCCTCCACCGTGCAGCTGCACACCGGAGACACTCACCGAACAACCAGAACCCCAGACCCGCAAAAACCAAGGCCAAATCGAGTGCCCAAAACCACCCGCGAGAGAGCCAGACAGGAACACTCACATTCGGCCGAGCAGGGCCCCGCCGCCGCCGCCTGAACTCTGGCCGCCGCGAGAGAAAGCCAGCCAGATCACTCGTCCGACGGGTAGTCGCCGAACTACAGGTACCCGCTCCTGTCGGGCAACTCCCCGGCGGTGCGGCGTACGCGGCGGAGAGGGAGAGGGAGAGGGAGAGACGAGGAGGCGGTGGGTGGGCGGGCGCGAGAGGGAAGAAGGCGAGGAGTACAGGAGGAGAGGAAAGGGGATGGCTCGGCCCGCTTTTGTTTATCCGTGCTGCGGTGCGGTGGTGGGGGGTGGGTCTGGTTGACCGCGCCTTTTCCGTTCCGTCGGGGCCGCGCGTTCGCCTCTAACGGCGTCAGCCGAGTCCAGGCCGGGCCGGGTCACCGGACACGTCAGGTGGCAGCGCGTGTTTGGCCTGGCTTGCCTTGCCTTGCCCCGGCGCTCACGTCACCAAAAGCTGTGGGCCTGGTTGCTATGGATGGACGGATGGATGGATGGATGGGTGGGGATGTGTGCGTGCAACGTGCACCGTTGAACTGATGCCACGGGAACGCATCGCACGGAGTTGAATACCGCATCGTTCCAACCAGGAATTACATATCACGTGCTTATCTTAATGTTATTGTGATTATTACCTACAGTAAATATTTTTAGTTTTAAAACCTTATGTTTTTTTAATAACCACACGTTTAGCATAGTAACCGTGATACATAGATAGCGATAACCCCACCAAAAAAAATAAGAGAAACACTGGTTTTAGTCCAAGAGAGTGTACTTGAACAGTTCAATACCTAATGAAACTTTGGTAGTACTAGTATGCTACTATTACAGTAATTTTTTAGGTACTTGTATATATTAATTTAATTAAGAATAAATAGGCAACTGAAAATATTTTATGTAAGGATTAGAACAGGGGGCAAAATATGAAACTCAAGTCCGACCTTGCTGCTAGTTAAAATCATCTCAAGTTCGGTCGTTGTGTATGTACTTGGATTACAGTTATAAATGACGATGTTAGTTTAACAGCTGGATGGAATGGCTAACAGTATGATGTCATAACACTTAACGGAGGTTTATCTGGTTGCAAATGGTCAGATAATTAGAAAACGGAAAAAGCCCATATACCTCCTAAACTTTGGATGAAAGTCCATCTAACACTCTAAACTTTAAAATCAGACATCGTATCCCCTAAACTTTGTAATACCATTTATATTATCCCCTAATATGGTTTTGGATAGTGGTTTCAAAAGCTTAAACAAGCAGTTTTGAATAACTAATATAACATATTTATATTTTATGTCATCGGTCATCAATTTATATACTCTATAGTTAAAGCTACTAATAGAGCTTGGATGATGCTTTTAGTGGCTATTTATTGGCAATTGTGGTTAACTATAAATAACATGATTTTTAGAAATGAGCTTGTGAGTACCTCTCTTACTGTTGCTTACTGTATAATTTTTCTCTTGAATCAGTAAAAAATCCTTTTGAAGGCCAAAGAAGTCCTAGCTTTGGAAGCCATGACCTCTACTATTCTAAAAAGGGCAAATGAACTGAATCAACGTAGGACTAGGATTGGGTGAAGTGCATCCTTTCTGATGTTTTTCTGTCTCCAAAAACTTGATATGGCTTGCATGCCATCTGTGTGATCTTCCTATAAAAAGACCTATGTCTTGCTTTGTTTTGTCTGAGAATGATTGTTGGTTGGCTTTTAGCTTAAAGTTTGTTAATCGGGTTATGTATTAACCTTGCTGGTAAAGTCTGTTCTGAGGTCGTTTTTGTAAGTTCTTTTGAACTCTGGTTGTAAGCTGGTAATCCCAGCAATACTCTCCCGTTTGCTTTCAATTAAAAGCAGGGCTGATTAGCCTTTTGTCTTAAAAAAAATATACTCTATAGTGAGTGATGTTGTAGTAGTATTATATCGATACATGTTTGTAAGTAAGAGAAAAATAAGATAAACATGAAAGATTTAAGTGGAGATTTTAAAATTTATTCTAATGTGTATGCCATGTAATTAATCTCATTCAATGTATATGCCAATTAGATAAAAACCACATTAAAAAACAACTTAAAAGTTATATAAATGGTATTGTAAAGTCCGTTTGTCGAATGTCTGGTTTTAAAGCTCATGATGTAGATGACCTTCCGGTCAAAGTATAGGGTGTATTTTTAGATTTTTTTTCCCATTAGAAAACCCTCGACAGCTTGGATGAGTCTTAGCTCAGTTGACAAGACACACTTAACTGCGTCTTTGGGGTTAATCGTATGCTCGAGTGCCACCGGAAACCAACGGCCACATTTTCTTTTTTGCTTTTGTTCATTTTCTGTCCCCCCTGCATATCCAGAACAAGATTAATGTGTCAAAGGCATGTTGCATATAGACTATAATGGTCACTACATATTAGCCTGCATAGAAGATCAGCTAATGACCTAATCAAACGGCAATCCCTTGTGCAATTGATTGTTCCATCATGATCCTATTTTCAGTAGGCACGCTGTGCGACACTCGACGGCACTTTGGGCAAGGTAGTCAGTGGCGGTTGCTTTCAGCATTGTATACTAGAGCTAAAACACTGGGCAAGCATGTCTAGTACTATAGTTATATACGCACAGACGCAAAAAGTACCTACAGCGATATGCAAATAAGATCCAAAACTTAGGCTTAAAGTTGTGAAAAAGAGAAGCACATAATATGTCGCCACTATGTGACCATTCCGTCCACCAAACATTTTTCTTATGCAAAAAAAAAAAAATGTGATCGCAGGGGAATCCACCAGACAGCATTTGTACAGTCGCCTCGTACGTATGGCTTGTCTAAGCGATAGTAGTACAATGTGCGCATATTTCTTTTGCTGATCCTTGAAGTCTGATTTCTGAGGCACTCGGAACTCAGAAGAGAGCAGAAAAACCGAGCCGGCCTAGCTCACTATACAGCCCGTAGCATGCGGGTACGTTTTGACTAGAGAATATACACACAAGGTGAGGAAAAAATGGCTTTGGGACTAGTAAAAAGCCTCCCGCTTTTCCAGTCTCCGGCGAGGCGGCATGCACTGTTCCGATTTTCTGGGCTCTGAACCTTTGCAGCCTCGACGGGCGAGCACCAGACTACTGGTTGGTGGGTAGTGTAGCCAGTGTATCAGCATATGGCACACAACTACACGAGGCCGTAGGGCGGTACAGCGTACTCCCTGACAAAAAAAAAAAAACTACTAAATATGAATTTAGGTATATCTAGAAATTATTTTTTTTATGAAGGAAGTGTAATTATAGTAGGGCGGCTGTTTAGTCTCAACCAGGATAACGAAATGATCAGTTAGTCCTCACAGTTAAAATAGACATGAGTTAGGACAGTTTTAATCCAGAAACTAACAAATAGTTTCTATGACATGTCATGTGGTGATATGATATAGACATCACTTTAAAAATTAATGTTCTCAATATACCATTTCTATCATAGCTCAAACAATTAATTAGTTACTTAATTCTCTTTCTAATCCACCAATCATCTAATGTAATATTTGATAGTATTTAGTGTGTTGGTTTTTGTGTTAAAATCATTTTCTGCATGAGACCCAGTTTCTTTATCTTTTCGTTGTCTCTCATTTAATATAATACCACATCAGCAAAAAGCACTATGTGACACTATAGTTAATACTATCATAGAAACTATTCTAGTTGGAACATTGAAACTGCCCTTAGTTCAACGGTTTATCTATTTTTAAAATTAATTTATTTAAGTTTAACTAGAACCGATCATGAATTGGCCCACATGCGTCCAACTCTACTCACGGGCGCGCGGCGCCGTCCTGTTAGCTTGGTGGGAGGGAGCACGGGCGGCCGTCACGGCCAGGAAGCTTCCGGCGAGCAGGGGACGGGGCGTGCGTGCGTTGCGTGACCGGAGGAGGTGTCAGTCAGGTGCGCGTCATATTATACTAGTACTATTTATATCAAGGAGACGGCAGTGATCTGCACTTAGATGGCATAAATAAGGACAGGCTAGGGTTTAATGGCCTTAATATGCCGTGTTTCTGAATTCAGGTTTCGGGAAACAGTGGCGTGCGAGTCCTGCCGTACAGAAAGGATTTTGCGACCAAAAGGATCGGATAGATTAGCAGCTGGGATATGGATCACGGATGGATGAAATCATCGGCGGTCGTCATTTCAACCACTACACCATGTACTAAACAATTCCATCTGCTTGCGTCTGCGCTAACTAAACTAGGCCGTGGTCGTTACACGAATCATGCGTGTGGATCGTGATTCAACCCGGGGCAGGCGATAAGATGGCTGTACTGCTGCATGATACTTCTCAGTTAGCCTACGCAATTGCCAGCAATCCTGATGGAAATTAAAACAGGAAAAAACAGCGCAAGCTGGTTTATCATCTCATTTCTCTTTCATTATCTTCCCGTGTAAAGAATGTAACTAATCATGCTTCTTGTTTACAAACAAATGGTTAGTTTGGACTGCTGCAGCTAGGTCTTCCTTTACTCGTATTGTCAAATCTTGCTGCTTGTGTAGCATGCTTGTCAGATTAAAAGATGCGTTGGTATCATGCTTCTGTATCCTTGTATACAGCTTTTCTGCTTTTAACTGATACGTTTGTGTCAAAATGAAAACAGGAATGCAAAAGGCAGATTGATGCAACCGATGCTTCTTTTTTCAACGGCAGGATCAATGAAAGCAAGACGAACTAGTACACAACAGTTAACGTTTACAGCATACTCAGCTCAGCGTTTTTCCCCCTTCTTTCTGATGGCGATAAAGGTTTAGACTTTTAGAGAAGAAGAACAGGTAATATATAAAACACAGAGAAAGAAAATGTCAAGAGGGCAATACATATATTCGTCAGGTACAACCACCTAATCAAGCTGAGGACATCTGTGCCGACCAAAGCTTTGCTTTTTATTTTTGCACCCCAGTTGAGTCACTGAGTTGCCTTTCGCTTTTTGTGAAAGCTGTGTGGTTGTAAGCGTCGTAGATCATCATCAGATGGCATTTTTCGAATACAAAATGTGTTTCGTGTGCATAAGAAATTGCCACTGTAACGTCGACGAAAGCGGTAGTTCGAATTGGATTCGAACTTCCGATCGATGCCAGCGTCCAGAACACAAGACAACAAAAGGGTACGTGTTACAGAGAGGAGGATGAAGAGGGAGGAGGCCGGCAAGGTGGCGTTTCGTCACACATAAAACAAAGATCAGTCTAATTTACTACTACTAGACATGCAAATCAAGGATAAATCATGTACACGTCACCTTAGAATGGAAGAACCAAAGAAGGTAAACGAGAAGGGAAGGCATCAGGCATACGAATTCCTGGCCTTTGCATCAATAATAACGAAAAGGTTTATTCGGGTGCCAAAGAGATTGGGAAATCGTACTGAAATATCAGTTAATCCGAAGGGATTGCACTCAATCCCCTTTGACCCAAACAATTCTTTCTGGAGGGATTGCTCTGAAATTTTCGCAGATACAGAAGTTTATGCTTATATATCTAAACTAGACACAGATTTGCATCCAAGATAGTGCTTGGTAGACTTTACTTTAGATTTTTTAAAAACGGTTTAGTTAGATATTTAAATTTTCTTATTAGCAACCGTGAAAATAGATATGTACAATGAAAAGTGGCAAAGAAACTTCTAATCCTAAATTATTCCTAAAATCAAATTCTAAAATTTAAAATCAGCATAAATCTGAAGCCGCGCTACCTCGGCCACCTCGGCCCATACAAACAAGGCCGCACAATTTTCGAAAGCAATTTGAACGCGGGCTCTCAATTGGTTCAAATTAGGCCCATATACAATAAAGCTCAGTAGCCCATCAACTCTGGGTTTGTCGCGTAGGCGCTGCAACCAAGAGTCCAAGACCCAGCAGGGCCGCATCTCACCACCCAGAGAAAAACTCGAGCGCATTCGAAGCCGAAGTGAGGCGAGCGTGCAGCCTACCCGCAGCTTGGGGAGCTAGGGTTTAGGTCTCGACCCGCGGCGGAGCGACAGGAGGAAGAGCAGGCGATGGCGGCGTCGGCGGCGTCGGCGGAGGAGGAGATTGCGGTGAAGGAGCCGCTGGATCTGATCAGGCTCAGCCTCGACGAGCGCATCTACGTCAAGCTCCGATCCGACCGCGAGCTCCGCGGCAAGCTCCATGTAAACACTCCTGCTCCTCCTCCTATCGCCGTTCTTCGGAATTTTTTAGTCACACTTGCCCCCTTATCTCTGGGGAGTACTCTACTGCTGGGGATCAACCCCTTTTGGTTTGGTGCGACCTGCTGTGGTAGTTTCAGATGTAAGGCGATGACTCGTTTTGGATGGTGATTTTGGTTTGTTTAGTTGATAACCTGGCGATGTTTGATAGACGAAATTAACCTAAATAAGTGTGTCGGTCTATGACTCATCCAACAATTCAATGGACGTCGGAGAGTAGGGAGTATAATTCCTGTGGTAACATTTCAGTGTCTCTTTAGAAATTTGAGAGCAAGGATTGGCCGTCAGGACAAATCGTGGAGGATTTTGACAGGGTAGTGGGGGAGCAGGAGATTTCTTTGTTTTCTTTTCTTATGTGATTATTATTTTAATAATCCGTCATCAACATGATGAGGCTGTGCAAATTTGTTTAGAATCTCATGAGTCACGGTGAATGCGAACGATAATGCTATGTGCTGAGCAATTTGCAATTGTACCTTTGCCGTGGTTTGTTTCTGGTTCACAATACTCTCTCACCCTTTCTTATGCATCCGTAAAACTGATTCTGCATTTGCATCCTGTTGAGAGCTGAGGTCCATGTTGTATAACATGTTCATTTGTGTTGGGAGTTGGGATGGCTGTCACTGAGGTGTCTTTCTTGTACTTTTCTACCCAGGCATATGATCAACATTTAAACATGATCCTTGGAGATGTTGAGGAGATCGTGACAACTGTTGAGATTGACGATGAGACATATGAAGAAATTGTGCGCGTAAGTGTATTGGCCTTTCATTTTAAATATTGATGAAAATTTTGTGCTAGTGGTACCGTCAAAAGTTATGCTGCGATTGTCAACTTAAACCATTGATGGATAATGGAATATCAATGGGAAAAAATACTTTACTTTAACCTATATGTATGAGTCGGCTGGCTGCGCCTTGTGCATGCCACTACATGTCTACACCCCTGTGCACACATTTTTTTTTTCAGAGTAAGAGTATCAAGGTATATATGGTGAGATTGACACCATGAGAAATCAATAGAGCATGAATATACTATTAGAGCACAAGCCTAGACTGTTGGGCTTAGAGCGAGTACAATAGGATGATGTAAGTGGGCTATAAAAATTGACACATCAGACTTATGCTTAGGTGGAAGAGAGAGGAGAGAGAGAGAAGAAAAGCGGGCTACAAATCTGTAGCCAGCTGTAGCATGAACTCCAATAAGCTGCGTGAGAGAGAATTGTGTAGTATATATCTATAGCTAACTATTGTATGGATAGACTATTAGATTGATTGTAGATGACGTGTCAATTTTTATAGCTAGTAGTTGGCCCATACTTTGAACTTGCTCTTATAGTGCTGATTTAGTGTAATATTCCCTCCATCCCAAAATATAGCTACCTTTGGGGTTTTGCACGGAGATTAAGGAGAGAGGTGAAATTAAATGTGGGGTGGTTGTGATTGGTTGATATAAGGAAGTAGGTGGAGAAATTAAATGAGAGATGATTGTGATTGGTTGAGACGAGGAAGCATGTGGAGAAGTAAGCTATATTTTGGGACAAAATTTGAATTCTAAAGGTAGCTATATTGTGGGACAGAGGGAGTATATGATTGTGTTTCCATTAGGATATACTGACCTTTCTATCGGGAATAATCTGATGCTTTGGGACATATAGTAGTTTTACTTAATGGTATACTGTGAAATTTCCAGTGAAGATCTTGATGCTGTACTAACTATTGCTAAATCTTGTTTCTTTCCAGACCACTAAACGCACCATCCCCTTCCTTTTTGTTCGAGGTGATGGTGTCATATTGGTTTCTCCACCCCTGCGAACGGCATGATGTTGAAGGAAGCTCCTGTTAATTGTCAACATGAGTAATGCTTATTTGGTCAACCGATGGCATGGAGTGTATGTTAGCTGCTGCACTGTTACTGTTTTATGATGGATTCTAGGTTTAGCATGTGATACAGTTGTGTAACCATTTCTGATTGAGGTTCAGTCTCTATTCTCATGTGGAATCAGTCGTTTTTTTACCAGCTTAATCAACTCAAACGCGAAGCACTGATATTGCTTGTGGTAATGTCTTACAGAATCGCTAAATAATGTGCTGTATTGATTGACTTCGCATAGTAGCATTAGTATGCTTTGTGCTAAGATTGGTAATACTCCGTAATATCTGTACTGGTAGGTCAGGGTTGTAGTGCAAACGCTAGAAGTCTAGTATTCACCATTCCTGAATTTGGCCCAATTTATCACGTCCAGTCATGAAATTGTATTCATCTAAAGAGCGAAATTCTGTTGAGCGTCATCAACAAGCCAACAGCATGTATTTAAGTATTTTCGTCTGCACAAAAGAATTACTTGTCAGAATTTTCGAATTTCTTTGTAAAGAACGAAATTTCACCACCATAGAAAAGAATGGATTTTACGTAATTTCAGCGCCACAGAGAAAGCTTGGGGATTAACAGAAGATTCGATTCCCAATCCAGTGGGTGAATGATTGGGAGAAGAACAAAAACCTTTTCATGATTCTAAATGATCTCAATCCACAGCAAGAAGAATATTTCTGGTAACTGAAAGAGGTCAACAAAAGGGAAAACGGGAGGCTCCATCCAAGTCGTCGTCTTCCTTCTTGCCTTCTACCCGGAGAAAAGGGCAGAGGCAGGGGGAAGAGAAGAGGCGAGATCACGAGACTCGCGAGACATGGGCGTCACCAAGGAGGATGTCGAGGCCGCCATCACCTCTTCTCTCAGCCCTTCCCATCTCGTGAGTCTCTTCCCTACCCTAAACCCCTGCAGCTATTCCATCCATCTGCCGTTCTAAACCCTAACTGCCGCTTCTGCTTTGGTTCCACGATTTCAGGTGGTGACGGATACATCCGGCGGGTAAGTCCTCACCCAAACTCCCAAATTTCTCACCAAAGAGATCTTGTGTTGGTGACTGGTTGATCGATTGTCGGTGTGAAGGTGTGGCGCGAGCTACGAGATCGAGTTGGTGTCGGAGAAGTTTGAGGGGAAGCGGCTGCTGGAGCGGCACCGGATGGTGAACACCGCTCTGGCGCCGCACATGGCGGAGATCCACGCCGTCTCCATCAAGAAGGCTCTCACCCCTGCGCAGGCCCAGCCCCAGCCGGAGCCGGCCGCCGATAAGGCCCAGGCTTAAGTAGTTCTTGAACTCACTCCAAACAGTTCGATCACATATGCACCATGTGTGAACCGATGCACTTCGTAGTGTGTGGTGTTGGGTGTTGGAGATGCGCATCAACTCTCTGCTTGAATAATGTAGCAGATACATTGGCAGAATTGGAATGATGTTATGCTTAACCGCTTAGAAATTTCAGTAACTTTGAGTGCTTCTGCTAATCATGAGCTTGGGAGTTGATCCTATTTTGCAACCTTTGCAGATAACTTGCCATCTAGGTAATTGAGTCCTTGGACTTTGATGGTTATCCACTTGAACTAGGTTGTTTCCGATAACTTGTTATCTAGGTAATTGAGTTCTTGGACTTCGATTGTTATCCACTTGAACTAGGTTGTTTCATGGTTGTTCTCGTATAGTTTATTGCTGCTACTGTCCCTCTGTAAGTTGATTGAATCACAGCCTGACATAGTTGTTAGTTTCTACTAGGGATTTTTATGCCACCTTGTTTACTTAAGCATTCAGTCTCTGTTTTTGTCGATGAAGCCAACAACATTAAGAAGAAACTATTTTCATTGCTTGCTGATATAAAACTGGATACAATCATACAATTGATTTTGGCTTACGCGAGAAGTAGTTCTCAGCTAGTTCGTGGGCATGTCAGTGTGGTAATTGCAGTGTATTTGCTGCCTGCATTATTAATTTCTTGGACATCCGCGTGAATGCTGGCATTCTGATAGAAAATGGCACAACTTTCCTTTAGCCTTTGCTGTGCTTATTTCATCGTTGTTGATTTCAACTTCTTTTAAATCGAATTCTATCAGAAGCTGGAAAATGTTTTTTATAGTTGAAGTGTTGATACTAGATATGTTCTTTACTTAGATGTTTCTGTCAGATTTGCTCATTGAACTGTTAGATTCTTATCTCAGCTTGGGGAATGGTTTGGGAATTGTTTGACTGCATGAAGCAATAATTAACGCACTAAGTCACAAATAGTCCAGACTGGCAAAGTGGCAACTTCAGTTGGGTTAATGTGACTCCACATGTTTCTATGATGTCTGAATTCAGCAGCTTATGTTTCATCCTTTGTAATATTATGTAGGGACATCTTGTGGGCACCCCGGAAGTGCATTATGAAGAGTAACTATTACGGCAACGCGAACTATCTAGATGGATGGGGTCTCGAATAAAACCCGAATAAATACGGTAACTATCCATCCTCATCGCAGACTTGCCATAATCTTTACTCACTCACAATACAAATCCAAAAATGCCGAGAAGTGTAAAAAAAGATAATCATAAGGATAGCTTGCCAGTCCTCCCCGTCATACGCTCGTCAAACCACTCGATGGTGGCGACCAAACACGATACGTACCCCAGAGGACTCGAACCACAATAGCTATCCCCCAACCATCTCAATTATACGCAACTCATACTCATGTTCAGCTAGTCCCCAGGAAAGCGACTAACCTCACACTTTTATCGCAAGCAATTGATAAACATCACAAGTATTCTAAAAATGGATAAACGAGCAGCAGGGTTATAAATATTACATAGAGGGTTCTCACACCCTAATTCATCCAAAGTATACAAAATATAGCAGCGGAATATCAACACAAAAGATAAGACCAGTGGTGCCATACCCAACCAGGGCAACCAACTGGAGATAGAGCTTAACCACAACTACACATTATCCTCACCACCCTCGGCGGGATAACAGTAGATCACACCATCTTCGTCGATATCCTCACCTGAGAAATGCAACGTGAGTACGAATGGTACTCCGCAAGACTTACACGATATTAATAGTACAAAGGAGTCATGCTGGCCTCTACATCAAGGAATATGGCTATGTGGCTCTGATTTTGCATAAAGCTGATTTTATTGAGCAAGTAATACTTGAAACTATAAGCATTTTGAGAAATAACACAATCTGAATTTTTAGGACAGCAAGCTTATAATTCTGAAATAGAAATAGAAATGAGCATAATCGCATGCTCTAACATCATCCATGGGCCACCATTGCCCAAACAATTATGCTACACAAGCATATCCTTTCCTCATGACCAAACCAAGTCATATTTAATAATAAAACCTTTCATATAAATCCATTCCTCATTAATCATCAAAAATCCCTTATATAACCCATCCATCCATGACTATCCTAAGTCATGGTAACCACATAATCCCAAGTTGGATGCTAACATGACTAACTAACACATTAAGCGGTCGTCCTGTAACTGTGGACACGGCTATTCGAATAGTTCTTACTCTGATCAGAGGTGTACATCTTTACCCACACGATGTGATAGAAGCCAAACGGCTACACTCTAGTTTGATTTGTACCGGCCAAGTACCCACACTCTACACATTGAGTGCGGACTAGAGGTCACAACAAAACCTTTCGCACGCTTAGCCCCAACCACCTAAACCACGTCTGGGCCCCCGACGACTTAGCCCCACACACAGGGTGACTAAGGCGGGCTCACCGTCGTGGGAGGCACCTCCGGCCAGTCCAGGCGCGCTCGAGGTCCTCCAACAGAAATCCATCCTCACGACTGACGGACGGGCGTAGATGGCCACAGCCTCCCGTGCTACTGAGTTAAGCCGTCCTACTCCCGACGTGTGGAAGTACGTAGGGTGCTTGAATAAACGTCAACATGTTCGGTCCTTAACGACCTAGACGGAGCTACGTGCATCGGGGAAACACCATCCCTTCATCGCCCTATCATCCGTCCAAGTCAAACATATTCTCAAATATTAATTAGAAGTTATTCTTGTCAGATTTTAACCCATCTATTCGCATTCAACTAGTTTTGAACCGATAGCTCCATCTATCGGTTTTTGCTAAGTCTAGAATAAGCATGGCTAAGCATCCGGTAAAATAAAATTATCCCAAAGTCCTTAACCAGTGGTAACAATGTATAAACATGGCATCAATAACCAAGGAAATAAAAATACATACAATTGGGTAATATTGACTCTACCCGTTTTCCCCATTTTGAATAGACTGAAGCATGCATATAGATATTGTTTTCACAAACAAATCAATTTATTGAAAACATAGGTTCAATATGCTTAGACGCTTGCCTTGCTGCAGCGATGAGTCACACTCAAGCTCTGGGTTAATCTCCACGTACTCCGTATCCTCAGAATCTATCGATAAGAAGCAATATGCAAATAAGAAGCAATTAAACATGTCTATGCAACATGATCAATTAATTATGAGATAATTACAGAAGGTAGGGCATGCCCTAATAAGATTTTAGGAGAAAGAACCAAGTCATTTGCATCTCTGGATTGGGAGATACAAAAATGACAAGGTGGAAGGGCTGAAAACGGCAAAAGCCGAAACTATAGGAAAACTCTAAGTGGAAAATATGTGCTTGCCTTCTCTGCTAGGATTTTATGAGTGTGAGCATTTTTATGTGAAAATACATATCTTCCTGGTTCCGACAAAATTTGGTTTACTGAAATCCGATTTAAAATGATTTAGATATGAATTTTACAAGTTTAACAAAAAGAAAGGTTAGAAAATTACTTAGGCCTATTTTGAGAGGTAGTTTTGTCAAATGAAAATTATTCACAGCAAAGATTACAATTTTCTGAGTTAAACAAAAGTGGTTTCACATTTTTAGCAAATAGGATGAACTTTTTAGAAATTTATAAACTTCTAAGGTAGAAAGATGTATATAATAGATATTTCCATTTTTAGAGAATAATCCTACACAGAAGTTCTCACTTTTTATTTTACCAAATTAAAGAGCACATTTTTATGAATCTATAAAAATTTGGTTCACCTCAGAAAGAGTCATAATGGATTTTATAGAAATATTTCAAGTTCTTAAGCACAAATAAGTTATTATTGCTTTTTATTATTTTATAGATATTTCCTGTACAGAAGTGGTAATATTTTAGTTGACAATATTAAAGTTCACAAATTTACAGAATTAACAAAATTGGTTTCATAAAAAAATGAGTTAAAGTGACAAAGATATAGATTTACAAAGTTGGGCTATTTTTCTGTCGGAAAAATATTTCAGTTTAACATTTTTCTTCTTTTCTTATTTCCCTTACAGCCCGGGCCCGCAGGCCAGCGAGGCAAAGCAGAGCAGGGCACGGGAGCAGGGCGTGAGGGCGCGACGCGAGGCCGCCAAGGGAGCGGACCGTCCGTTCCGGGAGTGTATGGTCCGGCCTGGCGAACAGAGGAGGGCGCAGGCGGACAGAGCCGGCGAGCTTCTCGGCGGCGGCGACGACGATGGCAGCGTCGGCTGTAGTCGGGCCCCAAAGAGAAAAGATAGAGGAGTTCACGGCGGAGCTACGGGTGGTCTTCTTGACACCTCAGGTGACTGGAATATCGCCGGCGGCGAGGATATGCGGCGGATGCTCTCGGGACACTGAGGCAAATCGCCTTACGGGCTTAAACCGGTCCAGCCAGTGCATGCATAAGCATCTAAGGAGTACTGGAAAGCTCACCGAAGGTCACGCCAGTCCTAGCGAAGCTGGAACAGCAACAGCGACGGCGAATGAGGTCCAGCGGCGGCGAACTCCTTCGGTTTCACATCGGCGGCCTTCTCCCGGGGTTCTGCAGTCGGGGTGAGGTGTCTAACAGGTTAGAGACTTCCTAGGGATGGCTCCTGTGCAATGAATGGAACTGAGGACTACCAGAGAGAAAGAAATCGACGGCGGCGGCAGTTGGCCGGACTTGGGGAAGATGACCTCGATCTCGAGCTTCACTACATCCTTTCCTGATTCCTTCTGCCGGTGGTCCTCTGGACGTGAGGCGATGAGGTTGGCGCAAGGGCTCGGTCGGCGGTGTACTGTATCGGCCGGAACGACCGTGATGTCCTGGCGGCGGCGCTGCAGAGCAGAGAGCGAAACACGGCGGCTTCGACCGGCGGTCCTAGGGCAGCCAAGAACAAAAATGGAACTATTAAAACGTGGAGATCACGTTCCCGTGGTCAAGAATGGATGGAACTCACCGGATCCCACTCGGGCTCGGTCAAACACTCTCGGCAGAGGAGAGAAAGGGGTTGCTAGAGGTGATCCTTGCGGTCTTCGGTGTTCTTGGTGAGGACGTGAAGAGGAAAGGGAGGAGAGATGGCTGGCGTGTTCTGAGGCAAAATGGTCGAGGTTTCCCATGGTGGAGCTCATCTAGGTCACTCTGTGTGTGCTGTGGGAGAGGAGAACGAGAGGAAGACACGTCTGCCATGCAATGCTGAGTCGTCTCCACTGCTACAGTGGTCAAGGTGGGTCCCACATGTAAGACAACACTTTTCTACACACTTGTGGCTAGCTTCACTCTATGACTTGTGGGTCCAGGAAGTGAATTCCTAGGGAAGAGAGAGGAGTAAGGGTAGGAATGTTGGTGAAACACACTGTCACATGCTATGGTGAGGCTGACAAGTGGGCCAGGTCTTGTGGGTCCCACTGGTCAGTGACTTGAGAGAGGAGAAATCTCTAGAGACTAAGTGTTGTGAGCTGTATGGACAGCTGTCTTGCATCTGTGATTTCAGTAGGTTAATAAGGGATATAAATTATGGGAAAAATACTGGAGGTAGAGAAAGATGTGTGTAACCTGCTGACCAAAATTCGTGGTTAGAAGAGGTCTGGTTCATCTCTGCTGAAAAAGCAAAGTAGGCACACTGATCCAGTTTTGCTGCAGTTTCACTTGTTTCTCCAGTGCTTTGATCTCATTATTTTATGTGATTTCTTTGGGAATTAAATTAAACCAAAATTCCTGGTAGTAGGGTTCATGGTGTCACACCTGTTGGTAGAATTGCACTGTCTAATTAATCTTCACTCTTATTTGGTGAATTTTAGAAGTAAACTAATTTGTCTCAGCCAGCTTTCTAGTTTTGCTGATTTGAGGGACTTAGTTGAAGTATTTATTGAAGTGATAAAATTATGTAAAATTTACAGTGGGTTGATTTGGTGAGATAGTGCTTACAGGAATTTTTCCATGGTTTTATGTGCAACCTAACATCTTCAGAAAAATCCTTAGACTGTACCAATGCATATGGCAAAGAGAAGGATCCAGGCTGAAACTTGTTTGGAATTTGTGAGGGGTCTAAACTAATGAAATCAATTCTGAAAAAATTATATTGATTCATGGTAATTAAAATAGTATTTGAATAAATTATTTCCCACATATGTTTCTGTTCAACTTGATGCACTATTTGGTAAGGTTTGGTTTTTACCGATTAGGGTTTTAACTATTGAAGGTTTACATATTGCAAACTTTAATTTTGCATGAAGCGACATAGCAAGGATTTTGTTTATGCACTCTAGTGGCATTAGGTTATAACCCTAATTACTTAGAATTAGATTTGGGGCTGTGACACATCTACTTGTACATGTATTGTTTCAAATGATTTGAAACTGCAGAATAGTTTTTTTTTTGGAATACGAAACTGAAGAATTGTCGTTCCCTGTCAGTTCTGTTTGAGCATACACAATACATCTGCAGGCTGTAGCTTTCATGTGAAAATACATCTGGGAGCTGTCAGTGTGCTCTGTTCGGCAACTAATGTTATAATGTTATATTTGGTGCTTTTAGACCAGCAAAATGTTCTTTTTCTTAGATGTGGTCATCTATTCCAAACCCTCCTTTCGTATAAGAAAAGAAAAACTACAGTCCCAGAGACCCAGACCCCCTCATTCCTCTAGAGAGTGGCCCCTGAAATACTATATGGTGTCCAGTGTCCATCACAGAAGTCCTTTTAACATGTGATGTTACTCTGAAGGGTCTGGCCGTGCAGATATGAGATACTCTCCCCGTCCCAAAAATAAGTTCATCTTTATCCTTTATTATTTATTTCAAAATAATTTCACTTATATCTCTTACCTAAATCTATCTCTTGCCTAAATCGATAAGTTTTATTTCTTCAATGCCTATTAACTACTTCTTATCTATTACCATCAATACTATTTTTTAATTAATAAGAGTTAATTTGGTCAGATGTAAAGTTATTGTTATTTTGGGAAAGAGGAAGAAGCAATGATCATCAGTACTCCAATAATTTAGACGTCCTTGACTCCTAGTGCTTTAGTTTTGGCGATGCATGGTGGATTGGTGGCAGAACTGGCAGGCCACGGGGGATGCGCGTTGCCCTTCCACGGACGGTGCTCGAAGTTCTGGACCACCCGTGCGACGCCTCCCCAAATCGCAGCGACCGGCACAATATCTACGGTGGCCCAATCTGAATGTGGTCGGTTTCCGCCTCCCGCGGCGCCAGTTGTCGGCCAGGCGCAACGGCAACGGCAACGGCAGCAGCCAGCAGTCACCTCCCGGACGCTCGCTCGAACGCTCCGAGTAAAAGTCGCACGAACTCGCGAGAAGCGGCGGGCCGTGGCAGAGGCTACGTGCCGCCTCCCCCTGCGCCGCGACAGCATATATGCGGTGCGCGGCTCGAACACAACGGCTTGCGACACGGGAAGTTCGTGTATCCGCACGTTGATACGCCCGCGCGGACAGAGCAAGGTGCGGTGGGTGCAACCGTGCAGCGGGCGAAATGAGCGAGGCGGACGGCGGCGAGGGGGCGAGGCCGAAGCGCCCGGCGCCGCGGCTGAACGAGAGGATCCTCTCGTCGCTGTCGCGGAGGTCCATGGCCGCGCACCCCTGGCACGACCTCGACATTGGTGAGCTCACGAAATTCTCCCGCTTTTTCACAAGCACCATTGCTCCGATAAAAGGAGAGGGCCTAGTGGCCGGTGCTAAAACCAGGGGTTTCCTCTGTATCTGCAGGTGCTGATGCTCCGGCTGTGTTCAACGTTGTGAGTGCCCTTGCCGCATGCCGCCCTACAGAAGGAGGCTGGAAGTTTACACACTCTTGAGTCTTGAGCTTAACGATGAATTTCTTCTTGCTTTGCATGGATAGGTTGTGGAGATCTCCAAGGGAAGCAAGGTTAAGTACGAGCTCGACAAGAAAACGGGGCTCATCATGGTCAGTAATTAAACACAGGATTTACACACACGCCAGCGGACATGCCGATGAAACTTCTTACCGTTTGGGCTCTTGCTGTACAGGTCGATCGGGTCTTGTACTCGTCAGTGGTTTACCCACACAATTACGGCTTCATCCCTCGAACACTCTGCGAAGACAACGATCCAATGGATGTTCTAGTGCTCATGCAGGTGATCATCCTTCAACTGTATATATGCTGATAGTGTTACAAACCGTGCGATAGCCGCTGCAACACATGTGCAAACGTCATTTGCAGGAACCAGTGCTTCCCGGCTGCTTTCTCCGAGCTAGGGCCATCGGTCTCATGCCCATGATCGACCAGGTCGGTCAGTTCAATCTTGCATCGATTTCTACACATATTCATCGTTAACTGCAATCAGCATGACCGGTTGGAGCTAAATTTTCAATGGGACAGGGAGAGAAGGATGACAAGATCATAGCCGTCTGCGTGGACGATCCTGAGTACCGCCACTACAATGATCTCAGTGAGCTTTCACCTCATCGCGTCCAGGAAATCCGGCGTTTCTTTGAAGATTGTATGTTGTAACTTGTTTTCAGATTGCTGCTCTAACTAACCTTATTCTTCTCCAGCTAACTCTGTAGTTTCTGAACTTGTTCAGATAAGAAGAATGAAAACAAGGAGGTCGCGGTGAATGAGGTACTGCCTGTGACCACTGCTCGTGATGCCATCCAGTACTCCATGTAAGTGGCGAACTACCCATCAGTTCAGATTTGAGAACGATATTGAGTAGTTTACATGTGTATCAGCAAGATGACATCTTTGCAGGGATCTGTATGCCCAGTACATTGTGCAGAGTGTGCAGCAGTAGTCTGATACCTGAGCAGTGACCGTATCCTTCACCGTTACTGATCATGTGTGTAAAGAGTAGTGCCAAACTACTAAGTAAACTCTGCAGAATGAAGCAGGAAGAGGTAGCCAAAGAAAAAAAAGGATTTTGCCAGAAAGCAGAGGTTTGCCTTACTCTAGAAATGTATGGATGTATATATTAGTGACTTTTTGTAAGTAGAAGAGGCCTTAGTTGCTCATGAAGCTGTTCCAGGCCTCAATACTATTACACTGAATGTTACAAATAACTTACAATAGACGAATAAAAGAAGTGCCTGATGAATCATGCATGTTACAGTAAGGCCAGGGAGTCCATTCACACGGCCTGCGGTGCCTGGATGATCAAACCGAGCTTACTTCGCTTGTGCAGCGTACAACCCTTTGATCTCCTCCACATCTTCGTAGCTTCCAAGAAATATTGGGGATCTCTCATGAATCTTGGTAGGAACAAGGTCAAGAGCCTGCATTGCCAATGTAACAGCAAGTTTGAACAATGCATCAAGATGCTGATACTACTAAACATGCATGCAATCCTCTCAAATAAAAAAAAATGCAAGAGACAGAATAAGCAGCGCACCCGTCCTTTGCCTGTGAAAGACTGGCCTCCAGCCTGCTCCATCAGGAATGACATGGGGAAAACTTCATACAGAACACTGTAATTCCAAGATTTGGCAAAGTTAGAATTGTATGTCAATATGGAATTGGAAGTACCATAAGCAAAGTGAGATGCGGAAAGTAGGCGTTAGTGTACCGCAGCTTTCCATTTGGGCTCTTCTTGTCTGCAGGGTACAAAAATACGCCTCCATACAGTAAAGTACGGTGGACATCAGCAACCATACTGCAAATCACCAGGAAGTAATTCTGTCACTACAATGTTAATTGGTAGTGATCACATCCTATCAGAAACTTTTATTAATCACAACAGAAGGTTAAAACATTACAATTATAGCATTGTCAGATGGTAAGCCAAAAAAATGATCACCTTCCAATGTATCTCAAGGATTTAGGTGATGAACCATCCTTAGGGAACTTGCACTTCTCCACAAACCTGTAATATTTGTTGGTAGATTTTAGCTCAGGTTCTTGAGGAAGTACAGTATTCTGAAAACACAAGTATCAAATACTTCGCGGTAGGCTCGTCCCAATTTTTTGCATTCCCCTCGTTCACTGAATAAATCTTCCCTTTCTTAGGTATCTGCACAAAATGAAGCATAAAGCACAGATATGAGTATTTTGTCGCTCGATCAGTGTACATTTAAGGATGGAAGTATTACTAGCTGTCTCACAAACCTTGATATCTGGATGAGTTAGTATGAACTCCCCAAGAGATGGATCAAGTGTGAAGCCATTGACACCATTTCCAGTACTCAGCACAAGCTGCATCAAATTAGTTACAGAGGTTATAATTAAGATAAGAATTAGTACATCTATAGAAGGTTAAATATATATTGATGGACATGGTAGGATGGATTAGAAGATCGATTACCGTGCAGGAACTGCCGTACATGCAGTATCCAGCAGCAACCATATTTTTTCCAGGTTGTAGCACGTCCTCAAGAGTTACATTCTCCTTATCCTTGATCATGTAGATCCCAAAGATCTGTAAAAAAAAAGAGTGAAAGAAAATATGCAGTACATGAATCAATTAGTGGTCCTTCTTGACGAATCAAATCGAGTATTGTTCGAAGACAATTCAAGTTGATTCTAGAATCCGTTAAAAGCAGTACTTGCTATCAACTTTTCGCTGTCACAACACCTTGCTGCTGAATTTTTTCAGTTTTTCAAGCAGTATTCGTGTCCTCACAAAAGCATGCTAGCAGTAATTCAGAGCTAATTGGGGAATTACTATTTTAATACTTTGCTTTGGCCAAAAGTTCTCCCTTTTTCACGTCACCATCCTAGGATGCTAAAACTGCAAACTGAACGGCGACTTGCCGTTCTTCCGAGTTGTCAGTGTTAGCTTTTCGGTTTCGTGGTTTCATGTGTACGCACCGTTCCGATGGAGACGCCACAGTCGATGTTGGAGGAGCCGTCGAGTGGATCAAAGCAGACGCAGTACCTGAACAGAAAAACGAAACACACGCATGCAATTCGTCAGAAGAACAGAACAGATTGCTCATGTCAAGAAGCAGAGGTCGCGTTTCTGATCCGAAGCTACGCACTTTCCACGGAGCGCAGGGTCCACGAACGTTGCTTCCTCGTCCTCCTCGGACACGAGAACGCACTGTCCGCGATCGCACCGGAAATTCGTAAGTATTCAGAACACTCCGTGCGTAGAAATGGTTAAGGGGGAAAAGAGTGAGTTCGTACGGTGCGGCCGCTGCTGACGAGAGCCTTGACGAACACCTCGTTGGACAGCACGTCCAGCTTCTTCTGCTCCTCTCCCTGCTCACACCAAGCAAGGCCTCAGCCCTCACCATCTCAAGAGGGAAGAAAAACAACAAGTATATGCCGGTGCACTTGCCTGAACGTTGGTCTCGCCGGCCAGGCCGATGAGCTTGGCGAGCCCGGCCTGCATGCACAACCCCAGAGGTATTTTGTTCATCGTGTCATTCAGAACAAGAGATTTGTCTGCATCGATCGGCATGCGGCTATAATGAAACGACAGGAGGATGTGTCAGGCGTGCGTGACCTTGTTGACGGCGGAGGCGACGAACTTGCAGCCGAGCACAATGTGCGAGAGGAGGATGGTGAGGTCGCCGCGGGCCTCCGGGTTGCGGCTCTGCTCGTTCAGCACGTACCGCGTGATCGTCATCAGGTCCGTCCGGTAAGCGTCCGCCTCGTGATCCATCTCCGCCCCCGCTCCCGCTGCTACCGCGCCGCGCGCGCGCACTGCCCTCTCTGCTGCTGCTCTGCTCGACCTCGCGCGCTTCGCCTTGCTCGCGTACGCCCGCACGCACCGGCTGCTCGGCTCGGCTAAAAAGCGCGCGGTTAGTGTTAGTATTGGTCACACGGCGCGGGAACTGACTGACCGGTGACGTGACGCGCGGGCGGTGTACGTAGTGGACGTTTTTCGGGGGGGTTTTGGGAGGTAGCGAGGGGAGAAAGTGAGGCTGGGAGCCGAGGGGCGCGGTGCTCCAACGGAATCGGCGCGGAGGCCTATCCCCTCTATCCGCGATGGCTGGTAGCGCGGTGGCCGTGTGCGTTTGTGGCCGGCGCGTGTCGCCCAGGTGATCGAGGCCTGAGCTACTAGAGGCGATTACGGCTTGTACTGGCACGTACCAGCAACGAAGCTAGCTAACGGGGTGTAGTTGTAATTGAGCAAAGGCGCCGACGCCGACGCGACTGTGCGAGATTACGACCAAGTACGCAGTGTTAGCGGTGCTTGTGCAGCCGACGTGACGGCGAAACGGTTAACCAGAGGTGGTCTCGCAAATGGGCTCTTTGGTAGAAGTTATTTGCCTTAATGGGCATCGCATTTACGCGTGGAATATGGCACCGGGTTCGACTTCAAGTGAGAGCTACAGCGCGAGTGAGACTCGCCGGCGACTGGACGCTTTACCTTCACGCTAGGCTACTTGAGCTTCCAGACAGCTCGGGGTAGAGCTGCTTTACGCTCTGCCTTATCCTACTGGATTCGCTTGCATTTTCATTTCGTGGTTCAGTCAAGACATTCAAACTTTTGAGAGGCATATCCGATGCACAATGTAAGAAAATGTTTTGCTCATCTATTGTTCCTTCAGATTAAGCGAGGTTATATGCATTAACTTGTGCGGACGATTTCAAACGGGGTCATGCTCAACTTGACATATTAAGCAACTAGTATTGCATATTACCGGCGAAGTATTGTAGTCATCATGGTAAGAGATATCGAATACCAGTCATATCATCAATAACATAAATTACGAGTAGAAAGCAGAGCGAGTACTCCAACATGCTTTGACAATTCAACAATCTATTCAGCGGAAACAAAGTTGTTGGCGATTGCTGGGCGAGGCATGCAGTTCAATTAATGTGTCAGTTGCTCTGGAGTCTGGAACATAAACCCTGGAAGGTTCTTTCATCACCAAAGAATAATAGTTTTGACGGTCTTCTAAACTTGGGCACGCTTCACGGCAATTGATCTTACAGTAGAACACAACAGTATCGGTCGGTGTCTGAAAAGGGGTTAAAAAAGCGTGGTAAGAAATCATACGTATGGAGCTAATGAAACTTCTTTTAAGGGAACGGACCTAAATGAAACTAATAAGTAGAGATAAATTGGATCTCAGGTCCATAAACAGAATTAACCTGGAGTCTTCATCTTGCAAATATGATATAAGGACAGGAGAGTCCAAACTTCAGAGTATAGTACAGCATTGGTTTGTTTTCTTTGCCTGCTTGTAGAACATCTGGAAAAAAAAAAAAGAATATCCCTCAACAAATTTCTGGAGAAAAACGGTAATCAGTATAAAACTCAACAATAAAAAAATAAAAATTTTCGAACGGTCCGGCAATTTTATGACTGATATAGAAAAATGACAGCCTAGAGGAACAGGGGCTTAAGACTCTCTTATCATATTTTGCTTTCATCACATAATACACAGACTAGAATTATCACAAGCTACCACCAAAAAACCTGGCATAAATATATCAGTGTCATAACCAACAGATTCATATATAACAGTTAATGATTTGCTTATACAATATTCCCATGGATGGTAGTTGCTTCATAATAGAAAAGAAAACCCCACAAATTCAACAGACATACGTTCCTGAAAAAATATGTGTAGTCCTAAACAAATGTAAGGCGTTGGATGCTTGAGGAATCACAGTGACAACAAAAGGTAAGAAGCACTCATCAAGTAACATGCAAATATATGACTACCTGTGAAGCAGCACTCAGGTCTGAGCTCTTCTCAACCAAGCTATCCAATCTTTCCCCTCTTTGGAGCACACTCTCAATAGTTTTATGCTGTTAAAATATTAGAACACAAACGACACACATCAGCAAGTAGTTTTGCCCTTAAGAAAATAAGTCAAAGAGATATCAATTCATAGCAGTAAATAACATTCAAGTCAAAATTGTAAGCTCCAGAACAAGATAGGATCATCGAGGTTGCTAGCACAAGGAAATGTTGGTATTTACCATTATGAATGGAAGGGCTCTTCTATAAATTGTAAATCCCATACACATAAATAAATTTTCTGGTAAGGAATACTTACTAGGATAATTTTTGTTTCATCCAAGTCCCTCTGGATTTTCATTAACTTGTCAGCCTCTGCAGGATCCTACAAAATAATGAACGTCTCATAATAAATGAAAACAAGGTATCTCACAAGAACGTGCAAGCAGGCTGCAGGGTGTATGTTCCTTGTGAGTACTGGCAGTTTGGACAAAACAAGACAATCACAAACAAACAGCACAGTTATTTAATAAGTCCAAAACATATAAATATATTCAGACGCCAACCAAAAACAGCAAACAACTTAACAAATGGTTAATGGTCATTTTTCTTTTCATCCAAAAACAAGAATAGCATGTTTCAATTGGCATGATGGAAGCATAATTGTAAAATAAATGAAACTTCTTCGGCTACAATTTTATTTTTAAATTTTTTTTTTGTAAGGTCCAGTTGTCCTCCATATTACTTGTTACCTAGACACGGACTGACAGACAAGTGTGTCGGAATCCGACTCGGGACTCTTGTGTCCAATTCGGCACACAAGAATTGGACACGTGAAATCCTTCTTGGAATCCGACACAGGTGTCGGAATCAGACTCGGACTCGGGGTGACCGATTTGGCAAAAATTTTTGGACACAGGTGTCCAGGTAAATCCATATAGGGGAGGCAAAAATAGCCCCTGCCCCCAGGTCAATGGTGTATCACAATAAACAAAGAACATTTCTATTACCTCTGATCAATGAACTCACGAACAGATAGTTCTTTTGTTCATAAAAAGCTTTACCTGAAATTTTGTCAAAGCCTCCGTCAGGAAAGGCCACTGTTGGGCAGCATCTGTTGCATCTTTTGTAGCAGCTTTCCAAGAGTCCCCGAAAGCCTTCTGGTATTCGTCAAGTACCTTCAGAAAATGCATTCTATCAATTACTGGAAAACAAGAGGAACATAACACTTAAGTACTGATGTATCGCATTATGAAACTTACTCTAGCAGATCAAAGGGTCAAGGACCGCTAATAAACTATCTCATCACATATTCACGTGTATAAACAGATGTAGTGTGAGATGACATGGAGTGGTTGCATGAAATAAATAAAACTGAACAACTCATTGAGTCAAACATTGAATCAGTTGTATACTTATTGTCAGGAGTTTCAGAACGATATTCTAGTGTGCGGGGTTTCAGTCTCAAACCTCCCTTATAAACTAGGAAAATAAAAAGGATCCGTGGACCGCACTGTAACCTTCACAGTATTACGACACAAGAAGGTGTAGGTTTCATTCAACATTGAACCAGGCCATAGAAAATTGTATACAGGTGGTTGCTATTAATTTTCAACCAACCTCTGCAGAAACGTTTTGAACATTGAACAAAAGTGGAGAAAAAAGACTGCTAATGTTGGGGGTAATTAGATGCATCAGCTTAGCATCACCCTTGAAACATAATTTCAATTGCATGTTCAGAATATTAAATGTTTTATCCCATTGAGAATAGCAGGGAGATTACCCCATTTTTGCTTGTGAATCTGATCCTAGGTCAAATACAAAGATATGAAATACAGGAATCTCAACAACAATGGCTCATACCTTATTCAGAAGAGAAAATGCACTTCGTACAGGATAGTGATCATCCATAAATGCAACCACGCAGAGGCCATTCCTGTTGTGTGAGTGGACCTTGTATTCTGCAAAATCAGGACAAATTGTTTACATGACCGTGCATTAACAACAGCAAACTAAATTCTCCTGATCACTAAACCAAAAATAAATCGACATCGACTGCAGATTTGTACAAACAATTGCAAGTATCAGTTGACCAAATCTATACTCTTTTAAAAGACCCCAATGGTGGTGAGTGTGATGAATCTGCCACCATCCATCACCACTACTGCCATGTGAGTCCCTCAAAACAGTAAGGTAAGCGAACTTCTGTTCCTTCCCAACCCAAAGCCACCAAATAAGGCTCTTGTGCAAGAAAAAACAAAGCTCATGCCCTTGTTGCCATGGTAGTACCGAAAAGGAGCTCCAGGCCTCCTGTCCGTCTTCTAAACATATTTTCTAGCCTGGCCTTGTCATATATTCTAGCTCATACTCTAATCTTAAACGTGAAACATACTAATCACTTTTCTAAACTGCTAGAAACAACTATATAGCTTGACGTACATATACAAAATGTAACAAATAGGGACTGAAATAACAATGGGAATAATTTTATTTTAATTTTTAAGGCTATAAAGTGTACGGTGTGGTTCTCTTTTTTAATTCCCGTTACAACGCACGGGCATTCGGCTAGTATTCCCCAAATATCTTTAGGACGAACACAGACACTCATTTCAACTAAATTTCAACTAAATCCATCAGCGCGCCAGATTGAACTGACAGGCAACACTACCTATCCGCAGACAAGCCTATTCCACAGCTAGCCCTTGTTCCAACTATGTCGGATTACTACCGGATCCGCAGTAGAAGTTTATACCAGTCCCAAATCCCTGTGAAGACCGGATCAGAGCATTCGGTCAGAAAGCAAGCAAACCCGGATGGCGGAGGCAGATCTGAGGATGGGTTGTTACCTTCGTGCTGGACGGACTGGCGCTGGCCCGGTTGGGTGCGCTGGGCGACGGTGCGCGCGACGAAGACGATGAACTCCCGCGCGGCGCTCCGCTGGAAGAACCCGAAGTGGCTCACGTCCGTTGCGTTCGCCAGCACCACAGCCTCGAGGCCGCCCGACCCGCCGCCGGGCGCCGTAGACGAGGATCCCCCGGCGCTGGAGGACGACGGCTTCAGCACGAGGAGCGCCGTAATCTTCATCTCCGCAGGGGGCGAGATCTACGGCGCCGCCGATCTCCCAGCAGCCGCCGACGCTCCTGCCGCGGCGTTGCGTGGATTTGGACGGGCGGAGATCGCAGAGGGGGTACGAAAAAGAAGCTTCCCTTCCCCTCTATTGCTGGATCCCGTCGCACCCCACTAAACACAACGCGCACGAGAATAACACGGCTCAAGAGAGGACTTGTGTATGACACTGGGCCCGGGCTTGCCAGTCAGACGCGCACCATGCATTTGGACCAAGCAAGGAGAACGATAAATTCAAGTGTGTCAGAATTTAGGATTTGGTGATAATTTCATTCTTCACTTTCATTCCATTACGACACCACGAGATCAGATAGCATGGGGTTTAAATTACAAAAGCAACAGTCCAACTACGCCATGACATCTCAGATCAAATCCACCACTCCACCAACCTGGGAATCCAGCAAATTTCTACATCCCCGGACAAGTCACAGGAACAAGCACTACAGCTATCTTGGTACGGCATCTAAAGATACTAGGCCCTCTCGCCACGGATGCGTCGAGCGAGCTGGATGTCCTTGGGCATGATGGTGACGCGCTTCGCGTGGATGGCGCAGAGGTTGGTGTCCTCGAAGAGCCCGACGAGGTAGGCCTCGGCCGCCTCCTGCAGCGCGGCGACGGCGGAGCTCTGGAAGCGGAGGTCGGTCTTGAAGTCCTGCGCGATCTCCCGCACAAGTCGCTGGAACGGCAGCTTGCGGATCAGCAGCTCGGTGCTCTTCTGGTACTTGCGGATCTCACGGAGCGCGACGGTGCCGGGGCGGAAGCGGTGCGGCTTCTTCACGCCGCCGGTGGCCGGTGCGGACTTACGCGCCGCCTTCGTCGCCAGCTGCTTCCTCGGCGCCTTGCCGCCGGTGGACTTCCTCGCCGTCTGCTTGGTGCGGGCCATCAGTGATGAGGCGGGGAGGCTAGGGCTTCTTCTACAAGCTTCGAACGCTTGGGAGGTTTGGGGATTGGAACGATGGGGAATGCGAGAGGATGGGGGTGTTTAAGTAGGGGAGGGGAGGGCGGGAGTTTGGGAAATTTTGGGCGAATCGGCGGGGTCTCGTCGAGGGAAGATGGGTTTGGAGCGTTGGATCGGAGTGGAATGGACGGCTGACATGCGATTTGGGCGCGCGCGCGCGGATCGTGGGGGACGATCCGTGGGGAGGGGTTTCCTGGATTATCATTGGCTGGGGGTGAGCGAGCGGGGCTGGGGCTGTGTGATATGTCACGCGGATCGTGGTTGGGTTTTCCTGCGTTGTGATTGGCTGGCGGGTTCGGTGACGGGATTGAGGGAGGCGAGACCGCGAGTGTACATCTGTCACTTACAGATGTTTGGGCCTGAAAGCGTAATTGGCCTGGACTAGGCCGTACAAAAAGCCTAGGCGGCATTATTATTTTACGCTGTTTTAGTGAATTTTTTATTTTTATATTTATTTAATAAAATATTTACAAAACTACATTTTCATTTCAAAAATTTACAAAAATATACTCCCACCGCCCTCTGGGAGGTCGATTTTTATAAATCACCCTTCCAGAGAGCGATTTAATGACGTGGCTGACGACCGTTGGCCGCCCGGCCAACGGCCGTTAGACAATTTGCAGGCGGCCCCCCAGGCCACTGTTAACGCCAAAATTTGGTAAGGCCCTATGTCAGATTCGGTCAAAGGAGAAATTGCAGTTAACTGGCGGAAATTGATCCAGAAGAGACCGATTCCGGGAGGGAGCCGTGAAGACCACTGTTTGGCAGTTATTTACTGTACCTATTAATTAGGCAAGTGTTTATCTTTAGGAAACATGACCTCGTGTCCGGTTAAGCCTTGTTTAAAGTTTTCTGTTATAATTAGAAAATCATGTACCGTGTCCAATAAGGACTCGTGTAACTCGAGGTATAAATACGTACGCCCGAGGACCTTGTAAATTATCATTCGATCAATATAATTTCGGCGCATCGCCACCCTTCTGACAGGATCTTGCTTCTCGAGCCGAGCTGCATCGGTTAGGTCCGACCTTCTGCGAGAGGGTAAGTCTCGTCACCCCGGCTACCTGTCGGCTAGGACTTCCTCGGTTAGGTCCGATATTCTAGTCGGTTTATGGTAGTCGGCTTACCACGATATATTTATTTTATCTATGGCTGCATCAGTTCAGTTTGATCTCATAAATTGATTAGGTATATCACATCACGCGTGCATAGATCGTATCGGCTTGCTGGGAGCGGTTTATCATCAGTTTGTACTGCATCGGTTAGGTCCGACCTACTAAACTGCTAGCGATAAATCGTTCCTGCTAGGTCGATACTTTATGTGCAAGCGTCTTATCGGAGTGTATAGCCGGTAAGTTATCATGTTTTAGCATCACGATCGTATCAGATCTATCGGCTTATCGAGACCTCGTTATTATCATCAGTCTGTGCTGCAACGGTTGGGTCCGATCTACTAGACTGAATAATAACGTTACTCTTAATAAGCCGATGGATTTTATGCGATGTTGTTATCGGAGTGCTTAGCCGATAAGTTATCCCTTATTGAATATAGCCGATTATGCTGTTTGCCTTGTTATACATTCTTGCCTACATTACTGTTACGATCAGCTAAGGACTAGCCGACTGGTTTATTCTGCCGATCCGAATGCGAGCACAAGCAGGTTCCCGAGCACGACCTCAGCCAAGTTCCCGAGCACGACCTCAGTCAAGTTCCTGGGCCCGACCTCAGGTAAGGCACACGTCTAGTCTCATCCGTACAACTGCAGACTTAACCCTTTCTAGAAACCAATACTAGCTATCAGTGTTCTCACTCTCAACAAAAGCAAAAGCCACTGGTAGAACTTGGTTGTTCCCATCAACTCCAATTGCTGTTAAGATCTGCCCTCTGTACTTCCCGCTCAAAAATGTCCCATCGATGCAGAGGATTGGACGACAATGGACAAATGCCTGAATGCAAGCACCTAATGCAAAGAATACTCGTTGCAACACACTTTTATTACCATGGTCAATTGATGGAAAGGCTTTCAGGTCATAGTACGTCTCCGGATCCTCTAAAGAATACAACCTAACAGACGAGGTAAATTATCATAGGCTGCTTCAAATGTACCAAATCTCATCTCTACAACCTTCTGTTTTGCCCTTTAAGCCTTAGCATAGCTAATTGTGTATGAATTTCTCTTCAATATATCTAACAATTGACCTTGGTTCGTACCCCAGATTGTTGATAATATGGGAGTACATCTCTGTTACAACAAATGCAGATGTCATGTTTCTATGATATTTTTCAACACCGGGTAAATAACATGAATGCTTAGTTACAATTGAAACTTGCCAATAATCTTTCCATTTACCCTTGAATGTGTGCACCCGCCATGGACACCCATCTTTCATGCACTTCACTTCATACACCGATTTGCTTGACTTCATGATCGAGAACTCTCTTTGAAGTGACACGGCCCATTATTTTGCTGTCTCCTTTAAATCCTCTACATATGCATACTTGACCCCCTGGATGACCTCATTCTCCTTGCACTCCCATGGCACATGATGTCCCTCGGAGATAGCAAGCCTAGAGAAGTCCTCGTTGCTCCATTCTGCAGGCATCACGGTGTCCTTATCAGACGAATCATCATACTCTACTTGTTCGTTTTCAGAATCTTCCCTATCCATTTCTTCGACGATGGTATTAATTTGTTCTCCCTCATCTGCCACACCTGTTGCCTGTCTATCTTCTCCATTCCCTCCTTCATTCGCTCCTTCATTTTCTTCCATTGTTTCACTATCACCTCCCGCCGTACTTGGACCCTCATCATCTTGCACGGGCATTGTACCAACGGTGTTATCTTTCTCATATATCGACACAAGTATGCCCAGTGGCCAACCACGTTGGAATGAATTCTCCACATACCATCTCCAAGTGGCAGTGCAATCCACCGGCATCAGTTCCAAAAAAAAATCTTCAGTTGCACGACTGACTACTACATACAAGGTTATTGCGCTGAGCTCGGGGTTCAGTCGAAACCCTCGCATCAGCCAGTTGTACACTGACCCAAAACTTCTCTCAGCTGGTCTATCAATCCCCTTAGCCGTTGAACTAAAATCCGACAGATCTATCCCTTCTGGATCATATCTAACATTCCCTTGTCCATGAAATAGCGGAAATATCACCTTATTTGCCATTTCTGTTGATGCAAAAATACAGTTAAACTAGATACCAATATTCTCCTCACATCTCTACAAAACTTAAGTCATCTAACAGATTAACTAAAAACCTACAGATCTACGAGTAACAACTTGTTTTCATATAGTACTATACACATAACCAGTACAATACTATATCAATTCTTGCATATAAATAGAAATTACAAAGAAACAATAAATTTTACCTACAGATGAATCAGCAAACTGACAGAGCTTCGCTGCTTTCATTCAGCCTCACTCTCAGCTCTCTCTTCTTTTTTTCTGTGATTTGTGTGAATTTTATGACATTTTTTGAGAGTGGGAGGGGGTTTTATACTTGGCCACCCAAAAACCGCCCTTGGAGAGGGCGGCAAGGAGGCCGCCTGCAAAAATCCGGCCGGGGCCGGCCAATTTGTAAACGGCCCCCCGGGCCACCTAAAAACCGCCCTCTAAGAGGGCGGCAAGGGGGCCTCCTGTAAAATGGCCGGCCCCCGGCCGGATTTTTGCAGGCGGCCCCCTTGCCGCCCTCTCACAGGGCGGTGTTTAGGTGGCCTGGGGGGCGCCTACAAATTGCCTGGCCAACGGCCGTCAGCCATGTGGCGCCTCCCGACTAGGTGGAAGGCCACCATGTGCATATGGCACCCGATCCCAGGATCAGTAGTCGGGTACGCACAACAATGATACAACTCAGAGTTACAATAAATACATAACAGAGTACTTACATATATGTACAAGGAGATCCGTCCAGGACAGACCCGGGATGGGCAAAAATAATCAACAGGTAAACTAGCGAAACAGCAGAACAGGGCGGAAGCTGGACAAAAACTACTCCACAGGCTCGGTTGGGAACTAGGCTCGAAACCTTCAGAAGTCTTCGTAGTCGGCCTGGTCTTGGAGGAACTCGGCAGCAGTCGGATCTTCGTCTTCTTCTCCAAAACCTACTATACATATATATGAACAAGGTGAGTACTTTCGTACTCAGCAAGCCGGGAATGATGCCATGTTGGTCAAACAAGAAGAGCTAAGGGTTTCATTTGCGAAAAACTGCCTTTATAACTCTTTTCTTTGCAAACACTAGTGAGTTCCAAATTTTAGTTGTCGGACAGAGGCTCACGCCTCTATCCAATCCGCAAGTTGCTTTCCAACAACTTGCCACTTAGGGGATCAAGCATTTATATATGTTTGTATCTTCCTTTTTACTTTGCATTTGTTGGTCCTTTATCTCCCGAGTAGTTACAACCACTCGTTGACCCTGAGACTCGGCTACAACCAAATCTCAGCTGTGGCACTTGATGCCCGCTACACTGGCTACAACCAGCTAGCTAGTCGGCCGCCCTGGCTACGACCCGGGGGCTCATCATCGCTGCCCTGGCTACAACCCGGGAGCATGATCATGGCACTAAATGCCCGCTAGGCTGGCTACAACCAGCTAGCTATCGGCCGCCCTGGCTACAACCCGGGGGCTCATCATTGCTGCCCTGGCTACAACCCGGGAGCATGATCATGGCACTAAATGCCCGCTAGGCTGGCTACAACCAGCTAGCTGGAACACTGCTACCCTGGCTACAACCCGGGAGTGTGCTCATCACCGTCTTCTGGCTACAACCCGAAGACTGAATTGCCGCCCTGGCTACAACCCGGGGGCTTAAACTTTGCTGCCCTGGCTACAACCCGGGAGCATGATCTTTATCCTGTTTACTTTTCATAGACTTGTTTATGGTGCTTAACACCCCAGATCACACAGATCCGTTTCTGGCCACACAGGCCTTCCGTTTGCTTACTCGGCAAACTCTGGTCACGGTTCCCTTTCCATCAAACACTTTTCACAAATCACTGGCAAACAAATCTACGCTATGGGAATCGGTCCTTAATGATAATACATAGCCAAGCCACACAGGCACTGTCTCTGTACATCAAGATTTTCACAAATCTTTCCTTTATTTCACAAAACGCGCCGATACACAAGGTATCGGGTTTTCCAAACTGTTTAGTAAAACCCATCATTTTTCCCAACGACAAACAACGTTGCAGAGCTAAGCCATTCTACTCGGCATCGTATTCTCAGATAGGATGCTAGCGTGCTATTTGTGGGGCTCTTCAAGGGAGAAATATAACAACAT
This sequence comes from Oryza meyeriana var. granulata, assembly GCA_003991445.1. Classification (NCBI taxonomy): domain Eukaryota; kingdom Viridiplantae; phylum Streptophyta; class Magnoliopsida; order Poales; family Poaceae; genus Oryza; species Oryza meyeriana. The sequence continues at coordinate 223,453 of RYFJ01000382.1, forward strand.
CCTACCAAATAAGTGCTACTACTGGGCAGGTCCATCGGTTGCGCTTGCAAAACCGAGGCCAACAGTTTAAAAAGGTGTAAGCTAAGCATGCATATATTTTCCAAACAACATAGTTTTGCATATATGGGAAACAATATGATCAAAGAGGCTTGCCTTGTTCCAAGGAGGGGTCTTCTTCGGCGAAGGCGGCTTCGGGATCGTCCACCGGTTCAGGTTCTGAACAAGCAGAAAGAAACACTGATAAGCAGGAGAAGTAAAACACCAAGAAAAAGGATCAAGAAGTAGTCGGCTGCAGAAAAGGGGGCAGTCGGCTGAACCAGGCTTGCGAACCAGGCGACAGAGCTCCAAAGCTTGAGAAGATGAAAACTTAGCAGAGCTGGAGCTGGCCGGTTTGCAAAACAAAGGAAGAAGGGGGCACGGTTGGCCATATATATAGCCGACGTGCAAGGTTGAGGCACGGTGGAGCTGGGCAACGGGTGGAGCAAGGAAGTCAAGATGAACTGACAGGGATATGATAGGGAGTGACTTTGGAGTCCAACTGGTCAGAGGAGTTGGCAGGCACTGTAGCTGCGATGAGACATTAAGGTCAAGGCTAGGACAGGTTGGAGAAATCTCACTGACCGGGCTTCGGACTGACCACTGGTCCAAGCGATGCTGCGGGTAGGTGAAGACTGATTCTTCACTACCATGGTAGTTGGCCACTAACGGGCGGGTGCAACTCAGGGGACAAAGAAGCAACAGGTCTCAACAAGGTAGTCGGCCACATCACCGTGCTCACTCGGCAGCAAAGAGGTCCGAGTAAGACAAGGATAAGGGCAGGATATAAGGACTGAGTAGCAACTCTACTCGGCACAAGGGAGAAGGTAGTCGGCTGGCCGGGGAGAGGGAAAACGGAGGCACAGCTGACAGGATAGGAAAGGATTAAGATCCAGAAAACCAGTTACAACAGGGAAAAGGAAAGCGGGTCGTTACACAACCTCTCTCGCGTAGGCACGCCACTGCCCTCCCCGCCCCTCTCCCAACCTCCTCCGCTGGCTTCTCTCGGCCGAGTGGAGGGGCGCCGCCGTCCCCCCTCGCCTCCCTCCTCCCCCTGTCGTCGGCTTCTCCACCCCCTACGGCCTCTCTCGTGCAGGCGCACATGCACACGCGACCCCCGCTGTTGGCTTATCTCGGCCAAGCGCAGGCGTGCCGCCGCACCGTCCCCCTGCCGACCCCTCCACCGGCTTCTCTAGGCCAAGTGCAGGCGCCCCTCCGCCCCCTTCCTCTTCCCCCCGGCCGCCGGCGTCTCTCGCCTATGTCGGCCCTCCCACCTCGCCCCTCCCGCAGAAGCTCTCTCTCGCCTGGGCGTAGGCGCAGCGCCCCCCGCCGACAGCGCCCCCCAGTCTGCAACCTCCACGTGCATGCGCAACGGGCCCTCCTGCCCCCCACCGACAGCCTACGAGCGCAGCGATCTGGATAAGGGACCGCCGCCGTCTCCATCTGGGACTGCCGTCGCCGCCTCCTCCTTCTAGAAGTGCCACCACCGCCTCCTCCTTCTAGGACTGCTATCGCCTCCTGCTGGGACTGCTGCCGCCGCTGCCTCCTTCAATCTTGTAATTCGTACGACCTCAGCACGTAGGCATGTACTTCAGTTTGGTAATCCGTTGGAAATATGAGGGGTCGGTTGGAGTGTACAGTGAAATATGAGGTTAAATATGGATGAGAGAGCCCCTATTCTAGACAATAGGGGGTCAAATTTGAGAGCTTCATTGGAGTTACTCTTAGTGTGGAACATTTGTAAATCCACCAAACCTTCGAACGAAACTGTAGATACGTTTCTATGATTGATAAATACGTCTCAACAACTACAAACACGTTTCTACAGTTGAAATACGACTGTCAACATTGTAAAAATACATCCCTGCTGGCTGCTATTGCGACTATAATCACAGTGAAAAATACATTTAACCTCTGATAAACTAAAACAGGAATTTTTTTTATTTTTATATTTATTTAATAAAATATTTACAAAACTATATTTTTATTTCAAAAATTTACAAAAATATACTACCACCGCCCTCTAGGAGGGCGATTTTTATAAATCGCCCTCTGGAAGGACGATTTAATGACGTGGCTTGTAGCGACCCGCTTTCCTTTTCCCTGTTGTAACTGGTTTTCTGGATCTTAATCCTTTCCTATCCTGTCAGATGTGCCTCCGTTTTCCCTCTCCCCGGCCAGCCGACTACCTCTTCACTTGTGCCGAGTAGAGTTGCTACTCAGTCCTTGTATCCTGCCCTTTTTCCTTGTCTTACTCGGACCTCCTTGCTGCCGAGTAAGCACTGTGTAGTGGCCGACTACCATGGTAGTGAAGAATCAGTCTTCACCTACCCGCAGCACCGCCTGGACCAGTGGTCAGTTCGAAGCCCTGTCAGTGAGATTTTTCCAACCTGTCCTAGCCCTGACCTTAATGTCTCATCGCAGCTACAGTGCTTGCCAACTCCTCTGACCAGTTGGACTCCAAAGTCACTCCCTGTCATATCCCTGTCAGTTCATCTTGACTTCCTTGCTCCACCCGTTGCCCAGCTCCACCGTGCCTCAACCTTGCACGTCGACTATATATATGGCCAACCGTGCCTCCTTCTTCCTTTGTTTTGCAAACCGGCCAGCTCCAACTCTGCTAAGTTTTTATCCTCTCAAGCTTTGGAGCTCTGTCGCCTGGTTCGCAAGCCTGGTTCAGCCGACTGCCCCCTTTTCTGCAGCCGACTACTTCTTGATCCTTTTTCTTGGTGTTTTACTTCTCCTGCTTATCAGTGTTTCTTTCTGCTTGTTCAGAACCTGAACCGGTGAACGATCCCGAAGCCGCCTTCGCCGAAGAAGATCTTTCGTTGGAACAAGGCAAGCCTCTTTGATCATATTGTTTCCCATATATGCAAAACTATGTTGTTTGGAAAATATATGCATGCTTAGTTTACACCTTTTTAAACTGTTGGCCTCGGTTTTGCAAGCGCAACCGATGGACCTGCCCAGTAGTAGCACTTATTTGGTAGGATGTTGTTATATTTCTCCCTTGAAGAGCCCCACAAATGGCACGCTAGCATCCTATCTGAGGATACGATGCCGAGTAGAATGGCTTACCTCTGCAACGTTGTTTGTCGTTGGGAAAAATGATGGGTTTTACTAAACAGTTTGGAAAACCCGATACCTTGTGTATCGGCGCGTTTTGTGAAATAAAGGAAAGATTTGTGAAAATCTTGATGTACAGAGACAGTGCCTGTGTGGCTTGGCTATGTATTATCATTAAGGACCGATTCACATAGCGTAGTTTTGTTTGCCAGTGATTTGTGAAAAGTGTTTGATGGAAAGGGAACCGTGATCTGAGTTTGCCGAGTAAGCAAACGGAAGGCCTGTATGGCCAGAAACGGATCTGTGTGATCTGGGGTGTTAAGCACCATAAACAAGTGTATGAAAAGTAAACAGGTGTTCGCACCAAAAACCACCGGGTGTGCCAAGAAGCTTGTTGATGATCTGGTTTGATGCGATTGAACATACGAAGGCCTGGGAGATCTGCTTAGCTCCAGTGCAGGTCCTAAAATCTTGAGGTTCGCAGGCGTGCCAGTCAATTTGACCTCGCAATTGACAAGGAGATGAAGAAATTTGATTACTGATCCAATCGGCCAGTAAGCCGATACGGATTCCTTCCAGCCGATCGCCGCTATGCTCGTGCCCGGGCCCTTGCCTGTACTTGCGCTCCCGGGTCCTCGCTTGTGCTCGCGCCCGGGTCAACAGCAACTGCACATCGGTTATCGACCGATACGGGCTGATGTAGGCTCCTTGTAGCCGATGGCCGATGGCATCTGTGTATCGGCTAGGAAACCGATAGCGCTATGAGCAAATAGACAAGATGTCAGTATAACATGTGCATCGGCTAGGAGCCGATGATAAAATAGATAAGCAAGATAGTAAGCCAGCCGACTGCCAAGGAAACACATGTGCATCGGCTAGAAAACCGATGATAATATAGATGACAAACAGTAAGGATAATACAGTCGGCTTTATAAAAAGATAACCTATCGGCTAAGCACTCCGATAGAACGTCGCATATACACCGATCGGCTCGGCAAGGATAAATCTATTATTATCGATCTAGTAGTTCAAACCTAACTGATGCAGCACAGATCGATAATAGTAAAGGAACCTCAACGAGCCGATAGACCTAATGCAACTGTGATGAAAATAACTTACCGGCTATACATTCCGATAAGATGCTTGCACAAAGGATATCAGCCTAACAGGAATAATTTATCGCTAGCAGTTTAGTAGGTCGGACCCAACCGATGCAGCACAAACTGATGATAAACTACCCCCGATAAACTGATAAAAACTATGCACGCGTGATGTGATATACCTGACCAGCCTAAGAGGTCGGACCGAACCGATGCAGCCGTAGACAGATCCAATACACCGTGGTAAGCCGACTACCATAGACCGACTAGAATATCGGACCTAACCGAGAAAGTCCTAGCCGATTGGTAGTCGGGGTAACGAGACTTACCCTCTCGCAGGAGTTCGGACCTAACCGATGCAGCCCCGCTCGAGAAGCAAGAACCCGTTGGTAAAGGGTGGCGATGCGCCGAAGTTGTATTGATCGATTAGATGGATTACAAGGTCCCCGGGCATACGTATATATACCCCGAGTTACAAGAGTCCTTATAGGACACGGAACAGGACTTTCCTAACTAGAAAAGGAAAACTAACAGGTCTGATCGGACAAGAGATCAGGTTTCCTAAAAGATAAAACTATCTAATAGATAAGATAAATAACTGCCATAACGTGGTCTTCACGATTCCTTCCCAAGCTCGGACTCTTCTGGATTAGTTTCCAATGGCTGATATCGCTTCTTTCCTTAACCGAACATGGTAACGACCCGTACCAAATTTTGGCGTTAACAACAGGATGAAGATCATGCTCCCGGGTTGTAGCCAGGGCAGCAAAGTTTAAGCCCCCGGGTTGTAGCCAGGGCGGCAATTCAGTCTTCGGGTTGTAGCCAGAAGACGGTGATGAGCACGCTCCCGGGTTGTAGCCAGGGCAGTAGTGTTCTAGCTAGCTGGTTGTAGCCAGCCTAGCGGGCATTTAGTGCCATGATCATGCTCCCGGGTTGTAGCCAGGGCAGCAATGATGAGCCCCCGGGTTGTAGCCAGGGCGGCCGATAGCTAGCTGGTTGTAGCCAGCCTAGCGGGCATTTAGTGCCATGATCATGCTCCCGGGTTGTAGCCAGGGCAGTGATGATGAGCCCCCGGGTTGTAGCCAGGGCGGCCGACTAGCTAGCTGGTTGTAGCCAGTGTAGCGGGCATCAAGTGCCACAGCTGAGATTTGGTTGTAGCCGAGTCTCAGGGTCAACGAGTGGTTGTAGCTACTCGGGAGATAAAGGACCAATAAATGCAAAGTAAAAGATGATAAGAACATGTATGATTATGCTTGATTCATTAAGTGGTGAGTTGTTGAAAAGCAACTTGCGGAATGGATAGAGGCGTGAGCCTCTGTCCGACAACTAAAATTTGGAACTCACTAGTGTTTGCAAAGAAAAGAGTTTATAAAGGCAAATTTCCGCAAATGAAACCCTTAGCTTTTCTTGTCTAACCAACATGGCATCATTCCCGGCTTGCTGAGTACGAAAGTACTCACCTTGTTCATTTATATGTATAGTAGGTTTTGGAGAGGAAGACGAAGATCCGACTGCTGCCGAGTTCCTCCAAGACCAGGCCGACTACGAAGACCTCTGAAGGTTTCGAGCCTAGTTCCCAACCGAGCCTGTGGAGTAGTTTTTGTCCAGCTTCCGCCCTGTTCTGCTGTTTCGCTAGTTTACCAGTTGATTATTTTTGCCCATCCCGGGTCTGTCCTGGATGGATCTCCTTGTACATATATGTAAGTACTCTGTTATGTATTTATTGTAACTCTGAGTTGTATCATTGTTGTGCGTACCCGACTACTGATCCTGGGATCGGGTGCCTTATGCACATGGTGGCCTTCCACCTAGTCGGGAGGCGCCACAGCGGAGGTGGAGTGGTTCGCTGTGCTGTTGTCGGTTGGGGAATGAGGGCCTCCTACATCTGGGGGTTGCCTCCCCCGGATGAGGGCCCCCTTCAGATGAGAGTCCGGTTAGAATTTTGGTTGGAGTCGATTTTTAGCCCACAAACTTCTAAATTTGAGATGAGGCCTGGTTTGAGGGTTCGATTGGGCTTGCTCTAAGGCATGGTTTGAAAATAGGAAAAGAGAGAAAAGGAAGAGATTCACTGTGAGGTAAGTATGATTAATTGAGTATTAATTATTTTAAACTTGAAAAATAAATTATTATAATTTTTAAAGCAATTTTATATAGAAAATTTTTATAAAAAGCACACCGTTTAGCAGAAAACATGTTCACGAAAAACGAGGAAAACTTTTCTCTTAACATGCAGTGCCAAACTATGCCTAAACTGAGTTGCGATAAATAATACAACAAGTTTCCCAACATAATGAAGAAATGCCAAATTTTAATTTGGCGCAGGTTTTGTTAGTGACCTCCACCCGTTCAAGCTAAACACCTCCAAAGTGCCCTTCTCCAATATGCGGCTTACCGTAATAACCATCAGACGTTGGTCATCCTGCTGCAACAGGGATCAAAACCGTATCCAACAGGAGCTCATAAAAATTACCTGCGTAAGGTTAAAGATGCATTATTTCCTATCAAAAATAATATTGTTTCTATTTGGTCATAATGCCAAAGTATAAGCAGCTCCAACTAACAACTGTTTTCGCAATCCCACATCAAGTCCAATCAGTCAATCCCCAAACAAATAGTATGAGATACTATTAGGGGTTGATACCAAATGCTATATAAATACTCGCAACACAAAACGAGCCCGTGGGCGTTCAAAAAACGAACATTGGATGGTTTCATTGCTGTAAGGAAACAACAAAGTTTGCTTCGTCTCATGTTTCTTCTGCCTAAAGTGTCTTTAGTTAGAATTATCCCATGTTTTGACACGCCTTCACTTTTAGTTGGATCTTAAGAGACTACAAGGTTCTGTTAGTGGATGACATGCCTTGACTAGATAAAACTATATACATCGTCTGGACAAAATATTCATTTTGATGTAATTCCCGTAAGAAGATATCCAACTATCGCATATGCTGCACTCTTGCCAATCTAGAAACTAGATGGGTTCAGACAAGTAGGTTTAATGCAATCAGAACTCTACGAAAAGAGATACTGAAATTTGAAAGGAGTGGTGCTGATAAACTATGCTATTGTGCTATATGCTTTTTTTTCTCACAATATTATAAAGTTTAAGGTTTTGATTTTTCAGACATGTTCTTTCTAACCAAGCATCCTCCCAGAACCTGGTATGAGATACATCTGATACATCTTTAAGCTGAAGGGACCCTCTAGAAAGAAGCAGTGGAAGACGAAATACGGGTGTCAGGATGAAAAGAATACTGTCAAACGATTAATCGGAATATGGACGATTAATCGGAATTTAACAGAAATTTAATGTTTTGCAAATATATATATGTCGGCGAAACGGGACTGGGGGTCCCCGCAGTCGCGGGGACGCGTGGATCCTCTGCCACGTCAGCTTCTTTGGGCCCACATGCTGCACAAGAGGCGGTCAGCTATGGCCGCCGTTATGCTAAGTGCCCGGAGCGCCATGCTCGGCCCTGGGGCGCTTTCCCGTCATCGGCCCTGGGCCCGGGGCGCCACCTTCATCGGCCTTGGCCCTGGGGCGGCATCGCCATTGGCCCCGGGCCTCGCTCCTGGGCGCCTTCCCGTCATCGGCCCCGGGCCTCGCCCCCGGGGCGCCATATATCGCCCCGGACCCGGATGCCGATACCCCGGTCCCGGGCGCCGATCCCCCGGTCCCGGGTGCCGATGCCCAGGCCCGAGGCCGATGCCGACTGCCCGGGTGCCGGTCCTCCCGGTCCCGGGTGCCGATCGCCTCGGCCTCGGGGGCTGATTAACTCGAAGAGCTCAGCGGACCAACTGCCAACTACTCGCATTAATGACAAGGCGACGGGGTCTGTCGCCCCTGTCGCCTGCTCTGCCACGCGTGGGCGTCTCCTGATGGCCCCCTGTGGACGCGCGCCTGCGCCGTGGACATGTGCCTGTGCTGTCAGGACCTTTTTGACTTCGGCGGCAAGGGCGTGCTCCATCACATCTCGACGACTTCACCGCCTGCAGCAGACCTACTCCGGTATGGGTACAACAGGTGGGCGTGAGCGACTGGACGTTCCTCCAACTCCAGCGTGAGCGTCGCAGGCGGACGTAGCAACAGGAGAACTCATCAGAATATCTCTCTCTCCGTGTACTGGCACTGTGGACTCCCCTTGACTTATAAAAGGAGGATCCGTGCCCCAGGTTCAGGGGGAGCATTAGCAACCACCGAGGACTCTCTGGCTCTTGCTCTCTAGCTGCCACTCTCGTTACTGTTCTTCTTCCTCAGCGCCGGCAAGCGGCTGAGCTCACCTTGTAGCAGTCATACCACATTCACCTCCACATAGCATACACACAGGAGTAGGGTATTACGCTTCCTAGCGGCCCGAACCTGTATAAATCCTCCTGTCTCCTTGTGCGCCGATCGATTCTTCTAACCAACCATCGTCCCGCTGATACACACTGACGCCGGCTTCGCCTGAGAACTACTCCCCTGGCCGAATCTCAAAGGGGGGTCTCCTGACTTCCCGCAGTCGAGGTTTACTTCTCCGACAATATACATAGTTGATGATAGTTTGCCTGATTTTGAGAGGTAAATACATACAACCACATATTCCTACTATGTTTAAATAGAACAACCATAACATGACATTAACTTGAGATATATTAAAGTTCATAATGCATAAATAGTTCATAATGCATAGTTGTGCATCAAATAGTGATAGGCTATGTTCATAATGAAATATCAAAAGCATATAGCATGACATAAACGACACTAAACAAGGTCCCAAATAACATATAGTAATGTTACTTCGAAGAATTATCGTCAAGTGAAACATCATTATTGAAAACTTCAATCTCTCAGAAGCAAGCAGCTCATGTTTAGAGCAAGCCCAATCGAACTCTCAAATTTGACCTCCTATTAGCTAAAATAGGGGCTCTCTTATCTATATTCAACTTCCTATTTCACTGCATACTCCAACCGATCCCTCATATTTTTAGGTGGGGCCCACTAGTCAGTGGCCCACTCCCTTTCTTTTCTCTCTTTCTCTCCTCTCTCTCTCTCTCACTTTCCTCTTTCTCTGGTCAGGGGCCAACGCAGCCAGGAGCGAGGCCGACGCAGCCGGCGGCCGGGGAGGAAGAGGAAGGGGGCGGCGGGGCCGACGCAGCCGGGAGGGAAGAGGAAGGGGCCAACGGCCGACGCAGCCGGGAGCCAACGAAGGGGGTGGCGGGGCCGGCGCAGCTCGGGGCGGTGGGGGAGCCAACGAAGGGGGCAGCGGCCGGCGGCCGACACAGGCAGGAGGGGTCCAGAAGAGGCGCGAGGAGGGGATGAGGGCCTCCTATATCTGGGGGGGTTGGCTCCCTCGGATGAGGGCTCCCTCCAGGTAAGAGTTTGGATAGGATTTCAATTGGAGACAAATTTTTGCTCACAAACCCTCAAATTTGAGATGAAGGCTAGAATAGGAGCTCCATTGGAGATGCTCTTAGAGGAAGTGTATTCCTTGTCACTTTCATCAATTGTTGGCACTGCTGTCCTAGAAGTGGAAGCACGATTTGACGTCCCTCCATGCGGCCTTCTTGCATGTTTTGCTGATTTTTTTTAGCCAGGCCGGCGAAAGGTTGGCCGGCCAAATTGTATTAAGAAAGAAGAATTTACAAGGGTCCGTCAGTTACAAAATCAACAGAAATGTCGATGTTAAGGGATCAGTAAAACCTGTCCCCCGAGAGTAAATACATCCTCCCCATGGGGAAAGATCTATTGGCTACTATCTCTGAAAAGCTCTGCCTCTTTCCAGATCACCACCTCTTCTCTAATGACTCCAAACAGTTGTACCACTGTTCACGATCTGGACTCAAAAGATCCGCATGTTGCGATCCTTCCAAATCAACCAGCAGACCAATATGAGGAGTGTATCAAACGCTTTATTGTAGCTGGTCCGAAAACAACGTCAAGCGGTCATCCACCAGTCGCCTAACTACAGCTCCATCTCTCCCAGCAGTTGGAACTGGACATTCATCCATCCTTTTAGCATCCTCTAGAGTCGGTTGGTGTAGCCACATTGCACAAATAAATGGTGACAGTCTTCTACGCTTACTCGGCACAATTGGCAACTTGATTGATTCGGCCAGCCACGCTTCTGAAGATTGTCTGCTGTGTGGCCAACCAAACGAAGAACTTGACTCGCGATGGAGGCCTCGTTTGCCAGATCAAATCCCCACATAACGAAACAGTTTGCACCATGAAGAACATGCTATAAGCCGAGGAAACTGAGTACTGACCGTCCTCGGAACCCGTCCACCAAATGCTGTCTGGCACCTACGGTTGCAGCTGGAAATCCTGCAGATCCTCCCATAGTTGGATATACTCATCCATCGCTCGGATGGATAGACTGCCTCTGATGTCTCGGACCCAATGGTGACCAACCAAGCCTTGAGCCACTGTCAACTTAGTTCTTCCCAGGAAACTATACAGTGCCGGCTTGGAAGTTTGAATGCTTCCCCCGGTAGCCAGCTCGCGGTCCAGAAATCTGTGTTTGCCCTGTCACCCACCTTGAACTTTGCCGCTGTGCAAAACAACAATTGCACATCTGTGTCCGGACACCAATTGACCTTGGTCCAAGGTCGATCCTTCTTTTCAAGCCTCCTCACATCCACTTCAACCTGAAGGCTTGGCCAAATAAGTCCAAGTCTTTGATACCTAGGCCTCCGTTCTCAACCGGCGCACAGATCTTGCTCCATGCCACTAAACAATGCCCACCATTGACTTCTTGTTCCTTCCACAGAAAGCCCCTGCATTTTCTGTTTATCTCCTTGATGGCCCATTTTGGCAATTGCAGAACCGATAGGAAGTGAATCGGCAACGCCATTAGCACCAACTTGATCAGGCGCAACCTTCCATCTGGGGAGAGCATCTTGGGCTTCCACCCAGCTATCGTTTTGCTGATTTATTGCTTGCTTTTCTAAGCGATCTCTTTATGCTTGGACCTGGCATTTCAGCTGTATAACCCCAAGTTTGAATTCTTGCCACATTTTGTGAACCTGCAGATTCATCTTCAAGCCAACCTTCTGCATAGCAAGTGTCATCGTCTCCACATGCTTCCATTGTAGGGTCTTCTTTCTGTGCTGCACTATCCTTCTTCTTCATTCTTGAGTTGAATTGCACAAAAACAATGTCACTTAGCCTTTGAACAGTGAGCTTGTTCCTTTTCTTTGTTTAAGTCTAAACAGAGTCAACAAGGGAGGAGGTTACTAGTCTAATTTAAAAAGGGGAGGAGCTGAAATATAATACAAGTAGATTAAGAAAATGAGAGGCAAACTTTAACCATTCAAATGCACTCCAATTCCTTTCATAACCTGAAGAGCTGCATGTCAAGTTCAGAATTTTTGTAGCAATCCCTTGCAAGTATGGTGCTTTTGATCCCCAGACATTCCACCAGTGAGCTTAAAAAAACAAAGTAGCAGTTAGTAAATGGTTGCTAGATAATAAATGTACTTAAAGACATTAGGCATAAAAACATTTGAAGTTACCAGGATTAAATGAATCGTTGTTTTTCTCTCTCTGCCTCTTAGCTCCTGGATTTCCAAAAGTTCCAGAAGCTTCAGAGTAGGCCAACATTTCATCTCCTGTGATATTGTCTTGAATTTGTTCATCCGGATAAAAACGCTGAATAAACTTGAGAACACTGCCAGATATTTTTTCTGAACTAATGATGCCATTTCTGTTCCTATAAAAGTAGTAAGGATTGAGATAATATGCCATTAGGTGAAGTTCACTATCCAGCTTGCCATCCATGTAAAAATCAATGGCATTAACAACAGGAATGCAAAGCTCGAGTTCATTTCAAAGCATCTAAGCTAGCTCAATCCTTGCATCCATCAAACCACCATAAATGAATCCTGCAGTTGGCTTTTTATCACCATCAACAAGTCGAAGAAGCTTAACCAGTGGACAAAAAACATTAATAGCTAGCTCTACATCATCCCAAAATTTTTCATCGGATACTACAAATGAGCTTATTCTTTTAGCTTCTGCAGTTTTTGATATCTTGAGAGCATTGTACCTGGGTAGCAATAAAATGTTTATTATAAAATTTCAGTAGATCTATAAGAGTTTGAATTCATACCTGTTACCTACGAACATTCGTTTTAACTTTGATTTTAACTTGTGAAAGCTGTTCAATGTGAGAAATGTTGTGCCAAAGCGTGTTGCCCCAGGCCTCACGATCTCCCTGTTCTCAGTATATGAGCGCATCAAATCAAGAGTTCTGTGATGGTTATAGATGAAACTGGTAATTTTCTTGGCCTTGTCCACTACTCTCTGTATGCGTTGATCCTTGCAAATTTTTCCTAGCATCTGGTTGATGCAATGTGCAGCACATGAGGTCCAGTAAATACGAGGATATTTCTCCGTTAACATCTGGCCTACTGCAAGGTTTGCTGAAGCATTATCAGAGACAACATGCAACACATTTTCTTCACCAACGTCTTTGATTCCACTTTCAACAAATTTGAATATATACTCTGCAGTATGAGTATCTGCTGACACTAGTGCAGGCGACCCCATCACTGCCGGTTCGGAAAGTCCATCAGTGCCGGGTTCCGAACCGACACTAAACTTGGGGCACTGATGAGAGAGGCTCATCAGTGCCGGGAGCCAAAAAAAAAAAAGGGAGGCCGACTCGATGGCTCGATTTGAGCCGATGAGTCGAGCCGGCCTCCCGAGATTCCCATCCTTGCCCCCTAATCCCCATCCACATTACAGATCAAGAACAAATCGAACTCAACTCACATCACAGATCAAGAACATCAGCAACAAATCGGACTCACCGGGGGGAGAGGCGGTCCTCGTCGCTGTGGTGGAGCAGATCCGCCGCCGGAAGAGGGGAGGGAGGAGGCGGCGCTGCCGCCCACGCCTGTGCCCGGCCGTGCCTACCGCCATTCCCGCCGGAAGAGGGGGAGGGAGGAGGATGCCGCTGCAGCCGCCGAATGAATGGCAGGGAGGAGGATGCCGCCGCCGCCGCGCCCATGCCCAGCCGTGCCCACCGCCATTCCCGCCCACCGCCGCCGGAAGAGGGGGAGGGAGGAGGTTGCCGCCGCTGCCCAGGCTGTCGCCGCCCGCGCCCATGCCCGTGCCACCGCAGTTCCCGCCCACCGCCGCCGGAAGAGGGAGAGGCAGGAGGGGTCCGCCGCCGCGCGCTCGGGAGAGAAGAGAGGCGAGAGAAGAGAGCTAGGGACAGGAGCGACGATAGAAGAGGGAGTACAAGTCGCGAGAGATATATCGATGCCCTCGCGGTCGGCTCGGCCCGGCTCTATCCATCTGAACCGGTTAATTAGAAAGTATCGGTTAATTAGAAAAACTGGTACCGATGTGTTATATATTAGTATATTTTTTTAATAAATTAGTATTAATGTGATATTATCAATGTCAGTTCTTATCCACAAAGGATGTGGATCAAACAGATTAATGAAAAACCACCTATTAATATCGGGTTAGTTTTCTTCAACCAGCACTGATAAGATGGTACGATTGAGCGGTAGTAGTGTGAGCCATCAAATAATTTGAAGAAAAATAGTGCCCAGCTCACTATTGACACACAAATTCATTAGGCTTCTATTTATCAAAAAAAAAATTCATTAGGCTTCTACCTCTCTTATCTGTCCATCCATCTGTCATATAGTGCATCCCATTTTTCTCCACCATTCTCTTGAGTTTCTAGCATCTCCATGGTCTTCTTCACTTGCCTCCGTAACACTGGTTCCCGCCATTCATACATGCTAGGAGGCTTGTAACCACGACCGTACTGTCCAACGGCCTCACAAAAAGCTTGAAAAGCTGGATCTGTTAAAGAATTAAATGAAATGCCACACTTCAATGCCCAAGAAGCCAAATAATCAGAAACCCTATTCCTATGCTCTTTCGTCAATGAATCTTTCATGGTCTGTTGCTCCTTTCCTATGACTGACACCCCAGCTACAGAGTACTTGTCAATTGGTCCTCTTTGCCGCTGGTTTGCTGATCCTATCACAACAACTTCATCACCATCTTCTCTATCTCTAGATATGTCAACCTCTGCCCTTTTCTCATCTTCTTGCTAATTTTTATCCTCCTTCTTCTTCATTGCATTCTCTAGCACGTCCCGAAATTTCTTCTTCATCTCTGATGTAGCTGCTCTGCAAGCTTGGATGTCGCTCTTTATTTCTGCCAGGTGCTTCTTCATACGAGTGATACCACATGTCCAGCCTTTGTTGCATAACAAGCACTTCACAGATTGGTTACAATTCTTCTTAAGTCTAACATACTCCCACGCTGGATCATTGGCATTTGGGGGGATATAAAGAATCTCCCCTTCTTCAGTAATCGACTATGTTTTGATAGCTTGTACCTGCGCCTGCCATCTCTGCCGTCTGTCGCTGCAACCAAATGGAGGGTTAGCTTCCTATAAGGACCGAATTGAATATGACCTTGGGATCAAGCTTCTCTGCATGATGCAAAAGCACTGAGCAAAACAATGGTGTGGCACCGTGTTTCAATCCGATGCACAGATGTTGTAGCCGATGAGGACATCCCTTCCATGGATACAACTCCTTCACCACAAGGACCACTTATTCGAGCTCGTACTCATCAACTTAATTACCAGGTGAATTCCTTTCTAGATTCATATATTATTGAGAATAGTCCGCTACCTAATGCAAATCATTTAATTGTGATTAGGAATTTGGAAAAGGACGAAGGAAAGGGACCAAGTCAAGCAAGAATTCGAGATGGACTCGTTCTGAAATCAGATTCGGACTGCTGCGATAATACCAAGTTCAAACGGGCATAACTTCCTCATACGGACTCCGTTTAGTATGTTCTTGTACTTCATGGAAAGCTTATGAAGTCTACTTTCCAACGGATTTAACCTCACCTTCAAATTCCATCTGAGCCGGCCGCAATCATCAAAACAATCCACATTGGTTCCTGAGTCCGAGTTAAACGAGTGCTGCGCCATCCCCACTTGGGCCTATGGGCCTTGTAACCCTAGGCGTGCGCGTGGGGACGCCCCTCCCTGGTCGTATCCCTATTTAAGAGCCGCCGCCTCCCTTGTTACGACTTGGATTTTGTTGAGTTTAGGTTTAGCCCTTGTGCAAACTTCTGTTCTTCAGTTGTGTCGGACGACCACCTGTCAAGACAGCTTCGTGATCCCAACATTGTGTTCGCAGTACAATTTATGCTTCATTCATATTTCAATATCAGATTGCCTACGTCCTATTCTTGCTAGTTCTTCGATTGCTCGCAGGGATTGAACCTCGTGTTCAGGTTAATCGTGCCGCCAGCGGGATCAATAACATCTCGGAGTTGGTTCAGCAATTGCTAAGGCGCAAGCGACGTCGTGCGTTTGTAGTCGGATTGCCAGGGTCATCTCCACCCACAAATCAATAGCTATCAATCTCATCGAAAGATCGGGCACCTCGTCCCCATCAAGTGGTATCAGAGCTCAAGGTTGCTCGGTGAGAATTTCAGTTTTCAATAGATTCGATTGTTTTTCCTTACCTAGAGTACACAAAAACCAAAAAAAAAATATATTAGCAGTAGATCAATCTAGCCGAACCAGTTTGAGCCTCGCAATTTGTCTTTTCAGTACTTTGCCTGGTTGAACTCTCGGTTGCATCGTCGTGTCCTGTGCTGGTCTTAGCGTCTAGTCCTCTAGAGTTTTGAGTTCTGCTCACCTTACCGTCACCAACACTACCACCAGATCCGCAACCACCACCAGATCCGCCACCACTACGAAATCCGCAACCACCACCAGATCCGCAACCACCACCAAATCTGCTGCCAACATCAACACCACAAAATCCGCCACCACCACCAGATCCACAACCACCACTAGATACGCCAGATTCGCAGCTTGCCTAATTGAGAGAGAGAGAGTATCTTTTAATTACCTATATACCCCTGGTCAAAAAAAAAGTGCATGGGTGTAATGAGTTTCTGAGAACCTTGCATTGAGTTTACCAATTTGAGGAACTTTCTGCAAAAAAAAAGAAAAAAAAAAGAAAAAAAAGAGAGAAAAAAAAGAGGAAAAGAAAAGCAAAGATAATAGAGGGGTTTGTTTTGTTGCTGCTTGTTCTAGCTCTCTTTTACACAGCTGCTGGTTATTCATGTGACGACACTTGTGTTTAGGCTCACATCTCTAGCACGGTCTAGCCTAGGACCAGCATTAACCGGTATTGAACGATTTTTCAGCTTACATTTTCTGATTTGATTATTGCTACTTCTTGCTACCATACTTGAGCCTTCCCAGCTACACCTTTCTACACCGTACAGACTGAGCTGCACCTGGCAATCGCTCCATCCAATCTTTGCAGATACATTGTCGTCGCTGGTTGCCGATCACCACTGTGTGCTTGGTAAGAATTGGTAAGAATTCGACAAAGGTTTGAGTGTGAGCGACTTTTGAATCCCCATACCCTAGTACTCGTTAGGGGCATATTCTTGTGTTTTTGCTAATAATGGCAGGTTCTGGAGATCAGGATGCACCTCATAGTCCTCGTACGAGGGGAATCATACAACATTTCACGCGCGAAATGAATCGTCGTGCGGAGGGCCTTGAGGAGGATGTCAGAGTCACCAATGAGCGACTGGCTCAGCTCGAGGGCGCTCAAATTGAGTCAAACACAGCACTCGCTGCGATGGAGAGAGCACAAGGTATCACTAACACTTCTGTGGCAAGTATTATGGCACGCCTTGAGGAGATTGCCCAAGCTTCGGCTACTGTTCCCCCTGCCGCGACGGTAGAGGGATAAGATGAATTTGACTATGTGGGTGATTCCGAGGCAGATGGCAGGGCTAACCACAACAACGACCGAGCTCATCGACAATTGCGTTTTAATCGACAAGGTATGCGAAGAGAACCCCCACGACGTGAGGTACGTGACCGCGATGATGCTTTTGCTAAGGTTAAATTCACTATGCCTCCTTTCAATGGTAAATATGATCCTGATGGTTATCTTGATTGGGAATTAGCTGTTGATCAAAAATTTGCTTGCCATGATTTTCCTGATGATAGACGAGTTAGAGCTGCTACTAGTGAATTTACCGACTTTGCTTCTATTTGGTGGAAAGAACATTGCCGTCAACATCCCAATAATATACCTAACACTTGGGAGGCTTTAAAATTGATTATGCGCCATCGCTTTGTTCCCTCATACTATGCTCGTGATTTGTTAAATAAACTGCAACGCTTACGACAGGGTGCAAAATCTGTGGAAGAATATTATCAGGAATTACAAATTGGTATGTTGCGTTGTGGGTTAGAAGAGGATGAGGAAGCATCAATGGCTAGGTTTTTGGGAGGGTTGAATCGTGAAATTCAGGACATCCTTGATTACAAATATTACAACTCCATTACTAGATTGTTTCATCTTGCTTGCAAAGCTGAACGTGAATTGCAGGGACGCCAGGCGAGAACGCAATCTAATTCTTCTGCAGGTCGCACAAACTCATGGGCGCCGCGCAAGCCTGTTGCCCAACCCGTTGTGGCGCCACCACCACTTCCCTCCAACAGCAAGCATCGCCCTACTACTTCAAATTCGGCGTCCCGAGTTTCCGGAGCACCCAAATCAGCACCACAACCTTCTGCAAAAACTTCCTCTTCGGTTGCTTCGACAGGACGAACGAGGGACGTTCAATGCCATCGTTGCAAAGGCTATGGACACATGATGCGGGACTGTCCAAGCAAGCGTGTATTGATTATACGCGATGATGGTGGGTATTCCTCTGCTAGTGATTTTGATGATGAAACATATGCTATACTTGCAGATGATCCTACAGGACATGATGATGGATCTGAACATGAGGAGGAACATGTTGGCGCCGAAGATACCGACAAGTATTTGAGCCTTATAGTACAACGCGTACTAACTGCTCAAGTGTCTCAGGCCGAGCAAAACTAGCACCATAATTTGTTCCAAATCAAGGGCGTTGTCAATGAACACTCGATTCGCATAATTGTTGACGGTGGGAGTTGCAACAATTTGACGAGTATGGATATGGTGGATACCATGATTATGTTGATTGCGACGTTGTTCCTATGCAAGCTTGTTCTTTATTATTAGGAAGACCTTGGCAATATGATACTGGATGCGTACATCATGGTAGGAATAATCAGTACTTTCTCATGTTTAAGGGAAAGAAAATTGTGCTGCATCCTATGACTCCTGAACAAATTGTTAAAGATGACATTGCTAGAGCTAGTAGAGAGAAGAGTCAGGAGAATACTAGGAGTAAAAATCAGATTGTAGCAAAAGAGCTTGAGCAACACAAAAAGAAAGAACCTAAATCTGCCCTTGTGAAGAGTAATGAAATTAAATTGAAAGGTGCTTGCTTTCTTGCTACCAAATCTGATATGACTGAACTGGATGCTAGTAATACTATTTGCTATGCATTAGTTTGCAAAGAAGCTTTGTTTTCATTGAAGGATATACCTTCTTCTTTGCCGCCTGCTGTCACTAACCTCTTGTAGGAGTTTGAGGATGTGTTTTCTGTTGAGATACCCCCAGGGCTACCACCAACTAGAGGTATTGAACATCAAATTGATTTGATCCCAGGAGCATCCCTACCCAACCGCGCGCTATACCGAACCAACCAAGAGGAGACTAAGGAGATTGAGCGTCAAGTGCGTGACTTGCTTGACAAAGGGTACGTACGTGAGAGCCTTAGTCCATGTGCTGTTCCGGTACTTTTAGTTCCAAAGAAAGATGGATCATGGTGTATGTGTGCTGATTGTAGAGCTATCAATAATATTACCATTAGATACCGTCATCCTATTCCTAGGTTAGACGACATGCTTGATGAGTTAAGTGGCTTTACAATGTTTTCTAAAGTTGACTTGCGTAGTGGATACCACCAAATAAGAATGAAACTTGGAGATGAATGGAAGACGACATTTAAAACTAAGTTCGGGTTATATGAGTGGCTAGTGATGCCTTTTGGTTTAACTAATGCCCTAGCACTTTCATGAGATTAATGAACGAGGTTTTACGTACTTTCATTGGTAAATTTGTGGTAGTTTACTTTGATGATATATTGATTTACAGCAAGTCACTAGATGAACATCTTGAACACTTACGTGCTGTTTTCGTTGCTTTGAGAGATGCACGTTTGTTTGGTAACCTCGAAAAGTGCATCTTTTGCACCGATCGAGTTTGTTTTCTTGGCTATGTTGTTACTCCGCAGGGAATTGAAGTAGATGAAGCTAAGATTGAAGCTATAAAAAGTTGGCCAACACCTCAAACGGTCACACAAGTGTGGAGCTTTCATGGGCTTGCGGGATTCTATCGCCGCTTCGTGAAGGACTTCAGCACCATCGCTGCCCCACTTAACGAATTGACAAAGAAAGGTGTTCCATTTAAGTGGGGAGAAGCGCAACAAAAGGCTTTCAACCTTCTCAAAGAAAAGCTCACAAATGCACCATTACTCCAACTTCCTGACTTTAGTAAGACTTTTGAACTTGAGTGTAATGCTAGAGGAATTGGAATTGGTGGTGTGCTGATACAAGAAGATAAACCTGTTGCCTATTTTAGTGAAAAATTAAGTGGGCCTAGTTTGAATTATTCTACATATGATAAGGAATTGTTTGCTCTCGTTCGAACTTTAGAAACATGGCAACATTATTTATGGCCCAAAGAATTTGTTATTCATTCTGATCATGAATCCCTGAAACATATCAGAAGTCAAACTAAACTGAACCGTAGACATGCTCGTTGGGTTAAATTCATTGAATCTTTTCCTTATGTCATAAAACACAAGAAAGGAAAGGAAAATGTGATTGCTGATGCTTTGTCTAGACGGTATACAATGTTGTCTCAACTTGATTGTAGGATTTTTGGCTTGGAGACAATAAAAGAACTATACACTTCTGATGATGAGTTTAAAGATGCCCTGTCCAACTGTAAAAATGGAAGATGCTGGAATAAATTCGTTCTCAATAATGGATTTTTATTTAGAGCTAACAAACTATGTGTTCTAGCCAGCTCTGTTCGTTTTTTGTTGTTACAGGAGGCGCATGGAGGAGGACTAATGGGCCATTTTGGCGTTAAAAAGACGGAGGACATCCTTGCTGCCCACTTCTATTGGCCAAGGATGAGGCGCGACGTTGAGCGCTATGTATCTCGCTGCACTACATGCAATAAAGCTAAGTCCCGACTGAATCCACATGGTTTATATATGCCTCTTCCTGTACCTAGTGTTCCTTGGGAGGATATTTCAATGGACTTTGTTTTAGGATTACCTCGAACGAAGAAGGGGAGAGATAGTGTTTTTGTTGTGGTCGATAGATTTTCTAAAATGGCACATTTTATACCTTGTCATAAGAGCGATGATGCTACAAATGTTGCTGATTTGTTTTTCAGAGAGATTGTTCGATTACATGGAGTGCCCAATACCATTGTCGCAGATCGAGATGTGAAGTTTTTGAGTCACTTTTGGCGCACCTTGTGGGCGAAATTGGGTACCAATGAAACAACCCGGAGCTTTATTAAGTCATAAAGATGTAGTTATACATTTAATGGTTCTTAGAAAAAAAAATTATTATACACAGGCAAGAAAGCCACACTTTTACTCTGGTCAAGTGTGGTCAGTAGGAACACAGTGCAAGCAGTGGCCAGGATTTCTCACCTAGTGAACTCGTGACACACACCCACACCAATAGTGAATCAACAGGGAGAGGCATGGGCTACCATTCCAACTACTCAGGGTAGATAAAGAACGATACTCACTTTCTCATCTAGCCTTTTATCACGGTAAGGAAACCAATCCCCTTTCATCTTCATCTCCCCTACCCAACCATTCCAAGATTTGTAGCCAATCAACCTCAAAATGGCGACGTAGAGCACCATCATCAGCTTGGCTAAGAGGTGGAAGGGGGTGAGCCAGCAAGAAGAAGGGCCGACTCGTAGAGAGCTGAATCTGCAGGTGGGAGTCCGCTAGCTTGTGAGCTCGTGGGGATCCAGCAAGAATACACTAGAAGCAGAGATCAGGTGATTTTCTCATGCTACCATAGCTATCCCTTAGCAAATCCCATATTAAGCAAGCAAGCACTTGGAAGCAGTCTCTTAGTACCTCAATGCAAATCTTACTAGAAAAGAAGGGGAATGTATTAATAGAGGCATTGGAAGGAGGAGATTAGAAAGGAAAATTTTGTAGCACTTATCTTAGAGCTGGCCTTTGGTGGTGCCAAGCACCAAGGTCACCAGCTGCAGTGGGGCACCAGCTTTTGGAGTGGAGTTTGGGAGAGGAGAAAGAGAGCCACAACTGTAACAGATGGAGGAAGAAGAAGGGGAATGCTAGCTGCCTTGTGCCTGTATGATGGGATAAGGAAGGAAAATAGTAGAGAGGGTCTTTATTTGATGCACACTAGTAACTTACACAGCCAACCCAGTGCTCTGTAACCCAAATATAATTTAGGTAATCCTTGCCATTATTAGCTATGTAGGTGCAAGTTGGCATAATAAAAATTCTACAGAGAGGTGAGCATATTTTATTTGTGGATTGTTGTTTTCATATTATTAAAAATTTAATTAAACCTTGCGGTATATGGTGGGAATGCAGAAAAGGAATTAGAGGCGGAGACGGGTCAGTTGGGAGCGTCAGCTAGTTTCGATCTCAACTACGAGATTCCAGGCAAGCTAACCTTTGAACATGGTGATTTGAATTATTTTGCATAAATAATATTTTGTTTTAAAGTACTGTCACCTTGCATCAAATGAATTTTTCAAATAAGTAAGTCATAGAGATGGATGATAATATATATACTGGAGAGATCAGTTGAGGGAGCAACTGATTTTCCCTTATTTATTAGGAGGGTAGAGGGTGCCCATGGACGAGATTTGAATGGAGGCGGGACCCTCTACATACAGTTATAACATAAGGACTAAAATCATTCTCACTTGTATTAGTGTGTCGTATAAGAACCATATCGACCATGTACTCGTTGAAAGGCGAGCAGAGTTTAGTATCTTATCAAGTTGTTACACTCTGTATAGGGGATGTAGTAATAGCTTGGGCGATGAAAAACCCAAGACAATGCCGATGAAGTGCATTGATGCGCATATATTAGCGCTGGATGAAGGAGTGTAATGTACGGAGATAAGAGAAAGTACTCTGTATTCTAAGTATTGTCCAGTGTTGTAGAAGGTAAGAGGGCAGGCTGGCGTGTAGTCGGCCACGGGCACTCGGGCACACGACAACCGGGCACAGGCACACGGGCACCGGGCGTGGGCACACGGGCACACGGGCACCGGGCACGGGCACTCGGGCACCCGGGCACGGGCGCGGGCGTGGCACGGGCGAGGGGTGCCTAAAGGGATTCCTCCTCTTTATGCAAGTGATTAATAGATTTATATAAGGATAATTAAACTTGGACTTTTCTCACAAAAACCATATTTTAGGAAAAATTATAATTGAGAGATGAAGATTTGATGGGGTTGTGAAAAACACATGCCTTGCATTCTGTTACTGAGGCTTGCCGAGTACCTAGTACTCACCCTTGTTATTAACTAACTATATAGAGGACACTTCATCGGGGCAAATCAATGGAACCAATGAGGGTTTGGAAGACCAGTACTATGCTGCTTGGTGTGCTGAACATCCCGAGGATGATGCCTATGACTATAATGTGTATTATGGAGGATGGGATGAGTAGATGTATGCCGGGTAGCAGTCCTGTAGCTATGTCTACAAACCTGGGGTGTTGAAGTTTGTATGATGTCCAAGTACTACGAATGGGAGGACATGTAGGACCCCGTGTAAGATTCTAGCCCTGCGTGGCATGGTTTGTAATGACAGTGGTATCTTCTAGCTATAATTCTGCTGCTATCTCTGATGTGGATTATTATTCACTAAAGCGCGTCTCTAGCGAATAATAATCCATGGACTAGGGACATCATTTTGGTAATGGCGGACTGGGTTGTCACAACCAAGCTGCTGTTTTCTACTACCTGTCATCCCCAAACAGATGGACAAACTGAAGTTGTCAATCGCACGCTATCAACTATGTTGAGGACTATCCTGAAGAAAAATTTAAAGATGTGGGAAGAATGTCTACCTCATGTATAGTTTGCTTACAATCGATCGCTGCACTCTACCACAAAGATGGGTCCTTTTCAGGTAGTATATGGCTTTACTCCTCGTGCTTCTATTGATTTATTGCCTATTCCTATTTTTGAAAAAGTGAATTTCGATGCTAAGAAACGTGCTGAATTTGTCCTTAAATTGTATGAAACAACTAAAGAACATATAGAGCGTATGAATGCTAAGTATAAGATTGCTGGTAGTCAGGGCAGAAAGAGTTTAACCTTTGAACCGAGTGATTTAGTATGGTTGCATTTACATAAAGAACGATTTTCTAATTTGCGAAAGTCTAAGTTGATGCCTAGAGCTGATGGTTCATTCAAGGTGTTAGCTAAGATTAATGATAATGCGTATAAGCTTGATCTGCCTGTAGAATTCGGGGTTAGCCCCACATTTAATATTGCAGATTTGAAGCCATATTTGGGAGAAGAGGATGAACTTGAGTCGAGGACGACTCAAATGTAAGAAAGAGAGGATGATGAGGATATCCCTTCCATGGATACAACTCCTTCACCACAAGGACCACTTACTCGAGCTCGTGCTCGTCAACTTAATTACCAGGTGAATTCCTTCATAGGTTCATATATTATTGAGAATAGTCCGCTACCTAATGCAAATCATTTAATTGTGATTAGGAATCTGGAAAAGGACGAAGAAAAGGGACCAAGTCAAGCAAGAATTCGAGATGGACTCGTTCTGAAATCAGATTCGGACTGCTGCGATAGTACCAAGTTCAAACGGGCATAACTTCCTCATACGGACTCCGTTTGGAATGTTCTTGTACTTCATGGAAAGCTTATGAAGTCTACTTTCCAACGGATCTAACCTCACCTTCAAATTCCATCTGAGCCGGTCGCAATCATCAAAACAATCCACGTTGGTTCCTGAGTCCGAGTCAAACGGGTGCTGCGCCATCCCCATTTGGGCCCATGGGCCTTGTAACCCTAGGCGTGCGCGTGGAGACGCCCCTCCCTGGTTGTATCCCTATTTAAGAGCCGCCGTCTCCCTTGTTACGACTTGGATTTCGTTGAGTTTAGGTTTAGCCCTTGTGTAAACTTCTATTCTTCAGTTGTGTCGGACGACCACCTGTCAAGACAGCTTCGTGATCCCAACATTGTGTTCGCAATACAATTTATGCTTCATTCATATTTCAATATCAGATTGCCTACGTCTTATTCTTGCTAGTTCTTCGATTGCTCGCAGGGATTGAATCTCGTGTTCAGGTTGATCGTGCCGCCAGCGGGATCAATAACATCTCGGAATTGGTTCAGCGATTGCTAAGGCGCAAGCGACGTCGTGCGTTTGTAGTCGGATTGCCAGGATCATCTTCACCCACAAATCAATAGCTATCAATCTCATCGAAAGATCGGACACCTCGTCCCCATCAGTAGCGCCCTCCGATTACAACCATTAATCGCAGATTGGAAGGTGGAGGTCGCTCGCTAATGCATTTCTTTGTCGTGAGTGCTTTAGCGCTACATGTTTCTCACCCTCAAAACAACGAGGTGATTCTATCCTGATCCTCGCATACGTGCGGTTCCGGGTTCCCTACGCTCTTTTAGCCCATTACAGCACAAGAGCTTAAACAAACTAGTCCCAAGGGAAAAACATCCAAAACACTACAAACGTTCAAATATAAATAAACTTTTACTACTACGTACACAAAAATAAGTTATCTTCAAGACAGGAAAACATAACTACTAGAGGTACAATCATCAAGACCCGCAATTCGGTTCTGGCAGAAAATTCGAAACAAAAAGCTTTCAAACTGCACGGGCAAGCATCCTTGCTGCCCGGTGAAACCCAACTATCCATTGCATTAGGAATGCCCTGATGCAACGCCATTATCTGAAAAAAAGGGACCGACTTTGACGACCTACGCTGCACACTACCTGGACAGATTTCTTCAAGTACACCAATCGACTTCACCTTTCGCATTGCCCCATGGCCAACAGCCCTCAGGTGCCACTGAAATCATGAGACGCATGCAAACAATCTGCAGATCGCTGCTCAACCAATTCATAAAGGTACACAAATTTGCCCATATACTTAGAAGCACTTCATGTGGACGATGCCTGGACCAGACTCATCGTACTCGGCCTTGGAGATCCACATCTGTTACACAAATAAGCGGATGCTATTAGTCCCGCAGGGTTGAAATATCAGCAATAGAAAAACCCATTTCAAAGAAGGAACAACAGTGTATATTACTAGCCAAGGAGAACTATCTAAATACTTCAGAAACAAGGAAGTTTATGTAATGGCAGTGACATCTTATACATCATGCATGCAACAAATTTACACTAGTTACATTGAACATTGTCGGTAATTAACATTTTAACATTAAGATTTCCTTAAAAAATCATTATTTCTAATCCATGAACTAAGTATATATTGAGCTTCCTAATAAAGTTCTGTCTTGGCTTTTGTGTATGAAGATAATGGAAAGATAAGTACATCTCGGGCATCTGCCACAGTCCACGGCACATGGCCCAAGGAGCATGTCAAAGAAAACAACACCAAAAATGTTTGCTAAATGTTTACAAGGATGCATTGTCTTTTAAGTTGTCTTGCAGAAAAAGGACACATGGCCCAAGAATGCATTAAGACACATGGTTTTATAATCTCTTTAAGCAAAGGAAGCAAAAGTATATGCATTGAGACAATGGATACCTGCTGAAAGGTACTAAGAGAAGCCAGGATGGAACCACCAATCCAGACACTGTACTTCCTCTCTGGCGGCGCAACTACCTTGATCTTCATACTGCCCGGGGCAAGTGCAGTGATTTCCTTGCTCATACGATCACCAATACCAGGGAACATTGTAGATCCCCCACTAAGGACAACGTTACCGTACAAATCCTTTCTAATATCGACATCACACTTCATGATGGAGTTGTATGTGGCTTCATGGATACCAGGAGCTTCCATACCAATAAGAGATGGCTGGAAGAGCACCTCTGGGCACCTGAACCTTTCTGCTCCGATGGTGATGACCTGGCCGTCAGGCAGCTCATAGCTCTTCTCAATAGAGGAGCTACTCCTGGCAGTCTCAAGCTCCTGTTCATAATCAAGGGCAACATAGGCGAGCTTCTCCTTTATGTCTCTGACAATTTCCCGTTCGGCGGTTGTGGTGAAGGAGTACCCCCTCTCTGTGAGGATCTTCATAAGGTTGTCGGTTAGGTCACGCCCAGCAAGATCAAGTCGAAGTATAGCATGAGGGAGGGTAAACCCTTCGTATATCGGGACAGTGTGACTTACACCATCACCAGAGTCAAGTACAATACCTGCAGGTATAAAATTAGTTAGTGCAGTTCAACAACTCATTGGATGTTAAAATCAAATGGCTTCTTGGTGCAGCAATCAATCATACCAGTTGTTCGACCGCTGGCGTACAATGAAAGAACAGCCTGGATAGCAACGTACATCGCTGGGCAGTTGAATGTCTCGAACATGATCTGGGTCATCTTCTCTCTGTTTGCCTTGGGGTTCATAGGAGCCTCCGTCAGCAATACAGGATGCTCTTCAGGTGCCACACGGAGCTCATTGTAGAAGGTGTGGTGCCATATCTTCTCCATGTCATCCCAGTTGTTGACAATACCATGCTCAATTGGGTACTTCAATGTCAGTATACCTCTTTTCGACTGGGCTTCATCACCCACATAGGCGTCCTTCTGGCCCATACCAACCATGACGCCGGTGTGGCGTGGTCTGCCTACAATGCTAGGGAAGACAGCCCTGGGTGCATCATCACCAGCGAAACCGGCCTATTCCACAACAAGAAATGATCATTCCTTGGATATTAGAAATGTATTAGCAGGCAAAAAAGAAGCTGAAGATCCCATTTGTGCTAACTAAACGTTAGACAGCATTACAGGAAAAATGGAAAATTAACTAACCTTGACCATTCCAGTGCCATTGTCACAGACAATAGGCTGGATATCCTCTTCAGCCATCCCTCAAGTGTTCTGCAACAAAAATCAGTATCAGAATGCATTCAAAAATAAATTAATTCTGCATATTAACTTCAACAGCGTTGTGCTTGTGTCACCGAGCTTCCTCATGAGCCCAAATAAAGCGCATGACAAAAAAGCAAAGTAGCAATAACTAAAAAAATACAATATGCCAGCGATCAACCAATAGTATACAGATGGTATATTATGATTAAGAAAATGATCCAGGTATAAGAAAACACAACATAGGACAAAGCATTAGGAGTGGCACATGGGCCTGAACGTCTGATACTCTGATCATGCAAAATAAGACAGAATTTTCAATTGATTATGCTTTGATTTCAGTAAGGCAGTATGAATCTTAACAAAAGTACGTAAAAAAGGTAGACACGTGTGACACATCAGATGTTTCATGTTAACAAATAAAACTGCAACATGCATAGAAGCAGAAATTAGAAACGCCTACGAACAAACCCCCTATTTGCCTTGCTGCATCATGCGAGTATCGACTGAAATCACATACTCCAAGCTGCGCTGAGGATTATTACATAGGAAACTGAAAGTACTCCACAGAATATGTTTTATGCAGTTTTCAGATCATCTCTCCAAAGACCAGAGGTGATACTGGAAACTGCTCTGCAGTCTCCAACAGAGCATACAACCGGACCAAGCATCGCAGACTATAACAAACAGTACGCGGACGGCAGTAAGTTTTGCTCGTTTGTGCGAGGATACAACTATCGACTGCAAGTGTCCAAACGCCGAAGTCAACACAAACAGGCCACCAACACAACGCGAAATTCACAGACGGGAAGCTCTAGCGGCGATCTAGCGAAGCGATTTCCCGGATCAGATCGAAACATCGGAAGAGGAAGGATCGACAGATGGCTATACCTCGGAGACTCTGGCGAGCCGATCGGCAGAGGAGATCGATTCAATCGCTTGGGGGCTCTATTCCTTCTAGAGAGCTCCGCCGCTGACGCGAGGGGTGAGACAGCGAGCGCGAGACAAACGGGAGAGCCGAAACGGAAAGCGGAGCAGGTGAGCCGTTTTATATCCCGCCCGCCGCCCGGTTGGACCAGTCTGCGCCGTCTCCTTCGCCTGCACGGACCGCGTGTGTGCTGAGCACCCCTTTGCTTCGCCGTTTGAACGTGACACGCCATCGTCACGGCACGGCAGCGCGCACGAGCTCGGGGAGGGCGACCAGGTCACACAGCCGAGCCGAAGGTGTCTGACCTGACCCGGACTGGCCCGTGCCGGCGTGCCGGGTCAGTGG
The DNA here is from genome assembly GCA_003991445.1 of Oryza meyeriana var. granulata. Lineage (NCBI taxonomy): Eukaryota > Viridiplantae > Streptophyta > Magnoliopsida > Poales > Poaceae > Oryza > Oryza meyeriana. The sequence continues at coordinate 251,965 of RYFJ01000382.1, forward strand.
GTATTGGCAACTTGGCATCAGAATGGCCGGACTTTCGGTGAGCGGCTACGCCGGAGTCGGTTTCTTAATGGCGGGTGGGCCAGGGGAAAGTTGGACTGGGCGGCTGGCGTGCGGTGGATGCCAACCGCCAACCTACTTCCGTGACCCCGTCGGCCATCGCCGGTGATAGCGAAACGGCCGGCCCACTGCCAGCGCGACGCCGGCGGCCTGCAAACGCAACGGCCCACGAGTTTCCCATTACGAAAGCTTGCCCAAGATGAAAAGCAAGAGCTTTTTTTATTTTTATATTTTTTAAAAAATATTTACAAAAGTATATTTTTATTTTAAAAATTTACAAAAATATACTCCCAATGCCCTCTGGAAAAATGCCCTCCTAGAGGACGATTTTATGACGTGGCAGATGGTTGTGGGCCGAGCGGCCGATAGCCGTCTGCCTTTTTGCAGGTGACCCCCTGGCCAGAAATAAACCGTCCTATAGGAGGGCGGCTTATTGCCGGGCTAGTATAAGACTCCCTCCCAGCCTCTAAAAATATCATAAAATTCACAGAAATCATAGAAAAAAAGAAGAGAGAGCTGAGAGCGAGGCTGAATGAAAGCAGCGAATCTCTGCCGGTTTGCTGATTCGTCTGCAGGTAAAATCTATTGTCTCTTTATAATTTCTATTTCTATGCAAAATTAATATAGTATTGTACTAGTTACGTGTATAGTACTATATGAAAATAAGTTGTTACTCGTAGATCTGTAGGTTTTTAGTTAATTTGTTAGGTGATGTAATTTGTGTAGAGATGGTAGTTATAAAATCTCGATTACACAGTATTAAATGTGAGGAGAATGTTGGTACTTAGTTTAACTGTATTTTTCATCAACAGAGATGTCAAATAAGGTGATATTTCAGTTATTTCATGGGCAAGAGAGTGTTAGGTAGAGTCTACAAGGTATAGATCTGTCAGAGTTTAGTTCAATGACTAAGGACATTGATAGGCCAGCTGAGAGAAGTTTCAGATCAGTGTACAACTGGCTGATGAGAGGCTTTCGACTCGATCCCCAGATCAACGTAATAACCTTGTATGTTGTAGTCAGTCGTGCAGTTGAAGGTTTTTTTGGGAACTGATGCCGATGGATTGCACTGCCACTTGGAGATGGTACGTGGAGAATACATTCCAACGTGGTTGGCCACTAGGCATACTTGTGTCGGTGTATGAGAAGGATAACACCGCTGCTGCAATGCCTAATGAGGGTCCAAATACGACGGAAAGTGATGCCGAAACAATAAAAGAAAATGAAGGAAGGAGTGAAGAAGATAGGCAGCCAACAGGTACGGCAGATGAAGGAGAACTAATCGACACCATCGTTGAAGAAATGGATAGGAAAGATGCTAAAAACGAGTATACAGAGGATGATGATTCGTCTGATGAGGACAACGTGATACCTGCAGAATGGAGCAACGAGGATTTCTCTGGCCTTGTTATCTCCGAGCGGCATCATGTGCCATGGGAGTACAAGGAGAACAATGTTATCTAGAGGGCTAAGTATGCATATATAGAGGATTTGAAGGAAGCAGTGAAACAATGAGCGGTGTCACTTCAGAGGAAGTTCTCGGTCGTGAAGTCAAGCAAGTCGGTGTATGAAGTGAAGTGCGTGAAGAATGAGTGTTCATGGCAGGTGCACGCATTCAAGGATAAATGAAAGAATTATTGGCAAGTTTCAATCTTGACCGAGCATTTATGTTACTTACAAGGTGTCGAGAAATAACATAGAAACATGACATCTGTATTTGTTGCAACAGAGATGTACTCCCACATTGTGAACAATCTGGGGTACGAACCAAGGTCAATCGTTAAACATATTGAAGAGAAATTCAAATATACAATTAGCTATGCTAAGGTATGGAGGGCGAAACAAAAGGTTGTAGAGATGAGGTTTGGCATATTTGAAGCATCTTATGATAATTTGCCTCGTCTGTTAGCCTGTATTCTGCAGAGGAATTCGAAGACCTGCAACGACCTAAAAGCTTTTCCATCAATTGACCATGGCGATCAAAGTGTGTTGCAACGGGTATTCTTTACATTAGGTGCTCGCATTTAGGCTTTTGTGTATTGTCGTCCCATTATCTGCATCGATGGGACATTCCTGACTGGAAAGTACGGAGGGCAGATATTGACAACAATTGGAGTTGACGGGAACAACCAAGTTGTTTCGGTGGCTTTTGCTTTTGTTGAGAGCGAGAACATTGATAGCTGGTACTGGTTCCTAGAAAAGGGTTAAGTCTGCAGTTGTACGGATGGGGCCAGATGTATGCCTAATACATGACTTGCACGCCGGCTTGCTGCGGGCAATTAAGGAATTGAGGGATGGATGTGCTGAGAAAGGGTACCCACCTAGGTGGTCCGATGTTCAAAGTAGATGGTGCATGCGTCATATGGGTACTAATTTCTACAGGCAGTTTAAGAATAAGAACCTTATGGATCTTTTCAAGAGGCTATGCGCCTAGAATCAAGAGAAGAAATTCAATGAGTTTTGGAGGAGGTTGGATGAGCTGACATCTAAACAAACAGATGAGCAGTCCAGGAGGGCTACCTTTATAGGGGATGAGGCTCCACAAGCTCTTGGACTTCTATCAAGTGATGGACCTCGTATCAGAAGAAGGTCGGTATCGTCGGTTAGAAAATTTTCGGAGTGGATTGAGAATGAGCTAAAGGAGAAATGGGTCTTGTTGTATAACAAAGATGGTTCTCGATTCGGCATAATAACCACAAATTTGGCAGAGGTTTACAATTGGGTGATACGTGGTGTTCAAGGGCTCCCACTTATTGGCATTGTTAAATTTATCTTGCATGGCACATGGAAGTACTTCAAAGATCGGTTCAGAGCAGCTGGCCCCTCAATGGCAGACAATAATATTTTCTTTGGCACATTACTGACTAAGTACATGCAAAATAAAAGTAATAAGATCTGAAGATATCAAGTTATACCTTAAGGTACATAAGAGTACAGATTTGAAATATTGTATGTCGACAAGGGCATACGTGGAATCTACCGCAAATGAGTTGTGCAAGACCTGCAAGTGCTCGTGCCGAAAGCCTACTCTGCTCCACAAGCCATGTTCTTATGTTATTACCGCGAGCGGTGAGTGCGGGATAGAAGCAAGTTATTTTGTCTCACCTTATTTCATGAAAGAAGCAATTACAGTACCTGGAGTGGAGAGATATACGGCTTCGGTATTGCGGGGACATTTACTACCGAGCATTCTCAAGTTATCTACATTCTTGACCCAACAAAATTGAGGGACAAAGAAGTTAGCCGCAAGACAAAATGCATTTATAATGACATGGATGAGTCAGAAGCCAGTGGAAGGTATAAACGTTGTTCAAAGTGCGATCAGACAGGCCATACCTACAAAAAATGTTCGAAGCAGGAAGCTGTACCGTCGGGTTCAGGTGCTGATGACAATCGTCCTACGGGTGAAGGCACAACTTCAAGACGACCCCGTCGTAGACATTCTCGAGCATTTGGTGGTGCTGCGGTGTAGTGTTAGTCCATGTATCGATATAATAGAGATTCTATAACTTAAGTTCTCCTGCTTTGTTGTGTGCTTGATCTTTGTTATAGAACGATATGTATCGTATTGTTGTTTTTTATTGTCATGTAATAATGCTATAAATCTTAACAATAATTTGTAATATGGTTGTTCAATTAACTTTACGAACTTACTTTTACCTGTTGCTTTGATAATAAAAATTACGCTAACTCTCTATTTGCATGTAGGTATGGCGTATCAGACACCGAAGCTGCTCGACCGGGACCTTGACTGGTCCCACCGGTCTTATTTGTCAGCCGTCGAGGGTGCCAGGTAGGCACCTTCTGTCCACGGCGTTCAAGTCACCTTCTGTGGATAGACCCCCGGTTCCTTGAGAGGTAAGAGCTGTACTAACATTCATTCATATCATTTGTACATATCTATATTCCTCAATATTGACTACAGTGCTATATTTTGCAGGTTGTGTGAAGCTGGACTTCTTCCGCTGTGTAGGCTAGTTGAGCCTGCACCGGACGAGAGGGACCCCGCCAGGCGATGGGACGCTGACCGGTCACTTCTGGCAACACTGGTGGATCGCTGGAGACCAAAGACGCACACGTTCCACCTACTGTGCGGCGAGATGACTCTCACACTCCAGGACGTGTCCTACCTGCTGGGACTTCCTCTCGCAGGGGACGCAGTCGGTCCGGTTGACGGGGCGCATGGTTGGTCACAGGACATCACTGCTCAATTCGAGGTCGTGCATCGTCGACCTAGACTTGGTAGGCCGGGTTCGCTGCCGCCTTACACCACGAGCGGCCCCTTGCAGGCGTGGCTGCTATAGTTCACCGTAAGTCGCGGATTCCTTCGATTCACAATCATCCAATCTATAAAGCAACAGTGGTGCTGACTATAATCTTGTTTTACAGCCTGATCAGCTAAACCCTGATGCCGACGAATACTCGGTGCGACGGAGCTTGGAGGCGTACCTACTGTGGCTGTTTGGGTGGATGATGTTCACCAGCACGACGGGGCACGCGGTGGACAAGGGACTGATCCACTACGCTCGTGCGATCGCCGACATCGAGGACGGCTGCGTACCACAGTGGAGTTGGGGATCTACTGTGCTAGCGGCGACGTACCGTGCTCTTTGTGACGTGTGCACAAAGACTGATCCAGGTGTGATTCTCACTGGTTGCCCTCTCCTTCTGCAGCTATGGGCGGCTGAGCGGTTCGTGATAGGCCACCCTCTGATTCAGCACTCTACTTACGAGGGCAGCCATGGAGGCATGTACGGGTAGTCGGCTGAGGATCATTCGACTATGGGGACGGTATGGTGTCGCTGTGAGTTACATAACGTGAAATTCTAGGTTTACCATTTATGCACAAACACTAACATGTTTCCCCTGTCCTATTTTGCAGCGTCGTTATGCCCACACGTAGGTTAGGAGGGCCTACTCTGACTTCGTTATGGAGTTCGACCGTCTGTAGCCCAGCGACGTCGTCTGGGAGCCGTATAGTCCGCAGGCCATCGTGGCCCGTACACCACTTGAACTCTCAGCTCTTTGCACACGCGACTAGGTGTACTGGATGACGACAGTGCCGTTGGTGTTCGACATCATTATCGAGCCCCACTGTCCGCAGCGCGTGATGCGACAGTTCGGCCTACGTCAGGTCTTCCCTATGCCCGTGGAGATGGTTGTGTCGCACGACGTGCACCGATTAGTACAGCTGCGATCTTTGTTGAGTACTACAACACTTTAATGAAGTCTAATGCACTCTCTGCAAATAGGTATAATCGTAGGGGATAGGCAGGCATCACTCAGTGGTATCCCTGACTGCAGAGGTACGTGGACGACTGGTTGTTGGCGACGGAGGAGACCATCGATGAGGTACGTCCACACACTAAGGACACCTATCTAGCATACCTCAGGTGGTACCCGCCCCGCACCCGCACATGCATGACGTTCACCCCAGATGATCCACAACCACACATCGCCGCTGTGACTGACATGTATCCTACACACCGTGACCAGGACTACTTCCGCGCTGTAAGTCACATTCTCTTTGCACTTTGCTATTCCCTTTGTAGGTGTCCACGGTTCTAATACATATTCACGTCACATTTGAAATAGGCCGACGCAGCGCGACAGGTTCGGTTTGATGTGGACGCGGTGTTCGGACGGTTGGACGGTGGGATCGTGTTGACTGAGGAGGAGTAGAGGACGACTTTAGGGAGGATCCGTCAGTCGATACACATAGTGATTCGTGCGCTTACTTGTCGTGCGGTCGATGCGGTACCTCCCGTAGCTGTACGTCAGCACCAGCCACGGCCCGCAGGAGCAGGAGTGCACCAGCAGGGTTCTAGTCAGCTAGCTGGCCCCTCCAGAGATAAATTCCGCTAACCATTGGTTAATAATATGTTTCCTTCTATGACATGCACCGTTTTAGATCAATATGCTTCCATGTAGCTTTCGCTACACTGTATCTACATCCCTCCGGAGTTGTCACGTCCACGCAGGGAGCGTACCACACATGACCGCATGCGCAGCAGGGCATGAGCAGTGCCCCCGGGGCCACCACAAGAGGTCCTTCAGGTTAGTTCAAAGTTTACTTTTGCCTTGCAAAATTTCGGTTTGCAATTATCAACAATTTTGTGCACAGGGTTCCACTCTATAGTGTCGGGGATGTTTGTTGGCGCTGGCTCCTCCGCGCAGGGCGCACGCAGCAGCGGTTGGGCACCGGATCCTTTCGAGGGCGACGACTTAGAGGACGACAAGATCCAGAAGGTACTAGGTTCCTTGCAGCTCGGAGGAGCTCCGCCACCGCAAACACAGTACCTACCAGCTACCACACCTGTGCAGGTGAGCCGCGCTGGCCGTGCTGTATCACTAGACCGGTTGACGTACTCCTAGGGCCAGGAGCGAGTGCATGGTAGGAAGACGAAGAGGTCTAAAGGTTACGGCCATGGCTCGTAGTACGTTGTATCAGTAGTAGTTAGCCTGTTGTACGTTATGTTTTATTAATCCTATGTTTACTGAAGAAACATCTTTACTTCATTTAGGCTCGTTGATCAAACGATAGACTCCTCATGGTCTACGTTTGCGACGAAATTGATCAAAAACATGAATTTTCGAGTTTCAATTTCACGACGAAAGTAGATTCCGAGCGGTGACAACCAAGCACATGTTAATTGCTGTCGATGTTTTACACCGGCAATAAATATATGGGGCTACTCGGCGGATGGAAACTCGGTGGATTGCAAAGGAACACAAGGAAATTTTATACTGGTTCAGGCCCTCGATGTGAGGTAATACCCTACGTCCAGTTTGTATGTATTCCTTTGAGGATATACGGTGGTAGTTCTGATGAACTTGTGTGCACCTGCCCTCATGGGGCGCCCTGCCTCCCCTTATATACTGGGGGACCGGGTTACAAGGTAGGAGTCCCCATCGGATTACGACTAGGAGATCTCCCCTTAGAGATATAACGCACCCGACTAGGACTGTATATTCCTTTCTATACAAGGCGAAGTCTGCCGAATTTAGCTATATCTCTAATTACAAGGCTAGGCCCATCCTCTATCCGAGTGGCCCATATGCTTGTCATGAGGTACCCGGGGACCATGGCACCCACAGTAGCCCCCGAGACCTTCATAGTTGAGTCACAGCTGATGCCGAGTGCTCATCCTCTACGGTGAAGTCTTCCCGAGTGCATTGCTCCCGAGTGCTCTTTGTCTGAGTGCTGCTTCTCCCGAGTCCTGCTTCATGTCAGCTGGCAGCGAGGCTATGAAGGGCTCGATGTAGATGTTGGAATAGTGTGCGCCGAATAGGCGCACCTATTAGGTGTAGCCCCCGACTTTGTGCTTAATTGTGAAGACAATTAATCATAAAGTCAAAGATCTTTAACCTGGCAGTCTTTCCCGAGTAGATTACTACTGGTACATGAGACTCTTCGGCATCATGTCAACCGGAATATAATTTATAGTCTTGCCGAGCAGGGAACTACTCGTATGTAGGACTCTTCGACTTCATGTCAGTCGGAATGTATGTTTATAGTCTTGCCGAGTAGGATGCTACTCGCATATGGGACTCTTCAGCGTCATGTCAGCTGGAAAGGGGGTGTTTATAGTCTTTTCCGAGTAGTATACTACTCGAAAATTAGACTCGTCGGCATCATGTCAGCCGGAAAAGGTGTTTATAGTCTTTCCCGAGTGGCGTCCCATTCGGAAGTTAGACTCTTCCGCATTATGTCAGCGGGAATGAGAATTTTATAGTCTCTCCCGAGTAGTGCACTACTCGAAAGTTAGACTCTTCAGCGTCATGTCGGCTGGAGTAATGTTGCTCATGGCAACTGGTGGCCGCGCATATAGGCCGAGTACCACTGTATGAAAAATAAATCCATTACGTGGTTAGGTGTACTCGAGAGAGATACCTGTATCTCCAATTTCAATGAAGGCCAGCTTGTGATCCTTGTAAGGATGTTTCCTCGAGACCTGGCGGATAAGACAGATACCCAAACATATATGTTTAGCAATAAGGCTCTCATGAAGCATATCTGTTTACCTCATCGGCTCCTGTTGGTAGCACCAGCACTATAATTTCAACTCAGCCTGCGGGCGCCCACATGGAGCATGCTACCGTAGGAACTCATATCTGGTGGCTGCTACCAAATAAGCGGCCTGAGCCGACCTATCCAGCATAGCTCTAGGGAAGTATCATCCATCGCATGTCAGGATGAGTTTTTTGGTGTTGGTACCGAATCAGCCAGAGAATCCTTATTCGCAAGCCTTTCCGACTTACGTTCTGGATGCAAACTGGTTGCCACATGTACCGAGTAGGTATGTTGCAGGATCTGCTTGCCTCCTCAGGTGTGACGCAGTGCATGAGAACTCCGGATGCGCTTGACGATGTAAGTCTTCTCTGACTTGGGAAAAGCCGAACAAGGTACCCGAACCTTGCATTAGCAGAGGGTTCGGCTGGTGACCCTCATGGGGCGTACCCTATCCAACAGAGTTATAGCCAAGCTAGGCACCCGAATCTTGCATTAGCAATAGGATTCGGCTGGCGACCCTCATGGGGCGTACCCAACCTGATAGAGTTGCGGCCAAATAAGGTACCCGAACCTAGCATTAGCGTAGGATTCGGCTGGCGACCCTCATGGGGCGTACCCTACTTTAGCCGAGTGGTACACAGCCCCGACTGGCGCCGGGGGCCGATTGTTAGCTCCCATGGAGCGTAGTCGGGGAAGATGACGTCCCGACTGGCGCAAGTACTCGGTAAGTAGCCCTCATGGAGCATCCCGAGTGTATTTTGGCAGACTGTCCAGCCCTCGAGCGTAGGAGATAGGCTCGAAGCCCTGAGTTCCTGTCACGCATATCCGGAGCTGGCCTGCAATATAAAATATCGGATGAGTAGCATCTGATGATGAAAATAATCACCCGAATAAAATGTATTTTACAATGTATGTAAATACGTGTTCTTCCTCTTTTTGATATTAATTTCCTCGATAGTTGATCCCTTACGTTTAAGCGCTCTGCCCGACTAGTCATAGCCCCCTAGCGTCGGGAGTTGGCTCATGGCTCTTTCCCAGGCACGCGTTTTGGGTGACTTGAGTTCGTCTTACATGGAGCAGAGTTTCACGGATCGAGATTTATGCTACTCGAGTACTTTTGTAATCATTTAAGAGCAAAAAGGAAAAAGTAAATGCGCAGCTTGTACACCTATTAGGTGTAAGCGGCTGTGGCACTAGCAAGGCCGAGTAAGGAGATGTTTATCAGAAAGCGACTTAGCTGTTCGGTATTTGGGAGTGGGGATGCCATCCTCGTGTTTGAGCTTGTGAGCCCTCGAGCATGTCGCTTGTTGTTCTGATAATCTTCAGTTGTTGAAGGTCGAAGACGGTTGTGACCGACTGCCACAATAGAGCCGTCTGACTTGCGTTTGCGATTCCCAGCTTAGTCGGGACCGCGTCGTCGGTGTTGTCCCGCTTCTTCTGTCAGGGTGACTTGTTGTCATCGAGGGCCTCGGCAACAGCGTGGGCCGAGTCGGCGTACTTGTTTGCCATGTCGAATAGGGCCTTGACAGAGTTGGGAGGCTTCCGCGTGAATTTGTCGATAAACGAGGTGTCTTTGACTCCTTTTCGAAAGGCGGCGATGACGACCTCATCCTTGATGTTCGGGATTGAGTTCCTCCTCTCAGAAAACCTCTTGATGAAGTCACGAAGAGACTCGTTCTTCTTTGGCGCAACTGATATAGGTCGTACTCGAAGATGGCTCTCGTATGTTCCCTGGAAGTCGGTGATGAACCGTTCCCGGAGTTCTCCCCAAGAGCTGATTGATCGCTTTGGGAGTCCTGTTAGCCATGTCCTCGCTGAGTCGGCTAGAGCAACTGGGAGGTAGTTAGCCATGACTTTGTGATTTCCCCCAGCTGCTCGGATCGCCAGAGTGTAGACCGTGAGCCAGGACTCGGGATTGGTCTTGCCATCGTATTTGTCGATGCCTGTAGGCTTGAAACTCGACGGCAGTCGACCTGTCGTAGCTCCTGGGTGAAGGCTGGTATGCCTCCGTCTTCATGTGGACTCCGACCCCGACTACGGCGGCGAAACCGCTCGTAGTGGAGGCCGAATTGCTCGTTCTCGTCTTCCAGTTGGCGTTGCTCGTCTTCTTCTCGTTTGCGGCGCCGAGCATTAATGTCTTGCTGAAGGTCACGCCATAGTTGGCCTCGGAGATCCCGGTTGTCCCGACGGTCACTTCGACGTTGCCGGTTGTTGTTTGGGTTGCCGAGTGACGTTTGGCGTGACTCCGTGTGCAGCCGACTAGAGCCGGCCACTCGGCATCGCTTTGAGGTAGACGAGACTGCCATTGGGGATGCCGACCGGTTGGTCGGTATGAGGTATCTCCCGAGTGTTGGTGCTGCTGACATGCAGCAGCGGTAAGCATGGCTTTTATCCTTGCGATCGTCGGGGTGGCCTGATGATCAGGCCCAAGCTGGACTGTGTCCAGTAGGGTTGCAGCGCGCCACGATGTTTTCTGTTGGGGAGTAACGAAGACATCGTGGTCGCCGACTCGGGTTTGGAGGATTTGCTGCTGAGGCGGTTTGCTCAGCCTTGCGTAGATCGTCGTTGGGCGTGCAGGCGTCTTGCTTCTTCTCCTGTTGTTCTTGCAGTCGGCAGGGCCTCTCCTCTTGTTGTTCGTGTAGGTCGGCGTGATTCCTGAGTAGACACCAGTGGAGCCTTTGGATGCCATGAAAATTTCTCGTGGCGGAGAGAAGCTTGCCGAGTTGCTGTCCGCTCAGAGTCGTAGTCCGCTGGAAGTCGGAGTCCGACTTGCGAGTCGAAGTCGGCGATGGTTGATGGGGATGAGTGTAACTCCGACCTCCCTAGATCCGATCTCAAGCGGCTCGGGCCCGTATCCGAGTCGACTCTCCCAGGGGATCGGCGTTTGCGTGTCGGATGTAGATTGTAGATATCCGCGGCGTCGCCGAGTCCGGACAGGGAACGTTGACGATCTCTTCCCTTCTCGGCCCGATCTCGGACTGGCTCAGAACCGAGTCCCGAGTCGAACAGTGGAAGGAAGAGTTGTCCTGGACTCGGGCGTATTGGAGATCGCCGCAGCATGTCGTCGAAGATTGCCGCAGCGTCATGTGGGCCGACTGGCGCGGAGTCAGCCGGTTCCTCGGCGGTTTGGATCGGGTCCGTGTCGGCCGGGGTGAGATTGCCGATTCTGGTCGGCGACGAAGTCGAGGCTTCTGAATGCGATTCCGTACCTACCGGGGGGGAGTTTGCCGCCGTCGACTTCGGTTGCTGGATCCATCGAGCTTGTAGATGTAGATCGCGCCGAAACCCTACTGGCGCGCCAACTGTCGATGTTTTACACCGGCAATAATATATGGGGCTACTCGGCGGGATGGAAACTCGGTGGATTGCAAAGGAACACAAGGAATTTTATACTGGTTCAGGCCCTCGATGTGAGGTAATACCCTACTCCAGTTTGTATGTATTCCTTTGAGGATATACGGTGGTAGTTCTGATGAAACTTGTGTCACACTGCCTCATGGGGCGCCCTGACCTCCCCTTATTATATGGGGGACCGGTTAGCAAGGTAGGAGTCCCCATCGGATTACGACTAGGAGATCTCCCCTTAGAGATATAACGCACCCGACTAGGACTGTATATTCCTTTCTATACCAAGGCGAAGTCTGCCGAATTTAGCTATATCTTATAATTACAAGGCTAGGCCCATCCTCTATCCGAGTGGCCCATATGCTTGTCATGAGGTACCCGGGGCCCATGGCACCCACAATTGCTTACGAACCTAATGAAATTATCCATCCAACGAGTACAAACAACACATGAAACGTTTCTAGTTATCGTTATTACATGCCTTAGAGTATTTCAAATAGACATCTGACTAGATATGCATCTACCGTGTGCAGCGTGGGGTACTTCTCTTTCCTCACCGCCTCTGCCCAGCTTGCTTCGCACGTGTGCCTCTCCCGCTTCCTCTCCTTGTCTACCTTAGGGGCTTTCTGCTCCTGCCGCTCCTTCTCCTCCTTTCTCTTTTGCTTAGATCCCACTCTGCTTCTGCTGCCCAAAGACATTTGAGCCGCTCCCTGTGCTATTCCCATGACCTACAAAGAAACTCTGCGTCCTCTGGACGGATCTCCACATCTATCCACTGCACAAAGTCGCACAGAGGCGGAGGAGGCTTCGGTGCCTTGACATATGCAAATTTGTTAGTTCAAAGGTTCTAATATTTCGTACTACAAGATAATTCGTATTAACTCCATTGGCTTCTTCGACTTCCCTTTTTTCCCTTGTGGCTTTGGCTTCTCTGGGAAATAAGCGTAATTAGCACACATCCAATACCTTTGCTGGTACGTGTGATCCTGCTCACTGATTGTAACTTTGCAATCATCTCCGCACCAACACATTGGCGGAGGCACACCAATCGAAGTTCGTTGACGACTAGACATACCAAACGTATCCATAGCAACTTACATTATAACCAAATAAACGCAAGTTATAACTCGCTAGGCCAAAAATACCGTATACAATTACATACCTAGGGTATACTACACATTACTAAAAAAGATGAAATGTCATTGTCCTCATTTCCATCTCCCTAGCTGTTATGCTCAACTACGTTAGATCTAGACCCTGTGGACCAAACCTAACATTTACTTACCCTTGAAATAACTAGTACAATACTACACATACTACATCACTTGATGAATAGAAATAAAAATTACAAAGTGACAATAGATTTTACCTGTGGACGAATCAGTAAATCGGCAGAACTTCGCTACTTTCGTTCAGCCTCGCTCTTAGCTCTCTCTTCTTTTTTTCTGTGATTTCTATGAATTTTATGACATTTTTGGAGGTTGGGAGGGGGTCTTATACTGGCCCAGCAATAAGCCACTGTCGGAGGATGAAACCTCGACGGCGGGAGATCGGGAGACCCCCCTTTTGAGATTCGGCTAGGGGAGTAGTTCTCAGACGAAGTCGGCGTCAGTGGGTATCAGCGGAACAATGGATGAACCGAAGGGAAGAAAGCACACGAAGAAGACAGGAGGATTTATACAGGTTCGGGCCGCACGGAGGCGTAATACCCTACTCCTGTGTGTATGCTATGTGGGGATGAATGTGGTTGCAGTGTTACAAGATGAGCTCAGCCCGCTGCCGCGCTGAGGAAGAAGAAAGTATCTAAAGAGTGAGCTCGGGAGCAGAGGGTTAGAGGTCCTTAGTGCAGTGTGTGTCCCCCGTCTCCCCTGGCATGGATCCTCCTTTATAGGCGAGGGGATCCACAGTGCCGAAGTCATGAAGAGGGAGAGAAAGCGGTGTCTTGTCGCACGTCTCCGCCTGCTGCCACCTGCTACGCCCACGCCGGGGTAGGTCGGCTGCGGGCGGCCAGTCTTCGGGACGTGAGGATGTGACGGGATGTGACGGAGCGTCTGGTCGCCCGCCTTGGTTGATGGAGCGGGGAGGCGTGACGGCGCACGCCTCCAAGTCAAAAGGCTCTGACTGTGAACAGCGATTGCACAGTGAAAGGAGCCTCCGTAGTCAAAAAGGCTCTGGCTGCACAGGAGCGGGCGACAGGCGCGTCACGCCTTGTCGCCTCATCGTTAATGCGGGTAGTTGGAGAGTTGGTCCGCTAGAGTTCTTCGGGCGGATCGGCCGCGGCAAGCCGAGACGATCGGCTCTCGGGCCGCACTCGGGGCGAGGCGATCGGGGGCAGTCGGCACCCCGGGCAGTCGGCCTCGGCTCCGGGCAGTCGGCAGTCGGCCCCGGCAGTCGGCAGTCGGCCCTGTGGCGGGTCATCGGCCCCCGGAGCAGTCGGCACCTCGGGAGCAGTCCAGTCGGGAAATCGGCACCCGGGTCGGGGCGACCGGCGCCTCGGGACCGGGGGATGCGCGTCCCGGGCCCGGCCAGTGCCTGGGCCCCCTGGATACTTGGCGGGAGAGCGGCTGTAGCCGGTCTTCTCTTGCGCAAAATGTGGATTCCGGAGTATTTGCCGCGGCCGAAGACCCTCGCGTCCCTGGGGACTGGGGGACCCCCAGTCCCATTTCGCCGACAGCCGCCCTCTAGGAGGACGGCAAGGGGGCCGTCTGTAAAACCCGACCGTGGGCCGACGCTGTCGGAGGAGTGAACTCCAACCGCAGGGGAGTCTAGGGACCCTCTTTGAGGTTCGGCCAGGGGAGTGTTCACAGGACGGCTGCGGCGTCTGGTCGATGGCACGCAAGGGAGACAGAAAAGTAAACAGGTTCGGGACGCGCGAAGGCGTATATCCCTACTCCTGTGTGTATCTGCTATGTGGGAGATAAATGCGGTTTGTTCTTACAAGATGTTCTTGAGGGGTGCTCAGGAGCTAGCCCTAACTTGGGAACTCGGTCTCTCTAGAAGCTGAACCCAATCTCTGCAGCAGGCCCCTCTTTTTTCTGTTGGCATGGATCCTCCTTTCATAGTCCAAGGGGAGTCCACAGTGCCTAGTACACATGCCAAGAGAAAGCTTTTCTAGGTACGATATGTCTTGTCGCACGCGTCCGCCTGCTGAGGCACGCCGGAGTTGGTTCGGCACGTCTGGTCGTCACGTTGCTCAGCTGCTGCGGGCGGCTAGGTCATGAAGATGTGACGGCGCACGTCATCGCCGCCAGAGCGTGGAAAACCGAAGCCCTCTTAGTCAAATATTCTCTGACTGCATAGGGAGCGGGCCCACGGGGGGCCATCATGAGAGCCCACGCATGTCCGAGCGGGTGACAGGCGCGACACGCCCCATCGCCTCGTCATTAATGCAGGTAGTTGGAGAGTTGATCCGCTCGTGTCAGGCTCGTGCCCGGGGCAGAGAGCTTATCGAGCTCTCCGCGCGCACAAGGCGCCGAGTTCCTCGGGGACCGAGGCTGTGAGCCCCGGGCTCGGGAAGCGCGCCCCGTTCCCGGGAATGCCCCAGCGATGTGCCCCGGAAACGCGCCCCGGGACCGTGCCTGTGGGTCCCGGGACCGGGGAGCGAGACCCGGGCTCGGGAATATCCCCGGGCCATAGGGCCCGAGGTGGATGTGAGCGGTCGTCGCGACGCGCCCAGGGAAGGTGCACCCGGGTCTGGACAGTGCTCGAGCCCCAGGCACTTAGCGGGAAAATAGCCGTAGCCAGCCGTCACTTGTGCAGAATGTGGGCCCCGGAGGAGCTGACGTGGCCGAAGATCCACGCGTCCCCGGGGTATGTGGGGCCCCCAGTCCCGTTTCACCGACAGACGCTTTTGCGAGCAGCCTCCTTGTCATCCTCCCAGAGGAAGGCTTATCCCAGCAAGGGGGCCGCCTGTAAAATGGCTGACCCGTGGGTCGGCGCTTTTGTAGGCGGCCCCTTGCTGTTCTCCTAGAGGACGGTTTATTTCTAGCCAGTGGGCTACCTGTAAAAGTGCAGACGGCCATCGGCCGTCCGGCCCACGGCCGTCTGCCACATCATAAAATCACCCTCTGGGAACGCCCTCCCAAGGGACGTTAGGAGTTTATTTTTGTAAATTTTTAAAATAAAAATATACTTTTGTAAATATTTTTTTAAAAAATATAAAAATAAAAAAATTTCTGAAAAGCAAAGGGAAGAGGCCGAGATTAAACTGCGGCCTGCGGGGTTATTATGTATTTGGGCTTAGATTGTACGGCCATTATATGGCCTGCTGGCCTGGTCCCGTTCGCTTGAAAGCCTCAAGAGGTTCAGCAGATTGGGCTTCTGCCTTCTGTGAGAGTAAAGATTTGCTTACTGGGCTTTGGTTATGGCCGCTATATTGTGGCGTTACGGTGTTACCATATTCAGTTCCCTCTAAAGAAAAAAAAAAGGGGAAAATTCTTGTTCAGCTTCACCTTTTCTTTTCCCTGAGACACGGTAGAAACGCTGAGGCTTATAGGCACGTGCACAATCATCCTTATGACTATAGATATGTACATCCTATTTCTATGAGCATAATTGAAAAACCAAGCCGACTATTAATAGATATATCTGAAAGAATAATTAGCTATAAATATTATCTACTGCTGAAAAAATAATTAGCCATAAATACAAACACTCATGTCAAGTTTGAGATTTGAACTCAAGTAGAAAGGTTTCATAACAAGAAACCTAACCAGCACGTTCAGTTTGCTTCTTTAGCTTGGTATAAGAGAAACCTTCCTCCAGAAAATTAAACAAAAGGTTAAGAAAAATCTCACCAATTATCATACCATTTTCCATTCGGGTTCACTTTTCTACCCAAGTGCGATCTGATCTCACCGATTTACAGCACAGCTGCACGAGTAAAATGCAGGCCATTAGTCAGCTCCAATGCACGTCCTCCTCGGATGATTGCGGTCTTTTACTACATCAATTAGCCGAGACAGCCTTTATGCCTTGTGACTCGGACGAGCCCAAGAATGGACCGGGGATGCAATAAGACGAGCAGCAATTGGAGCTTGTTCCATCAAATTGTTTGAGCCCGTACAAAATCCATCGCCGTGCACTATCACTAGGACTGCAAAATGCATCATTCGGTCGAGCAACCAGCCGGCAGAACCGAACTCTCCCAGTTTAACAAGCCCAATAATTGACTTTTCCAGCCACGCAAAGCAGCAATAATTCAAAACTTCTTTCAGAAAGTTGACGTAGTTCCATCCTATGATGCCGGAAGAACAAGATGTTGATATTCTGTTGGTGCTTTCAGCACTGGAAGATCTGATAAGTTGATACGCGAATAGTACTGCTGAGTTGATCACTTTTCCGGCGTATAGTGTTAGTTGTTTTGGGCAATTGTGGCTGCATTATTGGCAACAGAAAAGCAATTAACGAGGCACACGCTAGTTAGTACAGTGCTTTGTAGCTTCCAGTAGTGGAAGGCCTCAGGAGAACCCATTACGGGAGCCAATAATTCACTAAGGCGGAAAGGTTGTGGCAGTGGCAACCAAGCTGCAGCTGCAGTTCCCACTCTGGAGTCCTGGACGGACGGGCAGGGAAGAGGTTTCCGAGTTGTAGTAAAAAACGTGCTTCATGACTGCCCATTTCAGCTAATTATTGCACTAAACTACTCATGAATTGACTAGAGATAGGTTGATTTTGCAGCGAACAATCGAATGTGGCACATGGTATTGTAAAAGAATGTTATCATTGCTTCGCTTTGCAGTAACACAGAGGGGACAATATCTTCAGAAATAGCGATAAGCTTCAAGAAGTCACCACATCACGGTCTTCGCCAGTCGGCAGTGATCACATAATTATTTATTGAAATAAAAATTGAGCTATCTTGTACAAGTTCAAAGCAATTCTTACCTAGTAGCCAGGGCTGTCGATGGGACAGTACCACCAGAGCGGCTACATAGGGCCTCCAAAATTTTGGGGCTCTCACCTGCCACCTGGTGGCTTGGTATTGGTAGATGTAGTGGGCTGGTCACATGCCTGTACCTAGGCCCAGTGCAGCGACAGCGAGGAGAGGACTGAGGGTTCGAGGCCGCGCCGAGGGCATCCAGATGTCGACACGGCCACCGACACTTCGTTAATTCCGCTTGATCACTGATTCGCTTTGCTTGCCTCGCTGTTTCTGTTCGGCTATTTGGTGTTCGCTAATCTAATCGCCAGGGCTTGCCTCTCTTGATCGCTGCTGATTCGCTCCAAGCCTCCAACCTCCAACTCCAAGGCTCCAATCCATGATCGCCAGGGTCCTGGTGATCGCATCGGGTATCGGCGCATCCGCATCGCCTGGCCCTGACGCCTGATCGCCCGTCGCCGTTGTCGTCGCGTCCGTGATCCGTGCTGAGCGTCCTAGAAATTAGACGGTGAATTGGTAATTTGAATCAAATTAGAAATTAACATAATTGTAATTTTCTAATTAAATTACAATATTTTGAATGATAGATTGGATTGATTATTGAATGAAAAGTAATGTAAATGTCTTTTCTTTTGTTTGTAAAACAGGAAGACATTTATTTCCTCAATCTTCAGCGGTGGGCATGTCTTCTAGAAATAAAAAGTATGATTCGGGTGCTAAAAAGCGTAAGAAGAGACAAAGACTAGACATAGTAGCTCAATCTCAAAAGGGTGCACTTGATAGATTTGTTGTGAGAGAAACTCCGGATGCTACTGTTGATGGCGGTTATAGGTGGCCAAACGGGCGGACCGGGCCGGCACGGCCCGAGGCACGGTCCGGCACGGCCCGCTACGGCACGGCCCGTGTAGGCACGGTTCCTGTAGCGGGCCGTGCCGTGCCGGCCCGCGTGCCTCCCCTCGGCCCAGGCACGGCACGCCGAGGTCGTGGGCCGTGCCGGCAGCACGGCCCGTCGGCAGCCCACCATGCCCGGGCCGGCCCGGTTCGCCGACGCCTGCTGCCGCGCGTCCGGTGTCCCCGGCCTCCGCCGCCTGCCGCCGCCCTCCGCCGCCTCCCCGCCTGCGCGCCGCCCCCTCCGCCGCCTGCCGCCGCCTCGGCCTCCTCCCCGGCCTCCTCGGCTCCTCCGCATCCTCCTCCTGCCGCGTACGGCCTCCGCGCCGTCCTCGGCCTCCTCCGCCTCCTCCCGCTAGGCCTCGGGCCTCCTCCTGGCCTCCTCGGCGCCTGCGGCCTCCTGCCGCCACTCGGCCCTTTTCTCGGCTCCTCCGCCTCGTCCCGCCGCCTCGGCCGTCTCCGCCCCCTCCGCCGCCGCCGCCTCCGCGCGCGCCTCCCCGGCCTCCGCCGCCTGCCGCTGCCCTCTGCCACCGCCTCCCCGCCTGCGCGCCGCCCCCTCAGCCGCCTGCCACCGTGCCCGTGCCTGTAACGACCCGCTTTCCTTTTCCCTGTTGTAACTGGTTTTCTGGATCTTAATCCTTTCCTATCCTGTCAGCTGTGCCTCCGTTTTCCCTCTCCCCGGACAGCCGACTACCTCTTCACTTGTGCCGAGTAGAGTTGCTACTCAGTCCTTGTATCCTGCCCTTTTTCATTGTCTTACTCGGACCTCCTTGCTGCCGAGTATGCACTGTGTAGTGGCCGACTACCTTGTTGAGACCTGTTGCTTCTTTGTCCCCCGAGTTGCACCCACCCGCTGGACGCCGACTACCATGGTAGTGAAGAATCAGTCTTCACCTACCCGCAGCACCGCCTGGACCAGTGGTCAGTCCGAAGCCCTGTCAGTGAGATTTCTCCAACCTGTCCTAGCCCTGACCTTAATGTCTCACGCAGCTACAGTGCCTGCCAACTCCTCTGACCAGTTGGACTCCAAAGTCACTCCCTGTCATATCCCTGTCAGTTCATCTTGACTTCCTTGCTCCACCCGTTGCCCAGCTCCACCGTCCTCAACCTTGCACGTCGGCTATATATATTGGCCAACCGTGCCTCCTTCTTCCTTTGTTTTGCAAACCGTCGCCTGGTTCGCAAGCCTGGTTCAGCCGACTGCTCCCTTTTCTGCAGCCGACTACTTCTTGATCCTTTTTCTTGGTGTTTTACTTCTCCTGCTTATCAGTGTTTCTTTCTGCTTGTTCAGAACCTGAACCGGTGGACGATCCCGAAGCCGCCTTCGCCGAAGAAGATCTTTCGTTGGAATAAGGCAAGCCTCTTTGATCATATTGTTTCCCATATATGCAAAACTATGTTGTTTGGAAAATATATGCATGCTTAGTTTACACCTTTTTAAACTGTTGGCCTCGGTTTTGCAAGCGCAACCGATGGACCTACCCAGTAGTAGCACTTATTTGGTAGGATGTTGTTATATTTCTCCCTTGAAGAGCCCCACAAATGGCACGCTAGCATCCTATCTGAGGATACGATGCCGAGTAGAATGGCTTAGCTCTGCAACGTTGTTTGTCGTTGGGAAAAATGATGGGTTTTACTAAACAGTTTGGAAAACCCGATACCTTGTGTATCGGCGCGTTTTGTGAAATAAAGGAAAGATTTGTGAAAATCTTGATGTACAGAGACAGTGCCTGTGTGGCTTGGCTATGTATTATCATTAAGGACCGATTCCCATAGCGTAGTTTTGTTTGCCAGTGATTTGTGAAAAGTGTTTGATGGAAAGGGAACCGTGACCTGAGTTTGCCGAGTAAGCAAACGGAAGGCCTGTATGGCCAGAAACGGATCTGTGTGATCTGGGGTGTTAAGCACCATAAACAAGTGTATGAAAAGTAAACAGGATGAAGATCATGCTCCCGGGTTGTAGCCAGGGCAGCAAAGTTTAAGCCCCCGGGTTGTAGCCAGGGCGGCAATTCAATCTTCGGGTTGTAGCCAGAAGACGGTGATGAGCACGCTCCCGGGTTGTAGCCAGGGTAGCAGTGTTCCAGCTAGCTGGTTGTAGCCAGCCTAGCGGGCATTTAGTGCCATGATCATGCTCCCGGGTTGTAGCCAGGGCAGCAATGATGAGCCCCTGGGTTGTAGCCAGGGCGGCCGATAGCTAGCTGGTTGTAGCCAGCCTAGCGGGCATTTAGTGCCATGATCATGCTCCCGGGTTATAGTCAGGGCAGCGATGATGAGCCCCCGGGTCGTAGCCAGGGCGGCCGACTAGCTAGCTGGTTGTAGCCAGTGTAGCGGGCATCAAGTGCCACAGCTGAGATTTGGTTGTAGCCGAGTCTCAGGGTCAACGAGTGGTTGTAGCTACTCGGGAGATAAAGGACCAACAAATGCAAAGTAAAAAAGGAAGATACAAACATATATAAATGCTTGATCCCCTAAGTGGCGAGATGTTGGAAAGCAACTTGCGGATTGGATAGAGGCGTGAGCCTCTGTCCGACAACTAAAATTTGGAACTCACTAGTGTTTGCAAAGAAAAGAGTTATAAAGGTAGTTTTTCGCAAATGAAACCCTTAGCTCTTCTTGTCTGACCAACATGGCATTATTCCCGGCTTGCTGAGTACGAAAGTACTCACCTTGTTCATATATATGTATAGTAGGTTTTGGAGAAGAAGGCGAAGATCCGACTGCTGCCGAGTTCCTCCAAGACCAGGCCGACTACGAAGACTTCTGAAGGTTTCGAGCCTAGTTCCTAACCGAGCCTGTGGAGTAGTTTTTGTCCAGCTTCCGCCCTGTTCTGCTGTTTCGCTAGTTTACCTGTTGATTATTTTTGCCCATCCCGGGTCTGTCCTGGACGAATCTCCTTGTACATATATGTAAGTACTCTGTTATGTATTTATTGTAACTCTGAGTTGTATCATTGTTGTGCGTACCCGACTACTGATCCTGGGATCGGGTGCCTTATGCACATGGTGGCCTTCCACCTAGTCGGGAGGCGCCACAGTGCCCGTGCCCGTGCCCAGTGCCCGTGCCCGTGCCCAGTGCCCGTGCCCCGTGCCCCCATGCCCATGCCCCGTGCCGTGCCCGTGCCTCGTGCCGTGCCGTGCCGGCCCGCTACAGTCCACGGGTCGTGCCGTGCCGGCCCGCCGGCCCAGGCACGGCACGGTTACTCGGGCCGTGCCGGCACGGCCCACGGCTAACCGTGCCGGGCCAGCCCGGGCACGGTTACTGTAGCACCGTGCCCGGGCCGGCCCGACGGGGCACGACCCATTTGGACATCTCTAATGGCGGTCGTGGTGATGATGCAGAAGAGGTTGAGGCTAATGTTGGCCAAGGTAATGATGCAGTAGAGGCAAATATTGATGAAGGTGATGGTGGTAATATTGCTGATGAAGGTCATGCTGCTAACATTGCCAATGATGGTAATGTCTGCATTATCATTAGGGCTGAAAATGAAAACGGTAATTCTCGGTTACCGGAAATCGTTTTCGAGAAATTTTGGTTTTTCCCCCCTAAATGGAAACGGCGACGGTAACCGATAAAACGGAAACAATAACGGTAGAAACATCTGATAATGAAAACGAAAACGATTTATCTCTGTTCCGATCGTTTTCGAAAAATACCGTATTTAACTGATAATCTACCGGCAAAATCATAAATATTTATTTTTTTAGGGTTACCTGTGCTGCTACTACGCCTGGCCTAAATCCAATCGATCCCCACCGGCGGCGGCAAGGCGCACGGCCAGCGGCGGAGGCGCAGGCGCACGGCGGCGGCGGCAGCGGCAGCGGCGCAGGCGCACGCAGGCGCACGCGGTGGCGGGCGCGGAGGGCGCCAAGCGCAGGGCAGCGCAGGCGAGCGCACGGCGGGCACAGGGCGCACGGCGGCACACGGCGAGGCGCAGGCGCACGGCGGCGGCAGTGGCAGCGGCAGCGGCACAGGCGCACGGCGGCGGCCGCGGAGGCGCAGGCGCTTAGCGGCGGCGGCAGCGGCAGCGGCACAGGCGCACGGCGCGGCCGCGGAGGAGTAGGCGCACGGCGGTGATTCAGGCGGTCGGCGGTGACATCTAAGATGAAGATGGCACCGGCTGGAGATGCTAATGCAACACCCCGATGCCCTCGAGCGTGAGTGATGGAGTCACCACTCCCTATCGACCTCGCCGCCTCTCAAACCTCGGCAACGGCCACAGCTTCGTCTGGTAAGCTCATCTCATCTTCTTATGCCATATCACTTATTCACTGATTCATTTTTCTGTAAACTTTATAGCAATAGCTGTGTAAGTGTAGGACCGTAGGCTTTAATATAAATTTATTTGTATATATTCCCGATGCACTATCGCTTTCATGATTTTCGATCGTTATCGATGCACTTTCGATCGAATAGATTCGTTTCCGAATTTACCGGAATATCGATGCCATTCTCGCTTCCGACAATATCGTATCGATTTCGTTTTCGAGAAAATAATATGAAACTGAAAATGATTTGATCTCCTACCGATCGTTTCCGACCGTTTTCAGCCCTAATTATCATATACTAGAGTTCTGTAACGCCCCGGTTTTCGGGCCATTAAAAACTATTTTAGTAAAAACCCTAATTTCAAAATTTTTAGCTTTTTGTGTGTGCTTAAGGATTAGTGCCATAGGTCTCAGTTTAAATCTCCTTGAAAACCCTACAACCCCGATTTCAAAATTTCCTTCCAAATTTCGAGACTCGAATTTTGCAATTCGACTGTTTCTCTCTAAATTTTCTCGGAAAAATTCAAAATCAAATACCTCCCAAAAATTCTCTGTACTCGGGTCCAAATCTTGCAATTTGAAGTCCTCCAACAAAAACCCTTTAAAAATCGCCTTTGAAGCCTTTCAGTAAAAATCCCCTTATTTTGCCCCTCCAAAAATTCAAGTTCCATCAAGAACTCCCTTCCTAAAATTTGCCAAATTTATAAATTTCTAAAACCCTCAAATCCCAAGAATTAAATTCAAATTCTAAAATTCCTTCGAGGTCCTCAAATTCTAATCCATTGCAAAAATTCCCAAAATATCCTTGAGAATCAAGTCTCAATTTAAAAACCCCCTCTTGAATATCCTCTCCTATCCTTTTCCCAAATAACATCCAAACTCAAAACCTCTCATATATATATGGGTGCTCAAAAACAAACCTTAAAACCCCTCTCAAATTCTCGAGCCACAATCCCCAAAATTTAAATTAAATTGAGTCCGAAGCCTTCGTGAATTCTCTCACTTCCTTCCTTTCTCAAAAATCATTAATCAAAATAATCCAAATAAATATATACACATATATTCAAATCCTAGCCCAAGAGTACCCCATACAAAATCTCAGGAATTTTATGGTCCAAAATATAAAATTTTGGTTTAAAATCCCAAATCAAAATCCTCTAAATATCCTTTAAAAACAAATCCCTCGAAAAATCCCGAGTGCCACTGTTCCATTGGGCCGTCTCCTCCTCACTCCCGGCCCACTCGGCCTCTGCCTCCCTTCAGCACGGCCCAGCCGGACCTCCCCACTGACGACTAGGTCCCACCAGTCGGCTGCTCTACCGCGCCGCACCCGCGCCTCGGCCCCGGGCCCCACTCGACAGCGTCTCCCCCATCCGAGCCACGTGCGCACGCGCTTGCGCTGTCAAGCGGGCCCCCTCCGTTAGCCCCTCCAGCTGAGCGCCACAGACACCGACATGTGGACCCTGCACGTCAGACCCGTCCCCTACCTCGTGCCCCTTTCTTTTCTCTCTCTCTCGCCCGACTCCTGCTCGATCAAATGAGCACAAGGAGAACGTGACATCGCTGAGGAAAATATCTCCTCTCCTCCACATGCGGCCATGCCCCGGAGGTCAGCACGCCGTCCCATCATCGTCCCCACGCCCATATCATTTTTTTCCCCCTCTGGCTGACAGCCTCCATGTCTCCCGTCGCCCCATCACATCGGTTGACCTCGTCGCACAAGAAGAACCAGCCTCGCCGCTCCTGTTTCGCACCGCCCTTCTTCCTCGTCGCGATGTGCCGCATCTCCACCTATAAATAGACCCTAGGACCTCACCGGCGCCCCACTCCACGCCACTGCCTCGCTGTTGTCCTCCCTTGCCGCCATTGATGTCGCTCTGACTCGCCTCAATTTCACCTATCCCGAGCCCAATCAACCGAGGCACACCCACTGCCGAGCTCCCCGCCACTGCGCCAGTCTGCCCGAGCCCCAATTCCATCCGAGCGCCGCCCTAGGGCAAACGCCCAATTCGGCCGCCGCCTCCCCGCCATTGACACCATCGTCAATCCTTCGTCCTCGCCCCCGGTAATGCCCAAACGTCCCTTCTATTCTCTTCCTCTCGTCTCACCACTTCGAGGCTTGCCCATCCCAACCTCTCTCCGCCGCTCCTTGGTTGCCGGCGACAGCCATTCACCGTGCTGCCTTGCCGCCACCCACTGGTCGCCGTCGCCCGCCGCCGCCGGCCACCACTGGCACAATCCGAGCCAACCATCTCCTTCACTGTCTCCCTCTCGTCCCATTCCCGTAGGTCGCCCCTCCTCCCTCGCCGCCGTTCGCCGGTGCCCCCTCAGCCGTCATCGGCCGTCGATGCCCAGCCGTCTCCTGTACCTCACCTCACTCCCCTCTCTGTCATATGGAGCCCCCCTCTCTCGATCACCGACCTGTGGGCCTACTCGGTTAAATATATGACATGTGGGCCCTGGATAATAAACCAAAGATTTAAATCAATAGTTCACTTACAAGCGGACCCCACCTTAACCCTTCACTGACATGCGGGACCGGTAAAAACCCCATTTAAAAGTATATCTCAGTGACATGTGGGTCTACTGCCATATGGGCCCTTGACTCCCTCTCTTTCCAATGACATGTGGGCCCTTCTCTCTTTCTCTCTGTGTGTCATTGACAAGTGGGCCAACCCCTCAGCCTCTCTCCCCCATGCCACTGATAATGGGCCCCACATGTCAGCCACCAAATTTTAAATATAATTCTTATTCAAAATATTCAAATTAAATACTTTAATTTTCCAGAAAAATCTCTAAAACTTCAAAAATTCATATCTTTTAATCCGTAGCTCCGATTGACCCCGTTCAAGTCTCTAATTTTTTTTAAAATGAGATCTACCTTATGACACTATTAGTTATTAATAATAGTATAGTATTTCTAGGTATTTTGTGTGTTTTTCTCTCGTTTTACGTGTAGTCGACGCTTCGAAAATTCATCGGACGTCTGATTCTCACAAAGTTTGAAGATGAAGACCAAGGCAAGTCACTCCTTGACCATATTACTCCAAAATTTAAAATGTTTTGTTTGGAAAATTGCATGGTTAGTGTGCACGTTAAATTGATCGGCCTCGGTTTGCGTGTCGAACCGACGGACCTCCCCAGTAGTTGCATAAATCCGGTAGGACGTTGAAACCCTATTCCTTGTCACCCCATCTTGTAATACCTCGATAACCATGCTCTCTGAGCATGGATTCTGATGGTTCTACCCACATCTCTATTGTTTGTTGATTGGAAAAAATTAGGGCTTCGAAAGATTTAAAAACCCGACATGTGATGTCGGCGAGTTTTGCGAAACAAAATTAATTGCGAAAATCCGTGGTGCAAAGTGATCGCCTGTGTGTTGGCACTTCGTATTCGCATATAAGGACCATTTCCTTGGGGAATTTTATCCGAGCATCTCACAGTGCGACCACATGGGTGGAATGGAACACCCCTGGCCGAGTAACTAGCATTCCCAGGATCGTTTTCGGTTGCTAATAAATATGGGATTGGCTGGGTGCCAAGAGGGCGATATACCCCCGTCCTTGAGTACAGGAAAAGAGTTCCTGGTACTTGGTTTGAGAACCCATTTATAGGGCAATGTGCTATCCTGGTAGGCTTTTGGAAAGGCCTTGTCGCGAACCTTCCCCGCTGACGAAGTGCGGAAGTAAGCTCGCGTCGTGTGGGTAAAGTGTGCACCATTTGGAAAGGTCTACAAACTGTTCGAACAGCTGTGCCCACGGTTACGGACGAATGTGAGGTGATTCCTCAAGCGTAGATTTGTTTGTCAATGCTTTATGAAAGTGGTTTTGTGGTTTGGAAATCGTTACCAGAATCGGCCTTAGTGGCGGATGGATGACCTGAGTGGTTTGAAACGGGACTGTGTGACCCGGGATGTCGAATGGCATCATAGTTTAGGCTTCCCGAGTGGAAGCAAATGTATGTTTTGAGTTTGAGATTAAGGATGGCTCGAGGAGCCACTGAAATGAGTTATGAGAGATGATGTCCTGGATAGGACTAAAATGAAAGGAAAATAATAGGGGAAAAATGAGATTACGTCCTAGGAAGGACGAAAGTCAAATACAGGGGAAAGCTGCTAGAGGACAGACGCACTGAACCGCTGTCGCGATCTGATAGGCGGTATAAGAATACATAAAATCAATTAAAATTTGATTCGTCCGCTTGAGTTGTTGAAAAGTAATTCGCGGATAGGATCGAGGCGAGAGCCTCCTTCCAGTCACAAAGAGATAACTCACACTTAAGTTTTGGAAAATATTTTCAAATGAAAAGGTTTGCGAAATAAACCCCAGCCTATCTTTGATAGCCTGCATAACTCACGTTTTCCGTGACTTGCTGAGTACGTAAGTACTCAATCTATCTCTTTTCTCCCTCATTCAGGAAGAGTGAAGTTGAAGTGAAGATTAGGGTTTCTTTCCTAATCCCAAGCCGTTGCTTGTGGATTGGGTTCTCGCTACGTTGTCTTTCGCTGCTGTTCTGTTTGCATGTTGCTGCCTAGGGCTTGCCCGAAGTTGCAACTTATAAAGGTATAGTATATATATATATAGCTAATTGCTGTGGTATATCTCCGTTGACCAGGGTACCAGCAAGGTTTCCTAGGAGTGGTACCGGCATCGTGGTTCTGTGAGAGTTGGTTCACGCCAATCTCCTGCGGCGCTTCCTCCCTGGTATCACTGTAGGTGGTGCCAGGGTGGGGGTGTTACAAGTTCTCTCAAATGGAGAAAAATACGATAGAGAATGGCTTGTATATAGCAAAGAACTTGACAAAGTATTTTGTTTTTGCTGCAAATTATTAAAAAAGGGGCTTGTGAGAGGTCAGTTAGCAAATGACGGTTTCAGTGACTGGGCTCATCTTGGCATTAGACTTAAAGAGCATAAAACTAGCAGAGAACATGCCACAAATATGGCTACATGGTATGACTTGCGTCTCATGTTGCAGAAGAATCAAACAATTGATAATGTTGCTCACCGAGAACTTGAAAAGGAAAGGGAGCACTGGAGAAAAGTTTTGCTCATGATACTTTTGATTGTAAAATTTCTTGCAAAACATAATATAGCATTCCGTGGTAGTAATAGCAAGTTGTACCAAGACAACAATGGCAATTTCTTAGGACTGGTTCAAATGTTGGCTGAATTTGATCCAGTTATCAAAGAGCATGTTGATCGCATCACCAATGATAGAATCGTGATCATTATCTTGGTCCTTCCATCTAGAATGAGTTAATAAATTTGCTAGCTACTGCAATCAGGACTGCAATCATTGGAAAGATAGAGGAAGCAAAGTATTTCTTGGCTATACTTGACTGTACTCCTAATGCAAGCCACCAAAAATAGATGTTTTTGATAATAAGGTATGTTGATGCAACTTCAGGTTCTATTTGCATTGAAGAATCCTTCTTAGATTTTTTGGATGTGAATGATACTACTAGGCAAGGATTATTTGATGTTCTACAAGAGGAATTGAAGAGTCTTGGCCTTGATATAGCCAATGTGAGAGGACAGGGATATGATAATGGGCCCAATATGAAAGGAAAGCATTAAGGGGTACAAAAGAAACTTTTGGATATAAATCTAAGAGCTTTTTATTCAGCTTGTGGTTGTCATAGCCTGAATTTGACACTATGTGATATGGTAAAGTCTTGTCGTAAAGCAACGGAATTTTTTGGAGTAATCCAGCGCATATATACAACATTTGCTAATTCTATAAAAGGTGTCAAATTCTTAAAGATAACATAACAGGATTGACTCTTAAGTCATTGTCATCTACTCGTTGGGAGAGTCGTGTTGATAGTGTTAAGGCTATAAGGTTTCAGATGCAAGAAATAAGAGATGTTTTACTACAAGTCGCTGAAAGTGATAATGATCCATTGACAAGTAGTGAAGCTCAATCATTGTCGGAAAATGAACTTGGTGGCTTTGACATTTTAGTGGCAATAATCATCTAGTATGAAATATTATCTGCTGTTAATTTGATCAGCAAGTAGCTACAATCAAAAGATATGCTCATTGATATTGCAATTGAGTCTGTACAGGGGCTGATTTTATTCTTCAAAAAGTATTGAGAAACTGGCTTTTCAAAAGCATTGGAAGCTGCAAAAGAAATTGCAATGGAGATGGATATTACTCTACAATTCCGCACCAAGCGTAAAATCAAAAGAAAAAGACAATTTGATCAGGGCCCAAATGATGCATATATTGATTCACAATCTGCAGAGGAGTCGTTTAGCATCAATTATTTCATACATGTTGTTGATCAAGTTATATCTTCACTTACTAGGAGATTTGAACAGTATCAGGGGTATGAACAAACTTTTGGTTTCTTGTTTACTTCAGATAAGTTGTGATCCTTAGATGATAAGAGTTTGATGGTTGCTTGTGTTAATCTTGAGGATGCACTTAAGAGTGGAGAACATAAAGATATCGACGGACAAGAATTATTTGGGGAGT
Organism: Oryza meyeriana var. granulata; assembly: GCA_003991445.1. NCBI lineage: Eukaryota > Viridiplantae > Streptophyta > Magnoliopsida > Poales > Poaceae > Oryza > Oryza meyeriana. Next base: position 280,901 of record RYFJ01000382.1, read on the forward strand.
TAATTTTTATCTAGGATTTATTTATGGAGTCTATGGGTCCTCTTGATATATTGAAGTTTTTGAAAAAGCGTCCCTTTTATCCTAATGCTATTATTGTTTACAGAATTTTATTAACCATTCCTGTCACCGTTGCATCTGCGAAAATGAGCTTTTCTAAACTCAAGTTGTTGAAATCTTACTTGCGTTCTACTGTGACACAAGAAAAACTCAATGAGTTGGCGACAATAGCAATTAAAAATAATGTCTTAGACAATGTTAATTATGAAGATATAATTAAAAATTTCATTTCAACAAACACTAGACAAATGATACTTTTCAGTAGAACATGATGTCCGTACTACCTTTACTCTTTTAGTATTAATATTTAATGTATTTCTAAATATTGTATGATATATAGTTGATTGAAAATATGCTTTATTTATATTAGACATATAAATTTTTTAAAATTTAGGATCCTAATTTACATTTTGTTCCGGAGCCCCAAAATCCTGAAGACGGCCCTGCTAGTAGCAAGGGAACCTGGAATGCAGACATCATTCTTAAACATCACAATAGTCCGTAGTCCGTAGGCTGCATGCTAGACCTCTTATGAGTTTTTTTTTTCTAATTCCCCTACTACTTGTATACATCTAGTATTTTAGGAGTATGTTGTATGTACACAATACGCTGTACAGTTACATGTCTGCGTCACGCCGTCACAGCGTCAGACTAAAGTGTAGCAGAATGTGGAGGATTCTGTGGAGTGATGGTCCCATGGAGGAGGCTTTTACTCTGTTCGTGGGCTGAATTTGTTCAAATGGGCCCTTTCATGTTTGGATAACAGAATGGGATGAAATGCCGGATTATGTCACATCGCGGAACAGCCACACAAAAATTAAGCTTATATCGTCAGTTGCATGGAGCATTTAAGAGGTATGTACTACTCGAGTTTTTGTTCAGTGCTAGGTATAACTACTCTATACACAATTTTAGTAAGGTATTATACATCTCCTTTGGTAGACAAAGTCTTAGACTCAAGACTCCCAGAGTGCGCGAAACGTTTCAGAAGATTTTGAGGCTGGCACTCTCCATGCTACTATGTTTGCAGATTTTTCCCAAAGACTGAACCAAATCATAACTTGATGGTACATATTTTTGCAATTTCAGTAAAAGTTTACTCGGGTGGGTTTCACCTTCATTTCATCGGAACCGGGTCACTTCGACATCAGCGTAAAAGGGAAAAAGAAGAAAAAAATCATGACCACAGTATCGCAGATGACAAAAGAACAAGAAAAATGCTCACTGCATGCGTTCCCTACTACACTGAGCCTACTGTACAGACTTGTCGTCACGTGTGGCTAAGGCGTCTCGTGCTGGCCGCCGGCGTCAGGAGGTAAACCAGCAGCTGCACGGCTGCGCGGCGCGGGCTTCCGCGAAACGGCTCCCGCCTGCACGTCGGGCAGGTCTGCCTTGCGGCGAGCCAGCGGTCAATGCACCGGACGTGGAAGCCGTGGCTGCAGCGCGGCAGCACTCGGACGCGGTCCCCCTGCGCGAACTCGGCGAGGCAGATGGCGCACTCGGTCGAGCCGCACCCGGCGACCTGGTCGAACCCGCCGGCCGGGCAGACGATCGCCGGGATCTTCTCCCCGATGGCGCATCCCGGTTTCTTCCTGGCTACCCGGGCGCACCTCGCCTGCCGGCTCGCCGCCTCGAGCTCGTCTCCGGGCGGCTCCTGGCCGTAGCACACGCGCCGCGTGACGCGGAACGCGCACCGGGCGATCGCGTGGAGCACGAGCCCGACGACGAGCATGCAGAGGACGAGCGACAGGATCGTGATGACCGTCGCGTCCAGGGAGCTGAACGGCGCCGGACGCGCCGGCGCCGCACCACCTTGCACTCCATGCCCTGCCGGACCAGACGACGCAACGGCCGCCGCCGCTGCGGTGGAGCCGTTCGACAGAAGCCTCCTGGCCTGCTGCAACTGTTCGACGTCCATCTTGGCAGCTCACGCCTTCGTGTAGCTCCAAGAAGAAATGAAACAAGCGAACGCACGCGCGAGATCTCGTGAGAGAGAGTTCTCTCGTCGCACAGCGAGGGGGTAATTTATAATACAAAACGGTGACAGTGCGCTGGGAATTTTAATACTAGTAAAGATAAATTTGGATCGCATTCTGTCAGTTTGATTTTTAGTGGGCACCTGCATAAGATGCATCTCAGTACGAACGTAGGGGAGACCAGTATCTAGAAAATGTAGGGGTGCGGATTTGCGGCAATACTCAGAGGAGATTTTTGACTAGATGCAAAAAAAAAAAAATCACCCAAAATTACAACGGAAGTGCCTTCGGTAGTTCAGTCTTTCACTTCCCCTCTTCCCATCTTACTGCTTGAAAATGGGTACCATAGAAACTTAACTATCTTCGATTGAAGGAGAGGGGGCGAGGACAAGTCTTGAACCTATATCTCAAAATGCAACAACGATATACTTTACCACTCTATGCCACTCCATGGCCTTTTACTACTCCGTTTTTAAATAAATAATATTATTGATTTTTGTCATGACGTTGAATCATTCGTCTTATTAAAAATTAATAAAAATATATAAAAATATAAGTCATGCTTAAAGTTTTCTTTAATAATAAATTATGTTACAACAAAATAAATTATACTTAAATTTTTTAAATAGGATGAATAGTTAAATGTCGTGCCAAAATTTAATGGTGTTATCTATTAAAAAGGAGAGAGTAAATCATTATGAAGCAGCTCCGAAAAGAGCACGTTTAATCAAGCAAAACAGCCGCAATACAGCAGCATCTTTCATGGTTTTGAGAAGCAGAATGTATACTATGAGTGCTGCATGATTGATACGGTGGAACTGCTGTTCAGTGAAGTGAAATAACTGAGACCCTGATAGACCCAGAGTTTGATTTGGAGCGAAGGCATCACTACATTTAAGTACAAATCTTTCCGCTTTAAGATGCTTGCAATTGTTTTATGCTTACAACTTACAGGCACCGAGCACACAGCACACAAAACAAAATACAAAATCGAAACGAGCCCACGGAGTTGCGTGTTTAAACTGAGTTTTCTACGACCTGAAGGGGGGTGGGCCTAGTTCGCTGAAACTGGCAAAGGCAACGGACGACAAACCGCACTTACTCTCCATCATTAGCGACTAGATTAAACAAATCCCAATCATAATCCTTCACGCCGGAGCCTCCACTAATTGAGCACGACCCGTCGGCTCACGGTCGGGTGACACGTGGCTCCAGAGGCGCCAGCGTGGCGGTGACTTGTCAATACGCGGGTGGCTCGTCCTGGCCGCGTAGGACAGTGTGGCGGCCGACGTGTCGCGCCCCGTCATCCTTTCGTGTGCTCCCGGTTTAGTTTTGGCGCGCGTTTCCTTTCGTTTGGGTGGGCTTATATGGCCGTGATGCGTTAAAAATCGTTCTTGTATTGGCCCATCGTTACTCTTCCATTATAGATCGCCTGCTTCTGTTTATATGTACAAAAGTACCGAAAACATATTGCTAGATTCTTCATCAAAATATTTTCATGCAATTACATTTTTCAGTAATTTTAGAACAATAACTGTCAGATTAATTTGAAATGTGTCTTTTGTAGGAATGTAGGCATACGAGAGCGGTATATATTACTCCAACAATATAAGCATTTGAATCATTTGATCTTTATTCAAAAATATAAACTTCCATACAATATTACTCATTCCATTAATTATCTCTTATTTAAAAATTTTCCATCTTACCTTCTAACTACTCATTCACCCTAGCCATCCTTCATTTAATGAGGGACATCATAATCCTTTATTCTTAATTTTAATCTTTATTAAATAATTTAAAAATATTTATATTGTTGAATACATGGAGTAGCTGATATGTAATCAACAAACCGTCAATTATCAAGAAGCAAGCGCCTGATGTTGTTCCGACAATAATACACGCCCGAACGTGCCTCATCGTCTGTGTCTGCCGGTAGCGTTGCTGCACAGCTTGGGACGCACCGAAGTTCTGCATATTCAGTACAGAAAAGCAGTATCAATCAATCAAGCATACATGTTCAGATATTCCTTGTCGTTTTGCGTTTTATCTCCCCCATGCAGCCATGCCTACACAATTTACACTTTTATGTACTCCTACTATTATTTTCTGGATCAGGTTATATCTTTATGCAAAATGGAGAGAAAGCACTCCTCGCAAAATTAAAAAATAAGAGAAAGTACTAAAGCCCGTTAAAATAAGAAAAAAGTGAGAAAAAGGATTGGTTAAGTACAGTTATATAAAGATATGCAAATCAGTGGCAGACAAGCAAGTTTAGTTAACCACGTTTTTGTTAGAGTTGTTTCTTTAAATTACTGCAGTTTTTGACCCTAAGTAGATTGTGGACTACAGGAGTAGTATCTACCTTGTACACGGGCAGGCAACTTGACTACTTGAGCTTATACTATGGTAGGTGCTACTTGCTCTTAAGCTAGGTTATCCAAACAGATCAGCCTCGCTACTTGAGGTCGTTTCGCATGCATGGCCAAAAGCAACATCAAGATCGAACGCAGGGATGCATACGAGGGGTGACCACTGACCAGCAGCCCTGTCATTTGATCCCATCCACTGAGTTCACAGCGAGCAATACTGTCCAAGCATTACTGCAAGTGGTCATTATAAATGGACTCAGCTGCAGAATTTACTAATTGTGTGTAATGCGTACGTTCCATCTCTTGTGGTTCGCACGAGCCACGGCCCACGGAAGAGGAACGCAGAAATTTAAAGAGGAGAAAGAAACAGTACTGGATTTGTATGATGGAAGTACAATATTTCCTAGCATCATAAATTTTGTTAGAAGTACAGGGCAAGAAGCCGTAGTTCTATTACTATTTTCGGTTTTTTATGTTTAACGTTGTTAACTTTTGAATATAAATTTAATTATTTGTCTTATTTAAAATACAAGGCAAGAAGTCTAATTCATGCTTAAAGTTGTTGGTTGTTTTATCGACTTAGAGATAAGATAAGAGATAGAATTCGTGATCGGTGGATTCAACTGATTTTTTCTAAACCGAAGGAAACCCCCGAGTCCCACTAGTGCACATATAAAAGAGAAATTGGAGAAGAACGGGACACCGTTCGTTCTCTGACTAAAACCCTAACTACTGTGCTCGATCTACAAACGCACTAGAAGGGGTTCATGAGATCCTTATATGTCTCAACACCGGTGACACACAGAGAAGAGAAGAATCAAAAAGAAGAGGAAACAGAGAAGAAGAAATCAAATTGAGATGGCATCACAATCAGGTCAGTGATTAGAATTAAATTTTTCGCATAGGTGGTTAAACTTCTAAGGGGATAAACTCAGTGAATCAATTTTATTCGACACTGTAATTTTAATTTCTCCAACATTGTGGTATCAGAGTTATGCCCTTAGAAATCAATCCCAATCATCATCCCTCAGTGAAGCCGTTATCAATTTAACTCGGCAAAACCCTAAATCCTCAAATCCCTAAGCCAGAAACCCTAAATCGAAGAAATCCCCAAATAAACACGAGATTCCAAGATCAGCTTAGTTACTTACCGGTTCTTGGAGCTCTCGCCACCGGGAGTGCTTGCACGGCATTAGTCCCGTCGTGCGGACCTCGCCGGGAAGCTTGGTGGGCGCGGGCCTCCACCATGCGCTGTCACCGCCCTAGCACCGTCGGAGCCGTGCACGTCACCTCGGCGCGAGCGTTGCTCCGCCGGACGACCGCCGCCATCGTCGCCGCCGCTAAGTCACCCCACCGCCCTAGACCGGTCTCACGCCGTCACTTGGCCACGCGAGACCGAGGCTCGCCTCGGTGTTGCTGTTGCGCACGGGGAGGAGAACTAGGGTGGGAGGGGGAAGAGGAAAGACGGGCGAGCCATGGCCGCCGTCACCGCCGTCGCTCGCGCTACGACGCTGACGGCAATGAGGCTCGCCGGAGAAGAAAATAAGAGAAAGGGGATCGGGAATGAGCTAGGGTTAGGGTTTCGGCCGCCGACAGCCGATGGCTTTGACCCGGTGAAAATTGATCTCAGCCGTCGGATTGAGATCGGACGGCGCTAACGAAAATAGACGCGGGGATGACGATGGCCGTTCGATCTAGATCGAACGGCCGATATTAGCGCTGCACTGCCGATGGGCCTTCTGGGCCGCGTGCGCCACAGCCACATGCTGGGCCGACTGGGCCAAACTGAATTAAATCAATTTCCAGCATTTTACTCATTTATTAATTATACAAATCCATTTATATGCTTTCTTAGCCATTAAAAAATTTTGAAAAATTATGGAAAATTATTTTGATGACTCAGAAAATTATTTCTAGCTAAATGGAACCAACGGGAAGTTTTGCTGGAAAGTATTTATGATGTGAAATTATTCTTGACCAACGTTAATTATAATTTCATGTCAAATAAATTAAGAATATTGCTTCCTTAATTATTTCTGCCCAACGGTGATGTAATTGAGGATTATTTCTGTTTTTTTATATATTTTCTAAATTTTTTCTGCCCAACGGTGATTAAATTTAGAAAAGGAGCCTATCATCGCATGTGATTAATTGAGCCAACGCAAATTAATCATATGCAATATTTTTGCTAATATTTTTTCCATTGATTATTTTCAGCATTGGGACAGCTTAAAATTATTACACCCCTTGATGGGACAAATTTCACTGAGTGGAAGAACGATGTGCTACTGAATCTTGGCATGTTGGATTATGACTTAGCACTAAGAGAGGACTCCCCTGAGGAGCCCATGTACACTGACGAAATGAGTCAGGAAGTTTATGATAATGCCAAGTGGAGTTACGAAGAAAAAGTGGCCTCTTGGGAAAATTCCAACAGAATGTCTCTCATGTATATCAAGAGTACTATCGCTCCAAGAATTATTGGAGGGATTACGGACTCAAACGATGTTAAGACATCCTTGGCAAACATTGAAGAGAATTTTAAGACTTCATCGAAGAGCCATGCCAGTACCTTAATAAGTAAGCTGATCACCAGCCAGTATGATGGCAAAGGTGGTGTAAGAAAGCACATTCTTGAGATGACTCATATGGCACATACACTAAAGACCATGGACATGGAATTGTCTGAAGGTTTCTTAGTGCATTTCATATTGAACTCTCTTGGTCCTGACTATAGTCCCTTCAAGATTAATTATAATACTCAGAGAGAGAAGTAAACCGTAGCAGAATTGATCTCCTACTCAGTGGAAAAGGAAGAGCAACAAAAGGCTGATAAGCAGAAACTTAAAGATCAGCTCAACCTCATCCATACTAAAGGCAAGAGGAAGACAAATCAAGGCCAAAGCTCGGGTAATGGCAGAAAGAAGCCATATCACCCTCATAAGTTTGGAGGGAGTAACACTGCTCAAGCAAAGCCGCATCCTCGGTCTCAAGCTTTAGCTGCCTCCACCACCGCAAGTCCATATTGCAAGTTTTGCAGTAACGATGGACATTGGCAGATGGATTGTCCACGCTTCCGAGAGTGGCTAGCTAAGAAAGGTATAAATGAGATTGATGAAAATCTAATGTTAATGAGTTATTTTACTCTGAATTCTCCATTAATACCTGGTGGATTGATTCAGATGCCAGTGTGCACGTCTGTAACTCATTGCAGGGATTGACTACTGTCCAGGCGGTAGCAAAGGGGGAGCAAATCCTAAGAGTAGCTGATGGAGCGGAGATCGAAGTGAAGACTCTCTAGTGGCTACAATTTAATTCTGAATAATTTTTTATTTGCTCCCTCAATTAAGAAAAACCTCATTTCTGTTCGAGTGTTGACAGAAACTAGTTATGACTGTCATTTTTCAAAGAGAATATGCTACATTAAATTAGATAATAAAGTGATTGGCTTTGCCTTCGTGCGAGATAAGCTATTCTTGCTCTCTTTGGATGATATGGTCCTGAATGTTAATAATGCCTGCAATGATAAAGTAATGAATGTGATAAATGAGACGTCGTCGAAATTATGGCACTGTCGCTTAGGCCATATTTCTAGGGGGAGAATTGAACGTCTCATAAGAGAAGAGATACTCCTTCCCTTAGACTTTTCTGACGCAGATCATTGTATAGACTGCATTAAGGAAAAATTCACTAAAACAATAAAGAAAGGAGCCACTAGGAGCTCAAGTCCACTAGAAATAATTCACACTGATATTTGTGGACCGTTCCCGGTGACATCTGTGGATGGATTTGATTCATTTATAACATTTACAGATGATTATTCCCGTTATGGTTACATTTACCCCATAAGCGACCGTTCCAAATCTCTTGAGAAATTTAAGATATTTAAAGCTGAAGTGGAGAATCAGCATAATGTTAAAATTAAAGTTGTGAGATTGGACCATGGTGGTGAATACTACGGGAAACACGCTCCATTTGGACAAATTCCTGGTCCATTTGCCTTGTATCTCCAGCAACATGGGATTATTGTCTAATATTCCATGCCTGGAAAACCTCAGCAGAACGGAGTAGCAGAACGACGCAACCGCACACTTATGGATATGGTACGCAGTATGCTGAATCACTCTACTCTGTCACCTAAGCTGTGGATTGAAGCACTTAAAACAACTACACACATAATCAACAGAGTGCCTAGTAAATCAGTGCCTAAGACCCCTTATGAATTATGGACCGGAAGAAAACTGACACTCAATTATTTACGTGTGTGGGGCTGTCGTGCGGAAGCCAGAATATTTAATCCACAATTAAAGAAATTAGAATCCCTAAGACTGTGAGTGTCATTTTATGGTTATCCCGAGAGATCCAAAAGGATACCGATTTTATTTGCCCAGACCCGGGTTACTAAATTTGTGGAGACTAGACATGCTGTCTTCCTTGAGGACAGTAAATGGGGGAGCTCACAGAAAAGGAAAATCAATCTTGAGGAAATTCGGGCTAATATTCAAACTCCGGAATTCCGAGAGACTGATATTCAATTATTCAGAACATCCCCATAATTTCTAATGTGCCACGCGATGTAGCACCGCCAACGGGTAATTCTGGACCGTCTGGGGCTACACCTTCTGTTGAGAAAAGTGTTGAGAGTAATAATGATGATGAGCCTCAACAGATTGAAGTGACACATAATGAAGAATGACCTCCACATGAAGATCCTCAACCTCAAGTGACAAACAATGAAACTCAAGAATTAAGAAGGTCACAGCGGGTGAGGAGATCTGCCATCCCTGATTATTATGAAGTATACATGAATGAAGAAGACATGGGGAAGGTAGACGATCCCACCTGATTTAAAGAAACAATAAACAACAAGGATTCATCTAAATGGCTTCAGGCTATGGAAGATGAACTGAAATCAATGAGCCATAATAAAGTATGGGATTTAGTAGAAGTTTCTAAAGGAGTCAAAACAGTAGGCTGTAAGTGGGTCTACAAAACTAAGCTTGACTCTAGAGGGAACATCGAACGATTCAAAGCAAGGCTAGTTGCCAAGGGTTTTTCATAGAGAGAAGGAATTGACTATAATGAAATTTTTTTCTCCTGTCTCTAAGAAAGACTCATTCAGAATTGTCATGGCACTAGTGGCTCACTTTGACTTAGAACTCCATCAGATGGATGTAAAGACTGCATTTCTAAATGGTGACCTAAAAGAGAATGTTTACATGACACAACCGGAAGGTTTTGTTATGGAAGGAAAATGCATTTAGCATGCAAACTTAATAAATCCATCTATGGATTTAAACAGGCGTCCAGGCAATGGAACCTTAAATTCGATCAGATCATTAGACAGTTCGGATTTAAGGAGAATGAGGTGGACAACTGTATTTATATTAAATATAAAGGTGGTAAATTCATTATCCTAGTACTCTATGTTGATGACATTTTGTTAGCAAGCAACGATAAGAACCTGCTGCGAGAAACTAAAGAATTCTTATCATCAAATTTTGATATGAAAGATCTTGGTGAAGCATCTTATGTTTTGGGCATTGAGATTCACCGAGACAGGTCCAAAAGAGTACTAGGACTATCTCAGAAAGCTTACATCTCAAGAATCTTAGAAAGATATAATATGAGTAAATGCGCCTCTTCACCTGCTCCAATAATGAAGGGCGATAAATTCGGATTATTCCAAAATCCAAGAAATGAGTTAGAATCTAAATAAATGGACAAGGTACCTTATACTTCAACTGTCGGAAGCTTGATGTATGCACAAGTCTGTACGCGACCAGACTTAGCATTCGTCATAGGGATGCTTGGCAGATTTCTGTCTAAACCAGGAATAGACCACTGGAAGGCAGTAAAGAAAGTTCTGCGTTATTTACAAGGAACTAAACATTACATGCTTACATACAGAAAGTCTGATAAGCTTGAAGTTCTAGGCTATTCAGATGCTGATTTTGCGGGGTGCGTAGACACAAAGAAATCCACTTCAGGATATATTTTCACCCTTGCGGGAGGAGCTATTTCATGGAAAAGCTCTAAACAAATGCTTACTGCATCGTCGACAATGCAAGCGGAATTTGTAGCATGTTACCATACGACGGGGCAGGCCGTATGACTTAAGAATTTCATCCCAAGATTAAAAGTGGTTGACAGCATTGAGAGACCACTTGTTATATACTACGATAATGAAGCTGCAGTATTCTATACGAGTAACAACAAGTCAAGTGAAGCTGCCAAACACATTGACATTAAATATCATGTTGTGAAAGATAGAGTCCAGGATGAAACAATTAAGATTGAGTACATAAATACTAAATTTATGCTTACGGATCCGCTAACCAAAGGCTTACCTCCCAACTTATTTAAAGAACATGTAGCCGGCATGGGATTAAGTGATTGCCTTTGACTAAGATCCTGGAAATAGGGGATTATTTTTTCAATCAACACCCGCTAAGTTAAGATGTGAGTTTATTTAAGTATTATAGTGAACTATAGGTCTTGTAGTCTTAATGACATTTAAAGTTGTTATGACACATTGCCTTGGGAAGCTGTTTTACTTAATAGACCTAGAAATTAATTAAGCCTCTAAATCAAGGGGAGAATGTTGGTTGTTTTATCGGCTTAGAGATAAGATAAAAGATAGAATTCGTGATCGGTGGATTCAACTGATTTTTCCTAAACCGAAGGAAACCCCCAAGCCCCACTAGTGCACATATAAAAGAGAAATTGGAGAAGAACGGGATGCCATTCGTTCTCTGACTAAAACCCTAACTACTGTGCTCGATCCACAAACGTACTAGAAGGGGTTCATGAGTGTCGAAGGATAAAAGTCCAACCGCGGGGAGTCTGGAGACCCCCCCTTTTGAGTTCGGCCAGGGGAGTTTGTTCACAGGACGGCAGCGGCATCTGGGAGATGATCAGCGGGGAGAAGGGCACGCGATGAGACAGGAGGAGGTAGATAGGTTCGGGCCGCGCGGAGGCGTAATACCCTACTCCTGTGTGTGTTTGGCTATGTGGAGATGAATGTGCGTTTGGTGTTACAAGATGAACTCTGGGGAGCTCTGGAGCTAGACCTCCCTTCCGGAAAGAGAGACAGAGCGAGCTGAAGAAGACGAACAGTAACCAGAGAGCAAGCTAGAGCAAGAGATCCAGTCCCCCCTGACCTGTGGCATGGATCCTCTTTTTATAGGCTAAGGGGAGTCCACAGTGGCAAGTATCTCGTCTGGGAGGAAGCTAGCTACCATCTGCCTTTGTTGCACGCACGCACGCGGCCGCCTGCCGCGCCGCGTTGGAGGAACGTCTAGTCGCCCACGTCCTGCCTGCTGAGCCTATGCCGGAGTAGGTTCGGCGCGTCTGGTCGTCATGCTGCTCGGCTGCCGCGGGCGGCTAAGTCGTAGAGATGTGACAGCGCACGTCCTTGCCGCCGAAGTCAAAAGGTCTCTGACTGCACAGGCATGTGTCCACGGCGCAGGCGTGGGTCCACAGGGGGCCATCAAGAGACGCCCACGCGTGGCAGAGCAGGCGACAGGGGCGACAGGCCCCGTCGCCTCGTCATTAATGCAGGTTGTTGGAGAATTGGTCCGCTTGAGTCCCTCGAGTCAATTGGCACCCGGGACCGGGCCAATCGGTGCCCGGGAGCAAGGCAATCGGCACCCGGACAATTGGCCTCGGGACCGGGCAATCGGCACCCGGGCAATCGGCAATCGGCCTCGGCACCCAGGACCGGGGGCCGAGTCCGTGGTTCCCGGTACCGGGGGGCGTACCCAAAAAGGTGGCTCCCGGGTCCGGGGTCGAGTCTCGGGACCGGGGAGGGGGCTCCCGGGCCCGGGGGCGAGTGGCAACCTGGACAGGTGGCTCTCGGGTCCGGGGGCGAGTCCCGGGACCGGGGAGGTGGCTCCCGGACCCGGGGGCGAGTCTCAGGATCGGGGAGGTCCCCGGGGCGTGGGGCCCGAGGAGATGGCTGCGAGCCGTCGTTGCGACTCGACAGGGAGTGCGCACCCGGGCCGAGGCAGTGCTCGTGCCTAGGTACTTAGCGGGAAAAAGCCTATAGCCGGTCGTCACCGGAGCAGAATGCGGGCCCGGAGGAGCTGACGTGGCCAAAGACCCACGCGTCCCCAGTGTATGTGGGACCCCCAGTTCCATTTCGCCGACAGTAAGGTCCTTATACGTCTCAACACCGACGACACACAGAGAAGAAAAGAATCAAAATGAAGAGAAAACAGAGAAGAAGAAATCAAATTGAGATGGCATCACAAGCAGGTCAGTGATTAGAATTAAATTTTCCGCATAGGTGATTGAACTTCTAAGGAAATAAACTCAGTGAATCAATTTTATTCGACACTGTAATTTTAATTTCTCCAACAAAAGTACCTTTAATATAAAACAAACCACAACAAAATAAATAATAATTATATAATTTTTTAATAAAATGAATGCTCAAACATATCTAAGTGTCATTGGCGTTAAAAATTAAAAACTGGAGAAAGTAGAAACTAGCATGCATACTGTACATATCTGATGAGATACCAAGAGCTTAAATTAGATTTCCAGATCGAAGCGCATTGCCACTAGATCGACGGGCTTTGGGCGCGTGATCGATAGGCAGTCACGTCGTCTGCGGCGTGTGCAGGTGTTAAAAGCATGAGAGGAAAAGGCTCCATTAGCATATATCTTGATGATCAGAGACCGTTATCCTGTATGTACGTGTCTGATGATCGCTCATTAATTAGCTTGATGAGTTGATGGGTCCCTGTCCAACTTGTAACGCACGAGCCATGAGAAGTTTCTTCTCAACAGAAAAAGGAAAGAGGATGAGATTAACAAGAACAAAAACCAGACGCCTAAAGTTAATATCCTGGGGCGAACACTACAAATTTGTTTGTTCTTTCTAGAAATGCCAAGATTGTTGTTGAACTGGCGTTGCCTTTTCTCCGTTTGTATCCCAGATGACAGCTTCTGATGAAACGTTGATTGTTTTTCGGTGTGATTGTAACTGGGCCTTTATCATCTAGGATATGAGATCTGAGATTCTGAGCAGGCCCGATCTGTGAAAATGCTCCTTCTGGCCTTTTTCATCCAGGATCAATGATTGGGCTAGGCCAGAACACACTCCCTTTGTCACAACACAAGCATAACAGAACAGAACTGGGCTACGACGATTTTTACGTGCCAGCTGACTCAACCAACGACACACCTGTCACCTCGCCTCGTTCATGTATCCGTCACTAACACTGGGCGTCGATTCTGGGCCGAGCTAGATTGTTGCATGGGACACGACGACTAGCTGGATTCTCCCCTGCACGCTACGACGCAACAGAATCTGTGGATCGATCGGCCGCCGTCGTCTACATCTCCAACAAAACCGCGCCCCGACTTCCCTCAGTCCGTGCGGACGTCGCCGTCGCGCATTGAAGGAGGCAGGCGCATGCACGGATCCAAACCCATGTGACCCCGCGCCCGTACGTCGGGCGCGCGCTAGCTAACCTAGCCCGCATGGTAGCCGAGTCAATCGACCAGAGATCGAATGATCGATCACGGCGTGGTCCAGGCCAGGGGGCAAACGCGCGGGCGGCCTCACCACCCGGCAGTGGACGCACGCACGGTTCGGCACTCCATGCCAGGCGCGGGGCGAGACCACCAAACCCCCTCCGGCTCGCGGCGGATGTGGAGTTTGTCAACGCCGCCATTGATGATGATCATGCGAGAGCCGGCCGGCCCCGTTCGCGTTCACGTATTGTCTCTGTTGATTGAGTTTCAAGGAAGGGATCATGAGATGCACATCAGCTTCATGCTGGCATCGCATGCATGGTCCCCGGGCCGGCCGGCCGGGCTGGTAAACTACCATGTACAGTTGCACTGAGATGGAGTACGTACTTGTTACAAAGTTTGCACCTCTCAACTTTTCCAAAGAGGGGAAGGGTTGTTACTCTCCCGGCCAAGGTTTGGGACTTTTGTTTCGTTCGTCCGTGTGATAGATTAAGTACAATCTACTCTCTGCTCATCATACTGCATACTGATGTCATCCTTCACCTTGATTGATCAGCAATTGCCTACTCACTCCATCCTGAAATAAAACAATTCATAGAGTTTAAATTTTATTTTAAAATAAATTAATTTTTACTGTATTACCTATTTTTGGTAAAAATCAAGAATTCTTGTTCCTTCAATACTCCTTAACTACTCACTCACCAATACTAGTTTCTTATTTATAAGAGACATTTTAGTCCCTTACTATTTCTACTAAATATACATTAGCATGCTAGGAATGTGTTTTTTTAACTGTTTGCTAGCTGTCGTTGCAGTAGATTTATAAGTACGTAGTAAGTACTAACTGGTCGATCGAAGACATTGAACAGGATCAAAGTATCAAATTTCAGGTCCTTCAGTGCTCCGGGCTCAATATACTGACCGTATATTGACCGTATTGTCTTAATACCATCCAGCAAAGTCCTCTGCTTCCAAGTCCCAACCAGATTCATTTCACAGTTGAGGAAACATGGCAGTGTACGTTTTGTTATTTTCCGTGAGTATTTCTGAGGCGACTTTGGTCTTTGGACGTACACGCATGGTTCATTCCTAATTCTGCCATCGGTAACCGTAGGTAGTATAACATAACTGAGAGGAGAGGAGCCTATGACACATTGGCATCGAACTGTAGTAGGAATTGCACGTATTATTCTTCCATCCTCCAAATCCCACTTTGCAGTTCCATCACAAGGCTAACGGTTGCTTTCTCATGCACTGCACCTGCACCTGCGTGCATGCAACTCATCCTCCATGCTATTGTTCCCAGTACGTACAAACGCTTAATTCTCTCAGTCTGTTGGACAAGGTTCGGGTTCATGCACGAATGCCAGCGCATGCCTTGTTCGTTTGTTCCAGCCAATCTATCCATCCATCCTTTGTACAGGGACAGTCCTATCACTGCAAGGTTGTTCAAAGTCTAGCCCTTGGCACTTGCCAATCGCCATGATCCTGGCCTGCATTACTGCATTGCCTGTTCATTTTCTCCCCTGCGCATAGCAATTAATTTCAATAGTCCATGGTATGATTGCTGATACTACTCTCCTCTGCGTGTGGCTGATGCTCAGCTCAATCGGGAAGAGTGTGTCTTAAGCAACTCTGACAATCTAGGTAGCTGGTCTGTCCCTGCCAAATCATTGGTGTCATCCCCACAGGGCTGGATCAGATCACCTCTTTGAGGTAAGAAAATGTGCTTAGTTCTGTAATTCTTGCTTAAAAGCAAGTTTGGTAATATCGGTGGATATCACCTCTAATTTCATTCATGCCATCTTCTCATTATTTAAGAGATAACTTGTACAATATAACGCCTCTAATATACAAACTTCAACACCATTTTATATGTTTACTTTTACACTAATCTTTGCAATTTTTTGAAGTTTATGTAGAGACTGTTTCTTGCATGAGAGATGGCTCATCGTTTCTCTCCTTCTCTTCTCCACCTTATCATGTAATGATATGTGGCACTTTTAGAGCAGCACTTTAAGTCTTATTATACTTACTCTAAGTATATTTGCAAAAACTATTGCTCCCTCTGTCCCCAAAAGACTTACTCCATTTGTCCAAGAATATAAGAATATTTAGTTGTTTGAAATTTGTCCAAGAATATAAGGACATCCTCTACTTACTTCATCGTCTTAACCTATAACAACCACACCTCATTCCTTTTCATCTCAAATAATCACAACCATTCCTCACCTTAACCATAATCTCTTTAAAAAAACTTCACATGTTCTTATATTTTTGGATGGAGGGAGTAATTTCTACTAGTATTGGCTTTTAAATTTTGTTCCAAAAGAGTTAATTTCTAACCTCTTATCTACCCTCGGTACACAAATCAGAAAGTTTTATCCCTTCGATACCCCTTAATTATCCCAATATCCCTTACATACCACTTTAGTGTTTTTCCCTCACTACTAATTTGTTAACCAATGGCTAGAAATTAAATCTTTTTAGAACAGATGGATTACATAAATGGGGGACAAAATGATAGTTTCTAGATCAATCCCCAATTCCTAATCTAAGATGTATCTGAACTTTTTGCTGCTGCACACTTGTCTATTCCCTTAGAGCAAGTACAATAAAACTCAAAGCATTGCCTCTAAGAGCGGCACATGGGATTGGGTGATGAGGTGGAGGAAATAAGTGAGGAGAGAGAGAGAGAGAGAGAGGATGAGCCATACTCATGCAAGAGGCAACCGCTACATAAGCTCCAAGAAAAGTGCAAAGAGTAGTGTGAGAATAAACAGATAAAATAATGATGGTGTTAGTGTACTAAGTGTGATATATTATACATGTTACCTCCTAATCGATTGAGAAGATGATATAGATAAAATTAGAGGTAGTAACCTCCTTAGAAACCTCTAAGAACCACAGTTTGCAGCGACAAAATAAATATGACCGTTATTCTTTTATGTTTTACTATTCCCTCCATTTTAAAAATATATAGTGTATTTTGACTACCTAGACTGTCCAAAATGCTTCTTACACTATTTCTCTTACATTAAAAAAATAATCATAAGAAAGTACTTTCGAATATGAATTCAACAATATAATTTTCTATGCAAAACTTAAATATTATTCGACTAATAAGTTGATCAATGTTCAAAATTGGGTTAATTGGCCATCAAAATACATCCTATATTTCTACACGGAGGGAGTATAAGTTAGGAATAGTTTCATGAAAAAAAAACATGCATGTTTTTTTTTGTTTGAAATGATATACGGTAGGAATAAAGTTCAGATAAAGTGATACAAAGCTTGAAAGAAAACCACAGCTAGAAGACGGCATGCAACTTTTTTAAATATAGGGAAAAGAAATACAAAAGGCCAATCAGGGTGGCTTGAAATCTAGGGTCCTTTGATCCAGGTCTTCAATTACTAGGTGTGCAACGACTACTTCACTTGAAGAGATATTGTTCAAAATTCTACAATTTCTTTCTTTCCACATGTTCCACCATGTTGTAAGCAAGATGCCTAGGATTTGTTGTCTTTTACTCCCTCTGTCTCAAAATAAAACAACCTAGTACGAGATGTAACACATCCTAGTTCTGGATGTGTCACATCCCGTACTAGGTTGTTTTATTTTGAGACGGAGGGAGTACTCTTTTGGGTGATCTTTGAAGTCAAATTTCACTTACCAGGAATGGTGTTATCCTATCATAAAGAACCAAGATTTTTCCAAGTGCAAACGTTTCCCAGACTTTTGTGCTGAAGGTGTAGTCTCTGAATAGGTGATCGTTGTCTTCAAAAGCTTTAGTGCAAATGGAGCATATCCAGTTGCAGGGCCAAGCCGTGTGAGAAAGTTTTTAGCTATTAAGGTTTTCTGACTTAGGATCAACCATCCGAAAAAATGGTGCTTTGGCTCGGCATTAGCTTTCCAAATGGCTCCAAAATTGTCATGTACAAATGATCCTTGGAATTGTAGAAGATAAGCACTTTGAGCAGAGTATATCCCAGAAGAACTTGAGTGCCAAACAATGGAGTCTTCCATAGAGTAGTTGAGGTCGACCTGTTGGATCAGGCCACCAAGCTGAACTAGCTCATGCAAGGCCTCCACCGAGATGATCGGCCTAAAAGAAGAGAGCCAGGAGTTATTTGTTAGTTCAGCTCGAACATTCCTTGTCTTTCTTTTGGCTAAAGCAAATAGATTTGGAGTTAAGAATTTTGGACACATGCCCTGAAGCTAATTGTTTGTCCAAAACTTTGATGAAAACCTGTTTCCCAAAGTGATGATCATGAAGTAGAAGGCATAAGATATATACAAAATTCAAACATTGTTAAAACGTAGATGATCGATGGCATGGCATGTGCCATGTATAAATCGATGCAGAAATTGATCGTTTTGGAACGACATGTATGCATGCTTGACTCAGCCTTGTGTGTGTGTGCCAGGAAAGATATGATAATCAAGTTATTAGAAGATTGCATATATGTGAGTTTGTGTGTGTGTATATATATAGATAGTTCTATCGGTTGGTCTCAATTAATACGATCCAATCCAATTGCAAATTAGGATGTATCTGCTCGTGCGAGCAGCGGGGAGACGGTGAGAAATTGTGTGACATATATGCTCGCTGCCTTTGCTAGCTAGCTGCAACCACCGGTGCCGTGTCTTCTTTATATCACTACGCATGCATGGTGCCTCTTCATGGACCATAGAGGGAGCATCTGAATCTGTTGATGGGGTCACCTAGCGGTGAGAGTAAGGAGTGATCTTCTACTGTTTTGAGCAATCTATGCAATGGCTCCATGGCCAGAATAAAGAGCATTGGGGAAAGTGGGTCTTCCTGGCGTAAGCCTCTTGCATGTTGGAAAGAGCCCCCTAGTATCCCATTGAGAAGGACCTTGAGAAGGCTGTTGCAAGCAAATTTGCAATCCAATTTGTCCATCTCAAATTGAAACCGAATGTTGTAAGTACTTCTAGGAGGTAAACCCAGTTAACTGTATCAAAGGCTTTGGAGATGTCAACTTTGAACAGAAGAGCTGGCTTCTTTGATCTATGGAATTTCTGGACAACATTTTGAACAAAAAAGAAATTATCGTGTATCGTTGTTTTATGGATAAAAGCACTATGGTTATGTGAGACCATCTCTACCAGTCTTGGGGCAAGTCTATTTGCCAAAATTTTTGATAGCTCATGTAAAACTATGTATGCACAACATTAATGTTACATGAATCGAAGTATCTACACATCAATGATGGATGAGTGATCGTCTGAAAGTACACTCTACCTGACCTAATCTGTATGCATATCACGAAGACAATTTAGCCGGTGACGAGCATCGTCAGTTGCGTTAGTAGTTCCGTGTGTACTCTTTGGCCAGTTAATGAAGTAGTAATGCTATACATTTCTCTTTAGACAGCCATCATGAATCATTCTCCGATGATTGAACCTTTACAGTGGACAAGTTCTGCAAACATCCTAGTGCAGGGGCTCGTCCTTTATGGACTCTACCCAGAACAGAACATTATATTCTAACTTTTTTCTGATCTGTGTACATATCTTCCATGATTAATTAAAGTCATGTGCGTGTTTGTCACGCACCAAACTAGCCCTCCGGGAAAGGCGACTCTGAGACGATAAATCAACCTGCTTAACCATACCAGTCCCAAGAATATAGTGCTGGCACAACAGGAAGATGGATCTTCACAGCACGACTGTCTTTATTAACAGACGTAGTCTTACAAGCAGGTTGGAACTGTTGATATACCCCGAGTTTACAACAATACATTACAAAAAGAGCGAAAGCGGAAACTAGCCTAAAGCCACAAGCGCGACTCGGGAGCTAAGACGAAACCCTAGAACTCGTAGAATCCAACCTGCTCCAGAAAGAACTCCTCGTCAGCGGGATCCATATCTTCTTCTTCAAGCACTGGGGTGGGGGGTAGAGTATAGAGAGCAAGAGTGAGTACTAGCGTACTCAGCGGGTCAAGGAAACTTAGGTGTTTAATACAAGCTTCAAAGAAATGCTGGTTATTTTACCATTCTGTTTTATTTGAAGACTTCTAACTAAGTTAATTGTGTGCTTCTCAACATCCGGAGTGAGGTGGAGTCTCACTCGGTCAAAGTAAAGTGTTTCAACATTGATTCAGTGCAACTCTCAAAGTTGGCTTCCCAAGATCTGGCTCTGTGAGCCGATTCACAATCATGGACCCGGCTGTCCACGATAGCTTCACTTCAATTTGGAAATCGAATTCCCATTCCACAACATTCCTTTCACAAGCAATAGTTAAATAAGACTACGTTAAGGAATCACCTCACATCCTCCCATGACCGTGGACATGGTTGTTCAAACAATTAGTAACCTCTGCAGAGGGGGTACACTTTACCCACATAACGCGACTTACTCGATCACTCAGCTGGTGCAGAACAACCATGACTGATGATTGAAGGTTTTCCTTCAAGGCATTTCTGGAGTCGATACCAAGTTACCCCTTGCCAACTAGAGAGGTCCGATTCCGAGACCAACAACAAGGTAAGTCCGAAACCAAACTGTGCCAGGAACCTAGGAGGCAGCCCTGTCCTCCCAGCGATCCACAGTCCAATGGCATACAAGGCATCCGTGGGCGGCTAGTTACTTAGCCAGAGGCTTTCTATTTTACCCATGTGGTTGTACTGTTGTATGTTTGGATGAAATTACAAAGGAATCGGTCCTTAGCTGTGAATACGAGAGACTTGCCCCTCAGGCACGGTTCCCGTTCCGTGAGTTTTGGAAACTCAGTTTGTTTTCAAGGCACCGACCCAGGTATCGGGTTTTTCAAAGGTTTTGTGTAATGGTTGCAATTTTATTTTGTGCTAAACTATTTTAAATAAAAATCTAAATTCAAAAAAATGGCTCTTTACTTGAGCTTGGAATTTTGTGACATGTGTGGTCTAAATAAATTTCTCCAAAAATCAGCCCCTATAACCCCTACAAAAATCCCCTAATTTTTTTCCTGAAATTAAAACCCTATTCAAAATCAAATTCCCACAATTTAAATCCTCAAAAAAACCAATTAAAACAATTCCTGAAAAAAAAAATAAATGTCATTGTGCAAGCTGGGCCGCCTTCCTTATTCTCGGCCTGCTCTCTCTCTTCCTTGTGGCCCACTCAGCCCAGCAGCAGCGGCGCGCGTGGGATTATAAATCCCCGTGGGCCCCACATGTCGGCAACCCCGCCCTAGCTGTCCTCACGGCCGTCTGATGCACGCGCGTGGACGGTCGAGATCATCTCTGCTGCTCGGCCCCGCTTGTCAGCCGACGACGACAGAGTGTCGTCTTCCTCCCGCTACCGCTCGCTTTCTCTCTCTTCTCTTGATCTCTCTCGAGCTCTCTCTGTTCTCCCACTGTGCGTGCCCATACCATCCGGTCGACATCTTAAAATGCGCAGAACGCCTTCGTCAAACTCCGCCGTCTCGTCACCCGGCGAGAAATCCACGCCATCATCTCATCCCAAGCGCTGAAGTCAAAGAAGATATGGCCGCCGCAGCTTTTTCCTCGACGCTGAGCCCCAAAGTCGTTTCACACGCGCAAGCACCTCGTCCCATCGCTTCGCCATCGCCTCCCTTCCCCATCTTTCCCCTCTGTAGCCCATGACACACACCACAGTGCACTGCACCATTGTTGTGTCACGTCGACGACCTCGAGCTCCTTTGCCCCGTTGCCACTGCCATTGACCGCTGTCTGCTAGCGCCCGAGCTCGGCTATAAGTAGAGCAGCACCCCTCCCACCTCCGATGACAGAGAAGCCCAGCCGAACTAACTCGCCGCTGATAACCTCTCTCCACCACTCTCTGACCCAAGCGCTGCCGCCGTTCCAAACCACCGTAGACCAAGCCACCGCTGCCGCTGAGTTCCTTGAGCCACCATGAAGCTCCTCCGCCCCATCGCCGCCACCGATTTGCCCCTAAATAAAAAATGCCCAAATCCCTCCACCGCCGTCCGCCATTTCCACCGCTTTGATTCCCGCCGACGACGAAGGTAGAGTATAACTAACCCCCTCCTTTCCCTTCCTTGCTAGATGCCACACTCAAACTGCCCTATCTCGAGCCCTTCCGCCGTCCAAATGGTCGCCGGCGGCGACCAAATGACCATTGCCGCCACCGCCAATTTTGGACGTCGCCGCTAGCCCTCCTCCGCCACCCAGTCTCCTAATCCGAGCCGTTCACGAGGTTCCCTATTCCCTCCGCTCTCCGCCAATGTCGGCCGCTCGCCGTGGTTCGCCACCGCCGGCGAGATCAACTCCGGCGGCTGTCGGCCGTCGATCTCCCGCCGTGGTCAGCCCCGTCGGTCCATGCCGACGTGGCATGCCGTGTTAGCTGGCGCGGCCCACCTCCAGGGCCCTCGGTCCCCCTCCCCCAAACATTAATAAGCCGACCCCACATGTTAGTGCCCATCCCTTGGCCCCACTTGTCAGTCCCTATCTTCCCTCTTCCTCACTGTTGAATTGGTCCCACCTGTCAGCCTCTCTATCTCCTTTCTCCTCACTATTTTACCGGCCCCACATGTCAGTCTCAGCACTTTCTCTCTCTCTCTAACCAAAGGACCCCACCTATTAGTCTCTAAGCAATTTTCTTTTATTTTTCTTTTATTCCTTTTCTTTCCTTAAACAATTTTAATCCTTTTTATTTTTAAGAAATTGACTCAAACTTTGAAAAATCATAACTTTTAAACCGTAACTCCGTTTGAGCCCATTCAACTCTCAAAATTTTTCTAAAAAAGAGATCTACACACTGGCACTATTATTTGTATGAGATAGGTTCTAATTCTTGTTGTTTTTGCCTGTTTTATTTTTGCGACGCGTAGAAACCGTTCTCGAGGAGTCACCGAAGGAAGATTTTGTCGAAGACTCGCAGGACCAAGAGCAAGACAAGTCACTCTTGACCATATTGGACCCATGATTTAAAATTTTATATTAATTCCTAAAACATGCATAATTAGGAATAGGACTGTTATCGGCCGCGACTCGTAATCAAATCCGTCAGGCCTAACCTATTTGCTGCATATTATCCTCCTTGAATAAATTGTTGCCCTGTCCTTTGTAACCTTGTCATCTTGGTATTCGTACTTG
The DNA here is from genome assembly GCA_003991445.1 of Oryza meyeriana var. granulata. Lineage (NCBI taxonomy): Eukaryota > Viridiplantae > Streptophyta > Magnoliopsida > Poales > Poaceae > Oryza > Oryza meyeriana. The sequence goes on from RYFJ01000382.1 coordinate 303,877, forward strand.
AGTATGAATATCGATGATCCTATTTTATCTAAACTAAAAATATGAAGATGGGAAAACCAGGGTTTAAATAAAATGATTTTAAACCTCGGCACCCTTGGTCGAGTATTTGCGAAATAAAAATAGCTTTACAAAACTTGGTCATGAGTCGTTGCTGCCTGTGTGGCTCCGACTTCACGTGACATTTAAGGACCGTTTCCTTGAGGAATTGCACTGAACATATAACAGTGCGACCACACGGGTGGAATGGGACACCCCTGGCCAAGTAACTAGTGTTCCTAGGATTGTTTTTGGTTGCTAATAAATATGGGAGCGGTTGGGTACCAAGAGGGCGATATACCCCCGTCCCTGAGTATAGGAAATGAGTTCCTGGTACTTGGTTGAGAGAACCCATTTATAAGGCAACGTGCTATCCTGGGAAGGCTCTAGAAAGGTCTTGTCATGAACCTCCCCGCTTGGCCAGTGAGGGAGTAAGCTCGCGTCATGTGGGAAAAGCGTGCACCCTTTGCAAAGGTCTATAAACTGTTCGAACAGCCGTGCCCACAGTTATGGGCAAATGTAAAGTGATTTCTCTAGCATAGATTTTATTTTATAAATATTTGTGCAATTGTTTTGCGGGTTGGGAAACTATCGATGTTTTACACCGGCAATAGAACTATAGGGCTACTCGGCAAGGGGAAACTCAGTGGATTGCAGAGGAACGCAAAGAGATTTTATACTGGTTCAGGCCCTCGATGTGAGGTAATAGCCTACGTCTAGTTGTGGTGTTATTCCTCTGATGGGTTATGTTGATCGATGATCTTCCCGCGCCCTCATGGGGCGCCCTGCCTCCCTTTATATACTAGGGGACAGGGGTACATGATAAGGATCCCAGCCGGATACGGCGAAGGGATTTTCTTAGAGATAGAAACTTATCCGACTAAGACTATGTTTTCCTTATCGTACAAGGCAAAGTCTGCCGGGTGCTATCTTATCTCTAATTACATGATTCGGCCCATCCTCTATCCGAGTGGCCTATATACTGATGATGAGGTACCCGGGGCCCATGGCCTCCACAGTAGCCCCTAAGACATTCATAGTTGAGTCACAGCTGATGCCAAGTGCTCATCCTCCACGGTGAAGATTGCCCGAGTACGTTGCTCCCGAGTACTCTTTGTTCAAGTAAGTCTTCTTCCCGAGTCCTACTTCATGTCAGCTGGCAGCGAGGTTATGAAGGGCTTCATGTAGATATATGAATAGTGTGCGCCGAATAGGCGCACCTATTAGGTGTAGCCCCCGACTTTGTGCTTAATTGTGAATACAATTAAACATAAAGTCCAAGATCTTTAACCTGGAAGTCTTTCCCGAGTAGATTACTACTGGTATATGAGACTCTTCGGTATCATGTCAACCGGAATATGATTTATAGTCTTGCCGAGTAGAGTGCTACTCGTATATGGGACTCTTCAACATCATGTCAGCTGGAAAGGGGGTTTATAGTCTTTCCTGAGTGGCGTCCCACCCAGAAGCTAGACTCCTCGGCATCATGTCAGCGGGAACGAGAAATTTATAGTCTCTCCCAAGTAGTGCACTACTCGAAAGTTAGACTCTTCAGCGTCATATCGGCTGGAATGACGTTGCTCATGGCAACAGATGGCCAAGCGTGTAGGCCGAGTACCACTTTTATGAAAATAAATCCACAGCGTGGTCAAGTGTACTCGAGAAAGATACTTGCATCCCCAATTTTAATGAAGACCAGCTTGTGATCCTTGTAAGGATATATCCTTGAGACCTGGTGGATAAAACAGATACCCAAACATATATGTTTAGCAATAAGGCTTTCATGAAGTATATCTGTTTACCTCATCGGCTCCTGTTAGTAGCACTAGCGCTATAATTTCAACTCAGCCTACGGGCGGCCCACATGGAGCATTCTACTGTAGGAACTCATATCTTGGTGGCCCAACACCGACTGTGTAGGCCCAAGCCCATTTAGTCGGCACAGACTCTATAAATAACAGGGAGAGAGAAAAAGATTCCTTCATCTTCCCCAAATCAGCCAATCGTTTCGTCTTCCGTCTCCGCGCCCAAATTTCGCCTCTTGCTCGGTTAGGGTTAGCTGCTGTTGCTGTTCCCTGCTCGAAATCGAGCGATTCCAGTCGGCTTCGTCTGTTCCAAGACCCCAATTCGCTTTTCCCCCAAATCTTTCCACTCCCCACCATGCCGAAAGCTTCGGATCTTGCGGGTGCGCTGGGGAATGCCTGGTCGATTTCGGATTGCGGCTAGGTGAAACTGAGGCTGCTGGAGAGTGAATTGAAGTTGCCCAGTCAGGAGGTGATCCGTTGGCGGCCGGCTGAGGATGAGTCGGTCCCAAATCCCCAATCTGGCGAAACAGTAGTTTTTGCCTCTTTTTTCGATCGGGGTTTGTGCCTTCCCTCTTCTGATTTCTTCCGCCGCATCCTTGACTTCTATGGGTTGGAGTTGGTGAATTTGAATCCCAACTCGATTCTTCAAATCTCCATATTTGTTACTCTCTGCGAGTGTTTTTTGGGTGTGAAACCCCATTTTAATTTCTTGAGGCATCTATTCCACATCAAACCCCGGCCCTCTAAGAATAATGTCAATGTGATTGGGGGGGGCTGGTCTCCAGTTGAGGAGTGATAGGAAGAAAACATATCTTGATCTCCCCTTGAAATCTTCCTTGAAAAGCTGGCACAAGGAGTGATTCTATTGCGCAGATCTGGCTCCCTCCTTACGTCCATTCACCGGCTTGCCACTGGTAGTTTTACCAAATTGGTCAGCAGATCCAACCTTTGAGGAGATGGGCCAAGTGCATCAATTGCTGGAGAAATTGGATAAGCTTAAAGAAGCTGGCCTGACCGGGCCTTGGGTGGCGTGGCGTTTCTTGACTCGGTGCATCCAGCCGCTGAAGCTGAGGAGCGCGTTCGGCTGGGATTTCCAAGGCAAACTTGATCCTGACCAAGTAAGCCACATGTCGGCCGATAAGTTCAAGGTAACCAAGACTCTGTTTGGTTACTTCTCTGAGGGGGTGATCGAGACAGAGGACGATAAACGCCGGATTGTTGCTTATAGCTTCCTTAGACGCCGCCCCAAGGTAATCTTCGTCCCTCATCTGTGAGGAATGCCAGTGAGTCTGTATCTGTGATTGCCCAGCATTATGTGATAGATGTTATTGAATCTTCTGTAGGAATACATGGAGTTCGATGAGGACTCCCGCCTGTTGTCAGCCGTTAGAGCGAAGAAGAAGCTAAGGAGCCCTGCCGCTGCCCAACCTGACTCCAAGAGAGTCGGGAAAAAGCCCGTTCTATATCGGGGTGAAGGGGCCATGACGCCGCGTGTCGTGGCAGGAGGTCTGAAGATAAAGGACATCGCCGCCGCGGCGCCCAGGCGATCAAGTCCCAGGTTGGGATCAATACGGCCGAGCTCGACGCTGCCAAGCCCGGCGAAAGCGCCGTCGAGTACGCGGTTCGAGCAGGCGCCGCCAAGCACACGGGTGCCTGAGTCGGCCACGCCACCGACGAGGTCGCCTCTAGTTGCCACACCGCCACCGACTGCTTCGCCGACCAGGCCAATAACCGGGCGCAGCGCTCCACAGGGACCCGGATCGCCCAGCGGGAGACTGAAGTTCTCCAAGAGGTATCTGCTCCGGATCTTCTTAGATTCTTGTCTGTTGCAGTGGTATTTTGATGTTTGTTTCGCCATGCAGGAAGCGTGCCGATATCGATCTCAAGGAGACCGCTCCGACCACTCCGCTTGAAGAGCCCGCCCCAGTCGAGCCGGCGCCTGCGAGCACACCCGCTGAGTCGGTGGCCAGCCTAGTCACGGAGACTGAGGTGGTCCCGACCGTGGGGTCGCTGGTGCTGCCCGACCAAGGAGCAATTACTGAGGTTGCTGCCCCAGCCCCTGAGCCGACGCCCGCTGCCGAGGCCGTTGTCGGAGCCCCCGAGTCGACCCCTGAGGTCGCAGAGGACGCCGATGTGGGGGCCGGGACCCCGTCTCCATCATGGTCGTCGTCGTCGTTGCCGCCGGAGATCCCGAACCTTCCTCGGATTGAAGCTCCTCCGCGCAGGCTCCCTCGGACGTTTACCTGGACGGCGGCTGACGGAACCGTGAAGAGTTTCAAGCTTGATGAGGCCGCGGTGAGAAGGGAACGCGAAAGCTTGCTTCGCGCCACCATCACCGGGTCCCAGGGAGTTGGGGTATAATTCTTGTGGCAGAGTCGTGGTGGTCTTCTTGTTTTGACGTCTGACTCCACTCTTGACTTATTCTTTCCCTGAGCAGAAACTTGTCGATCGCAATGAGGAGATGACCAAGATCCTGGTCGAAATGGCCCCCCACCTCGCGGAATTAGAGTAGCTCCGGGCATTGAAGGCCGAGATGGAGGAGCGCCACGCGGGGAGGGAAGCTTGGCTGAAGGATGCCGCCACCCAGCTTAGGGATGAAAATTGGGCCCAAGCCGCGAAGATCAGAGGTAAGTCCCCCGAATGCGTCTTCCTGACTGAACTCTTGATGTATTTCTCCAGCTACGTTGTTCCCGACTGCCCAGTTGCGTCTTGGCCGCAAGGTTGAGTCCATGACTAATCTGTCGTGCAGCCCTCGAAGCCGAGTTAAAGACCCGAACAGAGGGGGAAGCCCAGCTGAAGGAGGCTGAAGAAGCCAAGGCCGAGCTTGAGAAGGTCAAGGCCAACCTGACAGAGGCCAACGCCGAGCTCGAACGGGAAAAGGCCGAGTTAAAAGAGGCCACCATCAAGCTCGGCGAAGAAAAAGCCGAACTGGAGAAAACCGTAGCCAAGTGGGAGGCCGACTACGAAAATAAGTCCCCAACCTGACCGTGATCTTAACCAATCCATTAGTCATTCCATCTGCAACCGAGCCTGACAAGTTTACTTGCCGGTGGACCCGGACAGACATGAGAGCCAATGTCCAGGCCCAATATCGGTTTTACACAGAGGAGATAAGAGTCATCAGGGAGTCACAGGAAGCCCTCGTCGGGTCCGTGAAAGGGCTCCTTGACCTCATAGATCCCAACCCTGTGGGAACCAGTTGCAGCAAGATCCCCCAAGTAGAGGCGCGTCTTGAGGATGCACCGAGTGCCTTGAAGAAGTACTCAGATGAGCATTTCATTGCCGGCGTGGCCCAAACCCTGGCGATGACCAAATCAATCTACCCGAGGGCAGACATTGAAGCCATCGGGGAGGGGTTTGCCGAGGAGACGACGCCTGAGGAGGCGCTAGAGCTGATAGCCCGGACGAGGCCGACTACTGAGATAATCACCCGAGACCTAGGTCTGTAAGAGTAATATATCATGTAGTTGGTATATATAAACTTTTGTGGAAAACATGTGTAACTATATGTGCAGTGCCGCCAAGCCTTGAATTACTACTCAGTTGTCATTAGCTTTACTTGAATGTGTAGTCTGCGCCGAGTTAGTCTATCGAACTTAATAAAATCGTTCACTGTAAGAAAGTGCACTCGGGCAAACGTGACAGTCATAGTAAGGCTTCATAACTGGAGTAAGACAGGCTCGTATATTATTGACAAAACACATATAATACATGCAGCCCCCGACTCACTACTCGGTTGATACAAGCGGCGTAGTGAGTCAGAGAAAACTGTACACATGATAATGTATAAAGCTCAGGTATAGAAAGGACGTAGCTATTCTATATTCTATGAGTTGCTGATGAGGACACCGTCTTTGGTCTTCAGTCGGTAGGCGCCTGGCCGCGTGACCTCGGCTATAATGAACGGCCCTTCCCAAAGTGGGGATAGTTTGTGCCTGTCTTTGGTGGTTTGTATTTTTCTCAAGACGAGATCCCCGACCAAAAAGGCGCGGCCACGGACATTGCGATTGTGGTAGCGACGTAGACCTTGAAGATACCTTGTCGACTGGATTGTTGCGATGTCCCTTGCTTCTTCCAACTGATCTAGCTCGACCAGTCGGGTATTGTTTGAGACGTCTTCTGAGTAAGCCCGGACTCGCGGAGAGCCGAACTGTAACTCTGTTGATAGCATAGCCTCAGCACCGTAGACCAGGAAGAAAGGAGATTGCCCTGTTGCCCGACTAACCGTGGTTCTGAGAGACCAGAGAACAGATGGGAGTTCTTGTACCCACCGGCCCGCGTATGGTTGTAGTCGATCAAAAATCCTGGCCTTGATGCCTTGTAAGACCATACCGTTGGCTCGTTCCACCTGCCCGTTGCTCCGCGGGTGTGCCATGGATGCATAGCAGATCTTGATGCCGAAATCTTCATAGAAGTCTTAGAATACGCCGCCCGTGAACTGAGTACCATTGTCGGTGATGATGCGGTTAGGAACCCCGAATTTGTATAGTATATTCATGATGAAGTCCTTTGCTCGTGCCGCTGTTATAGTTGCAACGGGTTTTGCCTCAATCCACTTGGTGAATTTATCCACCACGACGAATAGATGTGTGAACCCTCCTGGCGCTTTCTTGAAAGGCCTGACCATGTCGAGCCCCCATACTGCGAATGGCCAAGAAATAGGGATAGTTTGGAGTTCTTTGGCTGGGAGATTTGTTTGTCTTGCGTAGAACTGGCAACCTTCGCACTTGTGAACAATTTCTTTTGTGTCTGTTACTGCTGTGGGCCAGAAAAATCCCTGCCGGTAAGCCTTTCCGACTAACGTCTTGGATGTGGCATGGTTGCCACATATACCCGAGTGGATCGACTGCAGGATCTGCTTGCCTTCCTCGGTGGTGATGCAACGCATGAGTACACCGGATGCGCTCCTTCGGTACAGGTCTTCTCCGATTAGTAGAAAGCTTTTGCTTTGACGCTAGATTTGTTCGGCTTGACTGCGATCGTCTGGGAGTTCGTCGTCCAGGAGAAATTTGACAACAGGGGCTCGCCAGTCTTGACATATGTGCAGCACCTCGTCTGTAGCCGGGGTAGGTTCGCCTCCCGACTGTTCCGGCGCCGGTTTCTTCTTGACTGATGGCTCCATGAGTTGCTCGACAAAGATTCCAGTCGAAACCGCTTCTCGCTTGGATCCCATATTTGCCAACTCATCTACCGCGTCATTGTATTGGCACAGGACGTGTGTTATTTCCAGCCCGTCGAACTTGTTTTCCAGCTTGCGGACCTCCTGACAGTATGCCGCCATGGTATCATTGAGACAAGTCCAGTCTTTCATGACTTGGTTCACCATGAGTTAAGAATCCCCGTGCACAACCAGTCGATAAATGCCGAGTGATATAGCAATCCAGAGCCCGTAGATAAGTGCCTCGTACTCAGCGACACTGTGGGAAGCCAGAAAGTGGATTTGTAGGACGTACTTGAGTTTTTCACCGGTGGGGGATGTTAATATGACTCCAGCCCCGGCGCCGCCGATCCGTAGAGAACCGTCAAAGTACATTGTCCAATACTCTAGCTTTGCTGTTGATGTAGGCAATTGAACTTCTGTCCACTCGGCTACGAAGTCGGCTAGGGCTTGTGATTTAATTGATGTCCGTGGCTGAAAGGTGATATCGAACGCCATCAGCTCGAGTGCCCATTTAGCGATTCAGCCGGTGGCCTCGCGATTATGAAGGACATCCCCGAGTGGGAACGATGTAACCACCGTGACTTGATGTGCTTGAAAGTAGTGCACCAGCTTCCGGACTGTGATGAGTAGGCCATATAACAGCTTCTAGACCTGCAGGTATCTCGTCTTCGAGTCGGCAAGCACCTCGCTGACAAAGTAAACTGGCCGTTGTATTTCTGGATGTGACCCTGTTCGGATCGCTCGACCACCAGCACCGTGCTGACTACCTGAGTGGTTGCCGCCAGATACAGCATTAGTGGTTCTTGGGGCATAGGTGACGCCAACACGTGAGGTGATGTGAGAAATTGTTTGAAGTCTTCGAAGGCTTGTTGGGCGTCCGGAGTCCATTGGAAATTGTCCACCTTTTTGAGTAGCTTGAAGAAGGGCATACCCCGTTCGCCCAGTCGGGAAATAAATCGGCTGATTGCCGCCATGCAGCCTATCAGCTTTTGGACATTCTTCTGGTTAGCCGGGGGAGCCATGTTCATTATGGCGCTGACTTTCTCCGGGTTTGCCTCGATGCCACGATGTGAGACGATGAAGCCGAGTAACTTGCCGGATGGCACTCCGAAGGCGCATTTTTTCGGGTTCAACTTCATCTCGAATCGTCGAAGATTTTGGAAGGTTTCTTCCAGGTCAGCGATGAGGTCTTCTTTAGACTTGGTCTTGATCACCACGTCATCAACGTAGGCTTCCACGTTGCGCCCGATCTGAGTGTGCAGACACCGCTGAATTGCCCGTTGATAGGTTGCTCCAGCATTTTTCAGACCGAACGGCATTGTGATGTAGCAGTACGCTTCAAACGGCGTGATGAAAGATGTCTTTAAGCAGTCTTCCTCCCTTAGGCTGATTTGATGGTATCCCGAGTAGCAGTCAAGAAAGTTGAGTAGGTTGCACCCGGCCGTGGAATCTACCACCTGATCTATCCTGGGAAGACCAAATGGGTCCTTAGGGCACGCCTTGTTGAGATCGGTGTAGTCGACGCACATGCGCCATTTACCGTTTTTCTTCCGGACCAGAACTGGGTTTGCCAGCCAGTCCGGGTGATAGACGTCCTTGATGAACCCGGCTGTGAGGAGCTTGGTGATCTCCTCCCGAATAGCATCCTTGCGGTCTTGAGCGAAATGTCGTAGCCGTTGCTTGACTGGCTTGGCGTCTGTCTTCACATTGAGGGCATGCTCGATCACCTCCCTTTGTACGCCCGGCATGTCGGACGGTTTCCACGCAAATATATCCTTGTTGGCTTGGAGGAAGGTGACGAGCACGTCTTCCTATTGGGGGTCGAGTCCGGTCCCGACTAGGGCAGTCTTGGAGGGGTCGGAAGGGTCCAGGGGGATCTTCTTCGTGTCAGAGTCCGTTGAAATTCCCGACTTCGCTGCCTTTTTTGTCGAAACTTGATCTTGCTCGACTTCTAATGTGACGGCTTGCCGAATGCTATTGCGCCCGACTGCTGCCTCTTGTGATTGAGCCAATTCGCAGCGCTCCTTGTCGCAGGTGAAAGCTTGCTTGACATCGTTGCGTAGGGAGAGGACTCCCTGCTGGCCCAGGCATCTTGAGCACCATATATGTGTAGTGCGGTATCGCCATGAATTTGGCGAGTGCCGGTCGTCCAAGTATCGCGTGGTACACGGTCTCGAAGTCGGCGACCTCGAAGTAGACGTTTTCCGTGCGAAAGTTATCCCGCGTGCCGAAGGTACTGGCAATTGATTTGCCCCAAGTGGAGTTGATGAAGGCAGGGAATTATCCCTTGGAAGGGCACAGTGCTCGGCCGTAATTCTGACGAGAATCTTCATCTCATCCAAGTCTTGGAACAAGATGTTGAGCGCCCTGCCTCCGTCGATGAGGGTTTTCTTCAGCCTGATATTTCTAACGACCGGGTCCAGGACGAGTGGATAGCGTCCTGGGTGCGAAACCCGATCTGGGTGATCTGCGCGGTTGAAGGTAATGGCCATCTCTGATCAGCGTAGGTACTAGGGGGTGTCCGTTGTAGAGACCGTGTTGATGTCACGCGCTGATAGCTTCTGTTTGCGCTTGGACTCGTAGGCAGACGACCCTCCGAAGATATGGTTGAGCTCAGCTTGAGGATCTTGGAAATCGCCGGCTGAACCCTGATCTGGCTTTGTCTTTCGTCCTTGTCGGCGCCACATGATGAAGCCCTGCTTGGAGGCAACTTCTTGAGCATGTAGCAGTCTTTGGCCGCGTGCTTGCCCTTGGGGTGGAAGGGGCATGGCCCGCTCATGACTTTTTGTAGTCATTATCGGCTGGGGCCGCGACCGAGTGCGCTCCATGTGGCACCTCGTGTTCGACTTCCGCTTGAGGCTGCCAGACTTGTTTTGAGACGTCTCGTTGTCGGCTTTTGCCTTCTGATCTTGTTGTCGGGGCTCCTTCTTTTCGTCGAAGGCCTCGGCGACTGCTTCGGCCAAGTCGGCGTATTTGTTAGCCATGTCGAAGAGGGCCCGGACTATGGATGGTGGCTTCCGAGTGAACTTCGCGATGAACGGGGCATCCTTTACTCCCTTGCGGAAGGCGACGATGACAGCCTCGTCCTTGATGGTTGGAATTTGGTTGCGCTTCTCAGAAAACCTCTTGATGAATTCACGCAAAGACTCGTTCTTCTTTTGGTGCAGCTGATAAAGATCGTGCATCTAAAGATGGCCTCTCATAGTCCCCTGCAAGTAGCGATGAACCGCTCCCTGAGTTGTCCCAGGAACCGATCGACCGCTCGGAGGCCTGACAGCCATGTCCTCGCCGAGTCGGCCAGAGCGACTGGGAGGTAGTTAGCCATGGCTTTACTATCACCTCCGGCTGCGCGAACCGCCAGGGTGTATACGGTGAGCCAGAACTCGGGGTTGGTTTTGTCGTCATATTTCTCGATCCCCGTAGGCTTGAAGCCCGACGGCCAGTCAACCTCCTGGAGCTCCCGTGTGAAAGCGGGAATGCCTTCGTCTTCGTCAGGGCTCCGGCTCCGTCTGGGGCGGCGTAACCGCTTGTGGTGGAGACCGAAGCGTTCGTTTTCGTCCTCCATCCGGCGACACTCATCTTCTTCGTGTTCTTCGCGCCGAGCGTTTATGGTATGGTGAAGGTCGCGTTGTAGTCGGACTCGGAGGTCTTGATTGGGTCAGCGGTCGAACTGGTGGCGCCGCCGGTTGTTGTGTTGGTGCCGTGTCCGAGTGAGGTTTGTCGGACTCCTCGCGTGGCCGACTAGAGCCGGCTGCCGGCGTAGAGTTGACGTAGATGATGGCTGCCACCGGAGAACCCGCCGATTGGTCGGAATATAACTTATGTCACTGACTGTTATCGCTGCTACAGGCGGCAGCTGTGATCATCGCCTTGATCTTAGTGATAGTCGGGGTGGCCTGAGTGGTCAGGCCGAGCTGGAGTGGTGTCCAGCAGGGTTCGGCGGCCACGCGTTCTGTTGTGGATGACCAAGACGTGTGGTCGCCGACTTTGGTCTGGAGGATCTGCTGCTGGGCGACTCGCCAGCCTGTCGCAGACCGTCATTGCGAGCCTCGGGTTGGCTTCCTCTGTTGTCTTAGTCAGCGGTCCTCTCTTGTTGTTTCTCTTGCGCTCGGCGAATCTCCTGTGGGGGTGTTGATGCCATGAAGATTTCGCGGGGGATGAGGAGACCCGTTAAACTGGTGTCCGAACCAGAGTCGAACTGGTGTCCGCGACTGGGAGTCGGAGTCCGCGTAGTTGAGCGGAGTAAGAATCGCCCCGATATCCTAGATCCAATCTGAAACGGCCCAGGGCCGTGTCCAAACTGAAGCGCGGGAGATCGGGAGTGTCGCCGAGATGCGGTTGTGTGACGTTGCCGAATCTGAGTGGGAAATTGAGGATTCCCTCTTCCTTGCCCAACCTGAGTCGACTCTAGGCCTGACTCAAGCCGAACGCCAGCGAGAGAGAGTTTTGTCCCCGTGGGACTTGGCAACGCGGAGAGTTGGTGTGCGGCTTGATGATGATGTCGCCGTATCTGGTGGGCCGACTGGGCGGAGTCGGCTGGTTTCTCGGCGGTTGGATTGGATCTGCTTCGGCAAGGTCAGATTTGCCGATCTGGTCAGCGATGAAGTCAAGGCTTCCGAAGGAAATTACGTCTCTGGGGGAGAACTTGTGGCGTCGACTCCTTTGTTGGATCTCGATGATGGAGCCATTACCTGGCGCGCCAAATGTCAGTGTTTACAAAAGACCGACAATAGAACTATAGGGCTACTCGGCACGGGGAAAACGTCGTGATTGCAAGGACACAAGCGATTTTATACTGGTTTCAGCCCTCGTGTGAGTAATACCTAATGTCCAGTTGTGGTGTTCTCTGATGGGTTAATGTTGATCGATGATCTCCCGCGCCCTCATGGGCGCCTGCGTCCTTTATTATCTAGGCGACATGGGTACATGATAAG